>QJSC01020716.1:642853-692971 GCA_003697955.1 Calidris pygmaea | reverse complement strand
CCCTAATTCAGGAGGTTGCAGAGGAAGAAAATAACCTGGCCACAGCCACGGCGAGGCGGATCTGTGCTGTCCACAGCCAATTTAATGACCAAATACAGAGTTCCCAGACAGCAGCCAGGCCCCTTTTCTTCTGAGAATCCAAAGGTCAGCCAGGCAGGGGCGGGAAATGGGAGCAATCCCGCACAATACCATTTCAAACAGTTTTAATGACAATATCCTTTCATACCTGCCAGCAGTTTTGGTTTTTTTTTTTTTTTTCAGCTATTTGGCATTGTTAATCTTTTCCCCCCCCCTCGTCCTCTCTGTTTATTTTTGTTGCAGATTTATTAGGTGCACAGTTAAGTGCCATTTAGCTTTGCAGAACTGTCATCGCCGGCGCTTTATGAATGGGATCATTCACTGACAAACACTAAAAGGGGGGAAAATTTACTGCTACAGGTCAGTGAAGAAGCCAAGATCAACTGAAACTCAGCTGCATTTCTCCTCAAATATAGGAATGTGACGAAGGCGCTCGGTTTTCTTTAACGTATCCTCATCCTTAATTTATCCTCACGCGTCAAACTGAATGTCACTCTGTTTTGCAGTGGTATTTTACCTAAAATAATGCCTTTCTTTCTGACAGCTTGCAAGAGCCCGGGGATCTAAAAATGTGGCTAAACAGGCAGTCACACACCTGCTAATTAAGGCTATGAATAAGCTGTGACCAGTCATGCAGCCACTGACAACCAGTTCCGGGCAGGGAAATTTTTAGGGGGGAAAAAAAAAAATGCGAGGAGAGTTTTGGGGACCAAATGCAATCCTGGATATGGGAGCCTGGGAGCAGTTCTGACCTTTTTCCCTTGAAAAAAATCTTACTATATTTTAGTATTTCTGCCCTGTACTTGGCAGAAGGGCAGAACGGTGCCTTTTTTCTTCTAGAAATAGGTTCTCAGAGTTACAAACTGCTCAGAGCTGGACTTTTCCCTTGGTCTCTTCTTCCACCCGTGTAGGGTGGTAGGAACATCTATAAGCCAGGGTTATCCTAATGGTTATCTCTTCTCCCCTCCAGCTGAAATTATGAACAGGGAAGTGCTGTGGGAAATGGCTTGCTTTATTTCAAATATTCTTCTTGAAAGGCAATCGTCTCCCTTTTTTTTTAGCGTTACAATATCTATAGCCTTCAAAAGACAGATCAAGGTTGTCTGTTTGCTCATGTTATTTTGTGTGTTGAATGATGTCCTTCACGTCCTAAGCTTTCGGGGTTGTCTTTAATCACTTGGGAGTGTGTAAATATATATATATTTTATATGGATGAGTGTGAGCAGGGGTTTGAAGGAGGACTGGACGAGCTCCAGGAGCGCAGCCGGTGGGGACTGCGGGGTGTTGAGTGAGGGATCTAGGTGGCCTCAGGTTTCCCGTCTCTCATGTCTCTGATGCTCTGACCCTCTGAATTCCACTGTTTTTTTCCCAAGTGAAAGTTTTCTCTTCACCTGATCCCGGGGTATTGCCAGGCTTACAGCTCATTATACACGGGGGATCAAGTTGTATTGTAAAGTTGACAAAAATGACAATTTTATATATTTTTCTACAGCAATTCCACGTTGCCGTGCAAGGCTTCTTGACTAATCCACTCAGATTTAGACTTAATCCTCGTGCACTCGGTATATTTGCGTGTAGGTATTTGAGAGATTTAAATGGACACCACTAACCCCTATGGGGTCTCATTTCTGAACATACCTTAGAAACATAATCTGATGGAGGAAGATGAGACACAAAGGCTTCTTTTCTCTAGCAATCAGCTTTCATTTTACTCTCCTTACGGGGTGAAATCAAGAAAACAAGAACTCCATGGCTGTGATTTTAAATGCTTTACCCACATGAGCAGATGTAAAACTCCTAAGTTAGGTGAAGCGCCCATTTTACAGATGTGGAAACTAAAGGCACGAAGAGGTGAAGCACAATTCTCAAAATAAGACAAGAGTGACAAGAGGAGTGCAAACCCCAGGGATCCTCTGACAGCAGTAAGAGCACGGCCATGAGCTCAGCTGCTCGTAAGAAATGTGTTTTAATTCCTTTGAAAGTCTTTGGCTTGTGAACTGGGTTTTATATCTTGCCGGAATTTCTTGTAAATTCTCCCGAATTCCTGTGATTTTGGTGCATGGGGAAATACTGTAACAGAGTTTCTGGTAGTGTTTTATCACCTGCAGTTCTAGCTCAGGTCTGCAGGTGCAGGAGGATGTAGGAGGCCGGGATGGGAACAAGCTGCAGCGTTCAGCTCTGGAGCTGGATTCTGAAACCCCACAGTCGTGGTGGAACTTGCTGTCGGGGGGGACCTTGTGAAGGCCCCCAAAAGCTGGCAGTCCATAAACCCGGTGTGAAAATCACAGACGAGCTCCTGTGGGGCTGTTCACCTGCTTTAGAGAGGTTCAGGTTGGAGCCACCAGCCCTTAATGTCTGAAATTGGATCTTCACACCCATCTCCAGTGAAGCCACAACCAGCTCTACTGTCTAGTCTGGGGTCCACGCCACTCCAGGTATCTCGGCTCCCATTCCTCTTTTGCTGCGCCGTAAATCCCACATCCAGGTTGCCACAGACATTCACGTTCTTAAGCCAAATGAGCTAACACCAGTGAATTTTGCCTGGATTTACCAGAAATGCGTCTCAGTGGAAGGTGCTGTGATTTACACTCTCTCGCTGGCTCCTTCTCCAACCTTCTCCTCCAGTTTCGGTTGGTAGTTGGATCATTTTATCAAATTCTTGTTGCTCTTACGGTATGCAAAAAATGAGCCCTTTCAGGACTGACAGTTAAGAGGTGAGGAAATAAACTTTATACTACCTTTGCTTTTTTTTAAATCAAGGTAGAAACTTTTATTCTCATTTCAAGAATCTGTCAGGCAATGCTACAGGACAATGGCTTGAAACGCTCCTCGCTTTGGGTGGGCTTCACCTCACCTGAGTTTGACCATCTAAAAGTTTACTGTTCAGTCTGACCTGATGGTCTTCTTTCCATTTATGGCCAGTCCAGAGAAAAAGGCAACTTATGCTATCTCCTGCAGAAGTGAATTGCTCTCTGGAGATGCCTCTGACTGCAGATTAAGTTGGTTTCCTTGGTTTAGATTGCTGAGGTTTAGGGAAGATCTGGAGCCACCAGACCCTGATTTGCGTGGAGACGGATGTTCCCCTGGTACCTTTAGCAAAAGCAGATGTCTTGAAGTTTGGTGACTTCACTCTTAGCTGGACAGACAGATCGGAAACAACCACAGGCTGGAAGCGGAGAAGACTGAGTAATTTAAAAAAAATAGGTGTTCAAAGAGTAGACTCCAATTTGTGCAGCCCGAGCCAGCGCTGGGTCCCAGGGCTCCGAGGGAAATACAAGGAACGGTAGCGGGCAGATGCAGAGCAATCTTTCTTCCCCAATGGCCCTTTTCCTAACCTCCAACAGCTGGCTTAACCCCGGTACATGACATTGTATATGCCTTCCAAATGCTCTTTACTTCTGGCTCTAATGACCCCGGGTATTATTATCCACATCAATTACACTTTGGCTCTTGGGTTTCAGGAGCATCGTGTGGCCGTGAGTCCTGCAGCCCCATTAAGCTCTCCAGAACGCCTTTCCTCCTCGCTTCTGTGCTCCTCAAGGATGGGACATGTCCTGGGCAACCCCTCGGGTGCCTTTGGGTTCACAGAGCTGCCTTCCCTCCCTCCCCTGGCTTTGTGTCCTTCTGGTGGCTGGAGGTGACAGCAGAATCGGTCCCACCATCTCTGTAATTGCCGGTGATTATAATTAATTGAGTTCTATTTTTATCCAGCTTTTTTTTTCTTTTTTTTTTCTTTTTTTTTTTTTCCAGGAGCTATGGGTACTTTGGCGTAATAACAGATGTCGCATTAAAAATAGGTGATCTTGCTAAGCAGGCTGTGAATAGTTCCGTTCTGCTCAGCCTTTGTTTTTTAACTTGGGGGAAAAGCAGAGACACAATCTGCGGTTGCTTAATGGAGTAATAATAAGGCGCTGTTACGGTTATTCCATTTTGGCAAACGGGGAACTATTCCCCCGTGCTCGGGCACAACGTTTTTTTGAATGGAGGCAGCAGGAACGGGGCTGAGGCTGCACGAAACCTTCTATTCATAGGGCTCGGCTCCGTGCCGTGCCAAGTCCCTTTCCTTGCTTGCTCGTTATATTGTCAATGAGTTCATTAGCTCTTGGTCCGGAGTCAGGAAGCAAAAAGAGCTGTAATTGCAGCTTCTGCAAAATAATATCTTTTGGGGAGGGTTGGGGTTTGGTTTGTTGTTTTTTTTTTTTTTTTTAAATTAACATAATACTTTTTGGGTTGGTTTCTTTTCGCATCAAAAATGATATCGAAGTCGCAATGACGTGCCATCTCATTTTTAAATCTACTGGATTTTCCCTAATGGACAGCAAGGGCGACGGAGCCAGCAGGAGAGCCATTTTAACGACGAGGCTAATTAACCATAGAGCACTGCGCCCAGGTTATTGTGGCTTTTCCATTACTGGAAATGCTGATATCCAGGGTAAATTTCTCTTCCTAAGAAACTTCCTCTAGCTAAAATTAATTCTGTGCCTGCGTTCTAAGGGAGATGGAAGGGGGGGGGATCACACTGGTCCCCCCTCACCGTGTTCTGCACCAGGCGTCTCCAAACAGGCTTTGGGGAAGCAGATGAGTGACAGGAGGAAAAGAGGGGAGGGACAGAGCCCTGTAGGTAGGGTCGGCTGGAACCATGGAAAATATGGAGAAGGCGGCATCTGTTGTTGAGTAAGGTTTTCCTATCTCACCCTGTCTACTTCTATAGGTGTTCCCTGCAAAAACAGAGGTTAATTTATCACTTCTTGCAACACCCGATTTCCAGCATTCCGGGCTTCCAAGGCCAGGAGTGTGCAACTGAAATACTGAGGGGTTTTTTGTGGTTTCTTCATGCAAACAACAATGTTGTATCCAAGTGTAAGCTTCTTCCTCCCTGTGAGAAGGGGATGTTGCCCCCCCGGCTGCTGCCCCCCTGCTCTCCCTTGCTTGCAGGGCTGTCTGTGCAAGGACTCATAGAATTGTGGAATGGTTTGGGTTTTGGAAGGGACCTTCAAAATCATGTAGTTCCAACCCCCTGCCCTGGCCAGGGACACCTCCCTCCAGATCAGGCTGCTCAAAGTCCCCTACAACCTGGCCTTGAATAATTCTGACCTCTGAGTCCTCTGCTGGCTGAGCATGAAAAATAAAAGCATAATACAGCATTAAAAAAAATCAGGAACTTAAGAAAAATAGCTGTTGGGGGATTTCTTCATGGTTTTTTGTTGTTGCTATTGTCTTCTGTTTTTTTTTTTTAAAAAGAAGATGACAATGTGTACTCTGTTGAGGCAGGAGAAGAGAAGGGTCCCTCATTCTTGTCACCTGTTCTACTAGCTGGGGATTTTTGCTTAGCTAAAATTACTGGGTTCAAGTGCAGCAGAGTGCAATGCCATAGAAAAACCTGGAGACATAGTCGAGCCATATTTTCGGCTGACATAAATCAACGGGGAGCCATTTATACCCCTCTGAGTATCTGGCTGCGGGATTAGGTATTTCATCTTCTCTCCTCCCTGCCAGAGGCTCATCCCACAAAGAAGGAAGAGCTTTGACCCGAAGAAGGCAGAAGGAAAGGTCAGGGTTACACACACCAGCTCCCTGAAGTCAGCCAGGGTGGGAATTTGGTGGGAATTATTTACTCCTCCATTTCAGAGAGGGAGGAGGAGCAGCGTGGGCTCCTGCGGTGGAGGCAGCGATGCCCGGTGTTTCCCAGGAGAGGACTGGGATGGGGATCATCACGGGGAGAATATGACCCACAGGAAAAAGCCAGCGCTGGGGAACAATGAAAGCATTAATTGCAGGCAAACACCGGGGAAGCCACATGAATCATGAGCCTTGTGCATTAAATTGTTACATATCTTTTGGAGAGGAGAAAGAACAGTCTTAACTGGTGAAGCCTGGCATTGGCAGAAAAAGCTGTTCCCACCTACTATATTTTGAGGCAGACAAAGGGTGAAGAAAAAGGGAAGAGAAGGTAGAAACCACATATAAACATTAATTAATGCTCTCCAGGCTTCTTCTTCTTCTTCGTAATGTTAAACCTTTAATCCCTGGGATTTCAGACCATGGCTTTTTATTGGACTGGAGATAATCGGTGTGGAAAGGAGTGCTGAGGGAAAGCCTTCGCATCCAGCTCCTCACCCGCTGGCCCGGTGCGGGGACCTGGGCACCCTTCGTGCCAGCCTGCATCCCGTGGGAATGCAGATGCTGCTGAAATTCACTCTGTGCTTCCCTTCCCCATGCTTCGCCTTGCCTCCCCTTTATTTTCCATCTTACTAGTACCTCCGTTTATATTTCCATTTATTATCCATCTTCTTTTCCATTAAGAGTGTGGATCAGGACAGTCCCGCCGCCTCGGCTGGAAGGTGGTGATTTTCCATGAGATGTTAGATCCCCCCCTTATTCACACATATCCCAACGCTCTTCCGAAGTGCCATCTCACCCAGCTGTAGCCACTGGAGTGGTGGCAGGACCTGGGTTCCCCGGCCGTGCCCCTGCCACGTGGTGGGTTAAGAAGCGATGGGTGGCTGCTGGCGGGGAGGGCTGGAACGGATTTCTTCTCCGGCGATTAGTGCTGCTCCTTGGCAAGGGGAAATGCTCCCTGGCTTGAACCCTTGAGGTTAAGCCGCATCATTCCTGAGTGTCACTCAGCGCTTAAAGGTGCTGTCAAGGAGATGACACAAGAATTTGTTAAGAAACTAATGTTTCCCCTCATCCCCTGCTCTCCCTTAGGGCTCGCAGGCACCCTGGCTAAGGAAGCGGTAATGAGAGGGGAGGAATTAAATCACGTTGCAGCTGCCCCAGAGCCAACGCCAGGGGCTGGCTCCAGCCTGTACCTGGGCTGTGCATCCTTGGTGGGGGACAGGAGGCAGGAAAAACAAACTCTGCACGCTTTTTCTGAGTTTTAACCCCGATTATTATCATTTCTGGGACCCCAGTAATCTTTAATGTTTATTCCAAGTGAGTTGATCTGAGTCCGTTTTGAAGACGAGCCACTGAGACCTTGCCACAGAGGTAAGGTTTCCCAACCTGAGTCACTCTTTCAAGCAACAGATAATATCAAGATAATATCAGCTGCAAGAAATAGAAAATGGCACATTTTCGTGGAAGTTTCTGAAAGCTGAATATGCAAGAAGTGCTCATCCCACCGACAAGTAGGAGCGAGCCCGAAATGCGGGCGGGGAGGATGCCCAGCCTGAGAGGGGTCTCCTCTTTCAGAAGCTGTGCTCTTTTTTATTTTTTTTTCATGTGAGGAGCAAACCATTCATTTTCTCTGGCGAATAATGATAGTTTAGGGTTAAGATTTATGGCATGGCTGTTAGTGTCTTGATGGTAGATATGCAAGGCTATTTAGCTGTTGCCGAAGGTGGAAATCCATAAAGATGATGGAGGAGTCTCTCCCCAGACAGCACAAAAGGTCATTTGTTTTTTTTCCTGAAGATCTCACCAAGCTGCTGATGCCATCAGTTTTCCTCTCCTCCCCTTCCCCTTGGCACACGGGGTGTAATGGCTTTGCTCCTCCGATTTTATGGGCAAACAGGGGTGCAAGAAAGATGCTTCTTACTCATTTTCTGTCCCTCTTTATTTATATTTCTCCCCTAATGTCTCTTGCTCAGGTTCAAAGCCTCCAGCCTGAGCACTTTTGCTACTACCTTGCTCTGGGGCTCCTTTCCATCCAGCTGCCTTCACCCCACTCTGAAAGATGTCGGTGGGTTTTGCCCCATTGCTTGTTCCACTCATGAGTTCCCTTCGAAAATAAATACACAATTTTCCGTTGGGAAAAACGAGGTGGCGCAAAAGCGAAATCCTAACGTGTTTGTTACTGGGTATTTCAGAACATGATAATAATAATAATAATAATAATAATAATANAGAAGAAGAAGAAGAAGAAGAAGAAGAAGAAGAAGAAGAAGAAGAAGAAGAAGAAGAAGAAGAAGAAGAAGAAGAAGAAGAAGAGGAAGGTGGATGCAACAGTTGCTGGAGCTGCACAGGAAACCAAATCCACTGGGAAAACAAAGGTTTTGCTGAATTTTTCCCACCATTTTGGGTCACAAATGGGGCCTTGAGCAGGCAGTGCCCCATCCTGCATGTCCAGACCCTTTTCCCCTGGCCCGCACCTCCAGCCATTTGGGAGCAGAGATGAGCGTGGCGATAAACAATAAACAGAGGTGACCCAGCCAAGCTAAACAGAGGAGGAGAAAGCCCCGATAATCATTTTTGTTTTGGAAAAAAGGATTTAAGAACATGCACTGGAGAGCATGTGAGCAGGATGGAGCCACGCTTGGCACCCTCTGGCACGGCGACGGGGGCGTGCGTAGCCCCGGGCCCTCGGCGAGGTCTGTCCCTGCACGTCAGGTGGAATTTTTCTGCTCATGTCTTTCATCGGTGAAGATGCACGTTGGCTTCCCAAAAATCCTCATCTCCTGAAAGATAGGTGGCCTCTAGGAAAGGGTCTTAGCCCCGTGCCTCAAGCGAACCTGCCCAACCTCCACCCAGTTTTCAGTAAGAGTGAAATTTTCCGCAAGCATAATTAGAAAATCAGAAATTCCCCCCTCCCTTCCCAATCTCCTCCCCCTCGGGAGCAGCGGAGGGATGACACGGCCAAACCCAGATGCCAGAGATGCCCCTCCATGCCAAAACCTGCGAGTGACCCGCCAAATGCATCCAGCTGTGAAATTCTCATTTTACCACAGGTGCTCCTTGTGGCTTTCAGGCTTGTTTAGCCCATTAAATAATTGGAATCACTTCATGGATAGGTGAGAGAGAGCAAATTGGGCTTTTTTTTTTCCTTTTCCCACAGCCCTTGGGTGTGATGTTGACTTAGCTGGGCAGGAACCACATCAGCCTGGGAGGACTGGGAAGAGGTGCTGTGTCGAGCGTGTGCTCTGACAAAGAGCAGTTGGTGTTTGGCACTCGATCCCACCATCCCAAAACCCAAAATCCCCTGGGCAAGGCGACCTGTGGACAGCAGCTGGACTCTTCTTGCCCAATTTCCTGGAAATTGCCGCCAATTTGAGCTTTGTGAAAACATGCAGCAACTCAATTTTAAACAGATTTTTAAACAGAATTATCTCAGGTTCTGGACCCAATGCTCCGAGTCCCATTTTAGAATGATCTTTAAAGAAAAATAGAAAAAGTATTAACTTAGTGGGGGAGGAAAAAAGGACAGATGGGTAAAACCTCCTTTTTCATCAGATCCATGAGTAATTACCTTGACCTCCCACAGAATATAATCCATAGACATTTATGAGCAGTGTCTATGTCAGAAGACGCAATCATGGTGCTAACTGTTGTACCAGCAAGTGGTGGACCATTACAGGCCTCTTGTCCTGGGGAACTTGTGGTCTCAGTGGGCAAAGCAGACAGAGGAGAGAAGGTGAAGGAAGGAAAAATGACTTAGGCAAAGCTGTGCTCCGAAGGAAGGATCTAGGACAAGACCACCACTGGGGTTAGCTTGGGTGCCTCAAGCATTACTGCAAGAGGAGAGGACACAGCCCCTGCTCAGCTCTCCTTGCTGTGTGGATGGTCAACAAGCAGACGAGGAATGAGGTGAGTAATGGCATGAGATGCCCACGCCATGTCCTCCTTGATCATGGCTCTCCTGCCAGGATTGGGATGGGGAGAAGCTCTTTGAGGGTGTCTCCTTTGCCTCAGCACTCTGGTGTGATGGACATTTATTTTCCTACCACCTATTTGGGACAATCATGTTCTTCTGTCTTCTTTACCCAAGCCCACATACCAAACCTCTGCTCATCAGAGGCCAAGAAAGAGCCAGGAAGAACTTTGCTCTCCCTGAGGCATGGAAACCCTGAGTGGAGCACTGGCCCTGCCTGTTCTCGGATGCTTTCTGATAACGACGTTTTAATAAAAGATCTGTCACTCAAATATTTCCGAATCATTAAAGAAAAAAGGAATGAAAAGGAGTAATTGGAACCCTGAGCCCAAAGGGGTAATGTTAAAAAAAAAACCAACAACCCACAACCCAACCACAGAGTGGTTGAGAGACCCTAAACTTGAAGCTGAGCCTCAAAATCCCTCTGGGAATGATTTTCTTGTCCGAAATCCAGAAGGGTCCATGATTCATAGCCCGATCCTGCCCTGCAACGGCAGCTGCAGAGGATAAGAGGAGTATTCAGGTGTTAAATCCTCTCTCTGTCCTCCACCACCAGGTTTGAGCTGGGAATCGAGCGGTGGGAGGAGAGCCAGGAATGAGTGAAACATCTTGAGATGGAGCTGATCACTCGGGCAGTGATCCCACCAAGGCAAGGGCTTTGCCAGCTCCTGTGGTATTTGTTTTGCTGTATGTCAAGGATAGGTGGTGTTTGGCAAAAAAAAAACCCTGGCTCTAAGAGTCATGGGGTCTCTCGAGAGCCTCTGTTCCCAGGAGAGGTGGAGATGGAAATAAATCAGGGCATTTTCACCTCTTGGAGTAGGTGGGAAAAGCTGGAAAATGTGGCTTCTACCAGTGAAGAACTTAGGAGGCAACCTTTATTGTATTCAAAAATCTCGTCACTTTAAAGCTGATCTCATTATCCGTGGAGATGAGTCATGGGTTTCTGAATGCGTGTGGGTGGCAATATAAAAATTTCCTCTGAGTAAGGAGAGCGGGGTTTGGCGAGTGGGCACTTTCTCCGATCCTCCCACAAGGAGACAGTGTCTCTGCGAAAGGTGACGGAGTGAATCATTTCTTCTTCTTCTTTCGGTGGCGGTTCTGGCCGAGCTGCATGTGCGTAGCCCCCTCCCCTCCTTTACTTATTGTTTAAAACCCATTTAACAAAGCCCTTCAAAAATTGTCTCTATTAGCAAAGGGTTTTTGAAGGAGCTTGCAGGCTGGGAGCGGGGGCTCTCTGTCACCTTCCCTCTCGATGATCTCCAAGGTCCCTTCCAACCATGAATATTCTGTGACTCTCTTGGCCAGGAGCAGCTCCTCCTCTTGGTGCGTGAGGTTAATTCAATGATGGCTGGAGAGAGATATAAAACTATACCGTGGCAATTAATCAAAACTCATGGGACTATGTAGGCACTCCATTGGCACTCGCGGTGCCCGGGGCTCGTTTCACTGTCACTTGATAATGCGCCTCTTCTCCTGTGAAATACAAACTTGGGTGGAGCTTCCCTTTTCACCCCTTTGATTGTTCATCTGGAATCCCAAGGGACTGGAAATGAAATACATTGGCTTAAGTGATGTTCCCCAGATCAGTAACTGGATCCTGGGAGGATCCCCCGGGGCGCTTTTCCACCAGGTGGGACGAGGGACGTGTCTCGCTGCTTGCGCTGACCCCTGCGAAGGCAAGCACATGCTTGAGTCACTTACTTATTTTTATTTGTGCGATTTAGCGCAATAAATCACGCTCGTCTTTCCCAGGCTCCCTTGTGCAGCAATCCGGGAGCTTTCCCGTCCCCTTTTAAAGCCGGGCACTGAGCTTTCCATCACCCTGCGCTGCCCGGGGACCTGTCAATAGACATCTCCATCTGCATCTCTCAGCCCCTCTCAGAGGTTCCACCTCCTTGGCAGAAGGTGCAAAGGGGAAACGACTTGTCCGTTGACAAGAAACTCGACTCAACTCAGCTTCTTGGAAAATAATTCCCATTGAGAAACAGAAGCATGAAAGCAGATAATTTATTCCTTGAAGAAATCAATATATTTGTTAAAAATCCCACTGTTGGTGAGAAGGTTTCCATGGTTAAAAAGGTTTCGGTGTTTTATCCTCCCAGCCTGTTTTTCTGTGAATGCGAGCTCAAGTTAATCACTTCCGCTTTATCCTTGCTGATGTTATTTGTATTTCTATTTGACCTGGGTAGATGGAAGCCCACCATTTTAGGCACTGCCTGGATAATGGAAAAACAGCCAACAACATGCCTAGAAATAATCCCCCAAAATCATGGGACTCCTTCCTTCCAGCACACAGAAGTTGTCTGCTTTTGGATATTTATCAAAATAGCTATTCTGGAATAATTATTTTGGGAGGAACATTTGCGTTCCAGAATAAGAGTCTCTTTTTTTCCCCCTTTGCCTTAAGCCAGCTTTAGAGCTGATTTCTCCATATCCAGCATTAGGCAACTTCTCACCAAGATGGCTACACGCCGTCATGCATAATAATGTTTCCTTCTCGCCCTGGATGTTACACCCCAGGATTTCCAGGTCTTTGACAGTTCACAGCACCTTCAGCGAGGTGACTAAGTCTGGTTTCATCTCCTCCGTACAGGCGGGCAGGAATGGGCGAAGCAGCTCAGGGTCTTGCAAGAAAGACCAAAAAAAAGAAAGACCCCCCCAAAATCATCCCCTTTGATTTGTTTCGACCACCGTGCTGGGGCACCGTCCCCTTGCACAGACCGGTGGGTTCCTGCTAGACGTGTCCGTGGTCCGCTGGGGGTCTAAGGGCAGGAGGGTGAGTGGAGAGCAGTGATTTCCCCCCCCACCTCCCCGAGCACCTACGTGCTTTGGCGGAGGGTGATCTCTCCCGCTCGATGCCACATGCAAATACGCGCACGTAAACAGATGGAGGAGGCTGCTTGATCCTCCTGGCCTAATTGAAAGCGTAGAGGTCTGTTGTGGTGCCTGTTGCTATAAACACGCCGGCAATTTGCACAAGTATGTGACATTGTAAAAGTTCCTGAAAGATTTTATCTGGTTGGTTTTGGCTGGAAGCCCTTTATTCACAGAGAAACGCCAGGTAGAAAGACAATAAGCGCATATCCATGTGTATGTTTTCAACTTCCTAAAGGCCATCAAATTGGAAAGGGAGTGGGTTTACTTTACTCAAACATCTCCTGAGTTGAAGACAAGGTAACCCAGGAAAAGCCTTTCCTCTACCACAAAAAAAAAAAAAAAAAAAATTTTGCTCCTCAGTGTTCCTCCCTGCACAGATTGCCTGGGCAATCTTTAACAATCTCTTGTACCTCTGAGTTATTTTGATTTTAAAATATTAGTTCATAACAAATCTTAAGCTGTCAAAACTAAAGGATTGTACAAAATAGCTTCAAGGTTACATAAACAGAGTAGCTGGGAAACAATTCGGTAATGCGCATTCAGCTCAAGAGTAGAAGACATTTATTTTTTTAAAGACATTTTCCACCTGAATACTGGCCCTCTTTGTTTTGGGAAACATTGACTCAATGGGATTGAAATACTCTGTGTAAGGAGAAGGGAGGACAAGTGGCAGGAGACAAACTGGACAGAGGAGGAGAAGAGGAGCTGGGGCAGCAATTGCCAAAAACACATTTAATGAGTGTTTTGATGAGAAGCAACTGGGGATGGGTGGGAGCTGGGAAGGGCAAGTGGATAAATTAGGGCATGGTTGTGCTGATGGGGGAAGTAATTGGGAAAAATCAAGGAGAGGAGGTAAGTGTGAGCCTGAGAGCAGCTGAAGGGAAAGGGAGGAGCTGCTGAGAAGGTCATTTGGTGTAGGACTGATGGGAAGAGATTTGGGTCTGCAGAAAGGAAAATGAGAAGAAATGTGAGCTGCTCTGGGATTTTGTGCTGGAAGAAGGAAGAGAGGGCACAGGGGGGTCCTTTGACAATAGTAGGTGGAAGAGGAGCTGCATCTACAGTGGTTGGGGGAAGCCAGTACTTCTGTCCTGATTTGATTTAGGATATGACACCTCTGAAAAAAGAGAACAATTCAGCATGTCCCTACAGCTGGGGGTGGAAAGGAGAGGGCTCTGAAGCTGGCTGTGATTCACTTGCTCCAAGGAGTTCCTGAGGCTTCCAGGGAAGGAAAGAGGTGGGTGCCAATTAGAAGGAGAAAATTCCAAATGAGATGGAAGAGATTGGACTGGAAAGAAGAGTTGGGGTTTGGGGTGGGAGAGAGAGCTCTGCACTTAAAATTGCCATGGTGGAAGGAGAGAACTGGCCTGGAGATGGTAAGAGGAGCAGGCAGCAGTGATGGGGAGAGACAGTGACTGGAGAACATGGAGCCTGTGGTGGGTACAAGGTGGGAAAGAGGAAGGAGAGGCATAGGGAGGGTGTTATGTTGCAGAAGAGGGGTGCGATGGGACAAAGCTGGTAAGAGAGCACCAGGCAAAATTCTCCATCCTTGAGGGCCCTCTACAATAGCCTTTGCTCCCTGGAGCAGGAAAACTTCCTGCACCAGGGTGAAGGACCAGAACAAGCTGCCCCTCAACCCAAACGTGTGTTCCTACTAAAGCAAAGAGGAGCAGGGAAAGGAGGTGCCTTTTGCGGTGCCCCTTTTGAGCCAAGGCTCCAGCTGTTTTCTTTCCTCTTCTTACTTGTCCTCATTATTTTTTCCTTTTTTTTTTTGCCGGCTGCAAATCTCTCTGAACCACTGAGTTTATTAATTTAATATCAGTGCAGCTTCCTAGACGCTTACAAGAGACGTGTGTTTATATTGACCCTAATTCAGCAAAACACTTAAGCACATGTCTGACTCTCAGCAACTGAATGGGCTGCCAGGACTACAGTGTAATTAAAGCTAAAAACAACTTAATGTCTAGTTTATTGAGGGCCTACTCAACTAATTAGTTAAATCTTCCACGAAAAGTCACTAGGATTCTTAATAAAGCAATGATCTACAAACAGCTGTTGTGTGACTCTGCCCAGGTCAAATTATCTGGTTTGCAGTTTAGATGCCTGAAATATCTGTGTTCTCTTTTTTGTGCGTGTCTTGAGTTTAGTTGTTCATGAGAAACTCTCCCTCCCTCCCCAGTAAGAAATACTAAAGCCACCAAATGTTAATTGATTTGAAAACACATGGTACCTACCAGGTAGATGTGGTAAATCACGGTTGTCAGGTAATTAAACGCAACCCGTAAATCACAGCGGAGCATGTGAACCAAGCGTTCGGAGTCAATGCCTTTTAATTAATGTTGTAAAACAATATTTCAGGCTTAGATCGAGTGTACAAGGAGGATAACGTATCGAATTATGGCTAATAAAATATCAGCAGTGGATATGGCACTAATAACCAGTAGCCACCGCCATCCGAAATAGCCCACTTGCACCCCAACAGGTGGCCCGCTTTGAAACGCGGTATGCAATGTTATTGCAGGGGGATTAAGAATGGTCATTAGACTCTCGTTGCTCTTGTAACGCTGGATTAATTAACCAGCCAGCAGAATTATCTGCCCCCGGATTCATCACCTGCTAAAATGTACCAGCGCGTCATGAGAGATTAGACTTGGGGGGAGGTGGGGAGATGTGTGGAGGGATGATTCTGCCCTTTCTTGCAGCTTCCATGCCCACGTTGGTTGTGTGCTCCCCCCAAGTTTTGCACCCCTGGCAGTGGCAGGAGGGGCAGCCTGGTAGAGGAAAAGGGATTTACAAGGCATAAGGAAAGAGCCAGGTTTTAGAGCACTATTAAGGAGTGCGATGCTGCGTTCAAACAGGGTGAATTCTGGTGCTTTTTGCCAATCCTGTGGATATTTTCCTACTGGTCTTGGCTGGGTAGGTGTCGATGGCTCTGAGCAGAAAGATGGGGCGTCCAACCTCGTTGGTCATCGCGCTGGCGATGCTCGAGGTTTCAGATGCAGTGAGTCCAGCAAAGCCCTGGTGGGACCATCGAGGGTGAAAGTCCAGCGTTGAGTGGCACATCCCAAATCCCCCCAACCCCTTTGTGGTGCTCAGCCCAGGTTACAGTAAATCCCCCGCTGTGCAGATGGATTTTGGGGTGGATTAATGAGTGGAAAACCTTTGCTGGGGCAAACGGCCCACAACCATTTATGCTCCTGACATCCCACTTTGGTACAGGAAGGCTGAGAGTCTGGGATAATTGAAATACGTTGCATTTGAGAACTATTGAGCAATATCATTGAGGAAAAAAAAAAGGACGACAAAATGTGCTTTTTAAAAAAAGTTAATGCTCAGTGTTAACAATCCTTTTTGTTTTTCACCAAAAGACTCCTTTTTCAAGTAGGAATCCTTGTTGATAAATCAGTGCTTTGCTAATAAAGCCACTAGCTATAACTTTTTTTTTAAAGCTACTGAAATAGAAAAAGCCTCAATTTTTAAAAGAGAATCAATCTGAGCACTTCAAAACGTTCAACTTTCATATTAGTATCTTTCCTGCCCCCCAAAGGAAAAAACTTCATCTCTAAGCCAGTTCCTTTTTCCCTTCCGTCCACCTCCAAACTCTGCTGTGCTTTAAAAAACTGTCCTCTTCCCACGAAGCATTTCAATTCCATCAGGCCAGTGTTTCCCAAAATAAAATGAGCATTTCTAGGGGTTGCTAAGCTGGTCTCCGATTTAAATTTATATCTAATTGGTCTTCTCATTTCTTCTTTCCTCTCTTCTCAGCCATTTAGTTATTAAAAGTATCCAGATAGTCTTTATAACCCCTTTACATACGAATTATCTGTAATTTATTAAGGATTAAGGCTTACGTAAAAAGCATTGCTTTAGTCACATATCCATTACACCACTGTGAATTTGTCTTAAAAGTGCTTTTTGGCTCGCAGAGCTCCCCGTGGGAGGAAGTTTAAGTTCAGACCAAATTTATCGTGTCCTAAATGCATGGTTGGAAGGAGCCAACGTCGTCACTCAAGATTTCTTGCAGATCTTTGCAATTTAACAGGGCTTAAAGTCCAGCGTTAAAAGGACCCGGGAATTTGTTGTGCAAGTGAAGCTGTGTCCCGATGATGTTCATGGCCAAGTTTTAGTTGGTGGCTCGGGAGTGGGTTTTGGGTGCAAAGTGGGTCCTTTTGGGTCAGGAGGGATGCTGTGCTGGACCGAATTATTGGGGGCTGTCACGGAAGGGACGTGGAGCATCAACTCCCTGCCCAGAATTGGAGCCGTTCCCAGCAGAGATGCATCTAGCTGGTTCCCGAGATGGAATTCCTTGCCTTCCCAAAGGGCACAGATGGATAAACTGCCCTTTTAATCCCATTCCCAGGGCTCAGACTCCAGGCTCTTCCCCTAATTCCTGGCTCTGAAACTCTCCTGTGTCCCCCACCCCCCGCAGGGATTTGGCTCTTCGGCCCCGCTCCTCTTCCTCTTCTCCCTTTTAAATAGTGGAGCCGGGTCATTTGTTTTCACCCTCGTTCTTCAGAGCTGCTCCACCGGTCCTCCTGCCCGGGAGGTGAACAGGAACAAACAGGCTTTGTGTGGTTTCTAGATGGCTGTCAAAGCCCCATGGGATAAATATTATTTGGCTGAAGGGGAAAAGGACTCTAGAAAAGAAAAAAAAAAAAAAAGGTAAATAAATAATGTCTCCCTCTCCTCTGTTACACCTTTGTTTTGCTGCTTGATGTGTTGGTTAGTACAAAGCCTGGTGCTTGCTTACTGCTTGCCTTGCCAAGGGGACTCGAACCATTTTCCTCTTCCCTTGAATTTTTTATTTGCTTATTCTTTCAGTATCTGTGGGTGAGGAAAAGGTGAACAATCCTCTGGCTTGCGAGATGCTCGGCGGGGAGGCTGGCCAAGAGCATCTTATATCTGAATGGAGCTTTTCTCTCTCTCGGCTTCGCTGCCCACCTTGATTTATGATGTTGGAGCTGGATGCTGTAATTAGGATGCCGTTGGTTGAGGCTCAGGAGGTGCAGACAATATAGGGCTTGGGAGAAATAAGTTTCAGGTCCTTTCCTGGTTCTCTGTGCTATTCTAGACACATTTTCTGATTTGATTTTTTTTTTTTTTTTTTGTCGTCAGCAGAAAGGACTGGAAAATAATTGTGAGCAATAGCTGCTTTTCTCCTTTCATCTGTTTGCAGCTTCTCTCCTTCTTGCACACCTGGAGGCCCTCAACTCTGTACATGCTCACTGTCTGAGGAGAGGTTTGCTTGTTTGGGTTCGTGTGTTTTCAGTGCTTGGCACAAGAGGGTCTGTGAGTAAAGCTTTTATGGGTTCCACGATAAACATAATAAATAATAGTGCTGCTATTGCTCCTGTAACCCAGGGAAACGGGGCATGAAGAAAACCCCTTTCTGCCATGAGCTGAGCAACGCCAGCACGAGTGCTGGCAGCGCCGCTGCTGAAACGCAGGTAATTTTGTGGCAGAAATACCACGCTGGGACCTCTACTCTCATTTTTCAATTTTTCTTCACTCTTGAGGGTGGTGAGAGCCTGGCCCAGGTTGCCCCGAGAAGCTGTGGCTGCCCCATCCCTGGAGGGGTTCAAGGGCAGGTTGGAGGGGGCTTGGAGCAACCTGGTCTGGTGGGAGGTGTCCCTGGAAAGGAAAAGGGGGTGGAATTTGATGATCTTTAAGGTCCCTTCCAACCCAAACCATTCTGTGATTTGTAGTCTCATCCATTTTCCTGCTCTTTTCCCTTCCCCTTTTCTTGTTTGCTCTGTGTCCTCTCCCAGCAGAGCAGCAAAATAAATCAGACACATCCTCGGTGGCTTTTCCCCTCTCCTCAGCAAGCAGAAGGGATGCTATACCCCCTGCAACCTGGCAGCTCTGCTGGAAGGCATCAGGAAGGCATGTCACCCCCCTTCCCTAACAGCCAGCACCCCCTGAAATGCTCAGCACCGGGCTGGAAATAACCTCAAACCCTCGGGATGTTCTCAATGTTTGCATCAGAGACTTTTCACCCTTGAGCCAAAGCGGTGTCTTGGGGCTGTTGGTCAGCAGCCTGACGTCCCCTCCCAGGTCAGGCATGACTTGTCCCCCCCCTTCCCCAGTGTGTGTCACACCTCGCCTGTTCTTTCCAACTTAAACCTGCTCGTAGGGCCGGACAAAATAGCTCACAGAGCTTAATTGTTCTTCCACGGCGCTAAGTAATTTACACCCCAGGGCTTAATTGTTCCTGTGCGCTGATTCCCCGGTTGCACTCCAGGGCTTCCTGCGGATTTTGTGGGCACCGCTCGTGGAAACAGAGGAGCCGGGGACAAATAGGGCAGGAGTGAGTGACGTGCCCATGGCTGGCTTCTCCCCAGCCCCCCGGCTCTCCCTTCCCACCTTCCAAGCCCTTCTCTCTCTCTCCAGGCACGCATGTTGAGGCAGTTCCCAATGATCTAGGTGAGAAGCTGGCAGAGCAGAAGCTTAAATCTCAATTACCTTCCTTCTCGTCCGTTTGCACAGGATCCTTATCTCCCCCCGTGTAACTCTCTGTATTTAATTATACGCAGTGATAATCCTTCACACACTAAGTGCATTATTAAGCAATTCCTAAGATAAGTAGTTTTCTGGATCCCCAATTATGATTAGATATTGGCAATCAAGCTGTCTTCCACTCTCCCTCCTGGGGCGAGACTGCCAAAAACAGCCTTGTTTGGGTAGGTGAGACGTGAGACCCATGTGGGAAGCTGCCTCGCAAGGAGGAATTTAGACAAGAGACTGTTCATGGGTAACAGATAGATTTAGATGGCTCCATGGTCTCCCTGAAGCTGGTTCAGATGTTGACTTGGGGGTTCCCAGCCAACAGGTTGGCCAAGTGCAGTAGGTGTCCTTCACCAGTGTGTCACACATCCTAATCCATCATTTGAGTTGTGGAGGCCACAAAGCTGTTGCAGGTCTTAGGTTTTGTGGTTCCCTTCTCAACCTTCACCAGGGCAGCCAGGATGAGAGAGAGATCTCTGCAGCCATCCCCCAGCAGGTTGTGGTGTTGGGTTTGCTGCAGCTTCAAGGTCTGGGTTTGAGAATGAATGGAAATGAGTTTCTGTTATTTCTTCACGTAGTTCATCTTCCCTGGTCCTCTGACCATTTCTGTTGAGCTCCTCTGCTCCCTCCCCAGTACATTTGTTCAGCCTGGAGAAGAAAATGCTTCGGGGAGACCTTCCAGCCCCTTCTAGTCCCTCAAGGGGCTCCAGGAAAGCTGGGGAGGGACTCTGGATCAGGGAGGGGAACTATAGGATGAGGGGGAAGGGTTTGACACTGAAAGAGGGGAGATGGAGATGAGATCTGGGATAGAACTTCTTTGGTGTGAGGGTGGTGAGAGCCTGACCCAGGTTGCCCAGAGAAGCTGTGGCTGCCCCATCCCTGGAGGGGTTCAAGGGCAGGTTGGAGGGGGCTTGGAGCAACCTGGTGTGGGGGGAGGTGTCCCTGCCACGGCAGGGGGTTGGAACTGGATGATCTTCAAAGTTCCTTCCAACCCAAACCATTCTACGATGATTCTGTAATTCTACATCTGCCCACTTCTCATCTTGCCAGTGCAGGGAAGGTGAACTGAAGGCTTTGCAACTTGGTAAAGGCTTTAGCAGCCCACCATGCTTTCGTTCAGCAAGGTGGGTTCCTCCTCGCCTTGCTGCTTTATCCTTCCCAAATATTGGCATGCTTTGCAGAGCAGGGATGAAGGTCAGCAGAGCATGATCAGGCTGGCAGTGGAGCTCCCCTAAAACCCAGCCAGGGGATATGATCAAGCTCTGTGGTCGGCGGCATCTCTTGCAGCAGAGTTGTCCCTCTTTTGCCCACTCGTGCCACGGCATTTCTGATGTCATCTCAGATTGTTTCCCTCTGGTTCCCTCGTCCCAGCGGTCCCCCACCCTTCACGCTGGCTGCACGGAGTATCATCGCTGCGCCACAATGGGCAAGGGATTATGGGGATTCCTCCTAATTCTGAACAGGAAAATGCTGTTTGTAAGTGTAATTGAGAGGACGGCTTTAGAGCCAATGACTCTAAGCTTATGTTGTAAATGGATCGTGTTTCACCTCTTTCAAAGCATTTAAGAGCTTACCAGAAAAACAAATGTCATTGCTCAATCCGCAAAGTGTCTACAATGCAACTTGCTGTCTCAGTTCCTTCCCTCCAAGACGCAGGGGAAACAGATCTATTTCACTTTTCAGGCTCTTCGAAGGTTACGGTTGTCCCCTCCTTCAGTGTTGGTGCATGTGTGTGTGTGTATGTGTGCATAGCGATTGCCTGCGACTTGCCCAGGTGCTTGCGAGGGGTGTTTTCATCCACCCCCCAAGCATTCCTGGTGAAAGAAATATTTGGTCGTAGCCGCTCGCAGGAAATCTTTAATCTCAGCTTTGCAATATGGATTGCACAAGGACGTATTCTCCGTCAGTGTGAAGGTGCTCGGTGCGGCTGGAGATCGATCGGTCTGTAGAGCACGTTTCCTCCCCCACCTCGATATTTGGTCATCATCAGCCAAATCCTGATTATTTTTCACTATAACACGCAAATGTGGGGGAGCAGCTTAGATAACCCTCACCCTACTTAGTGATGATTTTTGTCAGTGTTGGGTTGATGGTTAGACTAGATGGTCTGGAAGGTCCCTTCAAACCTAGGCAATTCTACGACTCCATAGGGTCTTCTGCCCTATATTTAAGAGTCATCAGACCTCAGGTCTCATGGTGGGGCTCTCAAAACTCTAGAGACCAACATAAAAGACTTGAGATGTTTGCAGCTTGCAGGCATTAAACAGGGATTCAGGGACAGGAGGGCCAAACCCCTAAAACCTAATGCTGAATTTGCTGCTTGAAGACCATTCGCAAAATTTGGAGGTGAAGACGTGTCTAGCAAAGAGTAGTGATGCCCAAGCACTACCTGGTAAGGACGTTTTTGGCTCTCCTGAGCATAAATTTGGAAGTGGAAGAGTGCTGGAGAGACAGATTATTTATCCTGCAGCCAAG
This sequence comes from Calidris pygmaea, assembly GCA_003697955.1. Classification (NCBI taxonomy): domain Eukaryota; kingdom Metazoa; phylum Chordata; class Aves; order Charadriiformes; family Scolopacidae; genus Calidris; species Calidris pygmaea. The sequence continues at coordinate 671,451 of QJSC01020716.1, read as the reverse complement.
GCCAGGTCCTGCCACATGGATAGTGAACCACCCATGAGCCAGCAATGTGCCCTTGTGGCCAAGAGGCCAATGGAATCCTGGGCTGCATAGGGAAGAGTGTGGCCAGGAGGTGGAGGGAGGTCATTCTCCCCCTCTGCTCTGTACTGGGGAGGCCACAACTGGAATCCTGCATTCAGTTCTGGGATCCCCAGTTCAAGAGAGACAGGGAACTGCTGGAGAGAGTCCAGCGTAGGGCACCAGAGATGATGGAGTGATTGGAGCATCTCCCTGATGAGGAAAGGCTGAGAGAGCTGGGGCTCTTGAGCCTGGAGAAGAGAAGGCTGAGGGGAGACCTTATCAATGCTGACATGGATCTAAAGGGTGGGTTGAAGGAGGATGGAGCCGGACTCTTCTCAGTGGTTCCCAGGGACAGGACGAGGGGCAATGGGCACAAGCTGGACCATGGGAAGTTCCACTCCAATGTGAGGAAGAACTTCTTTGGGGTGAGGGTGGCAGAGCCCTGGGACAGGCTGCCCAGGGAGGGTGTGGAGTCCCCTTCTCTGGAGATCTTCAAGCCCCTCCTGGATGGGATCCTGAGTGATGTGCTCTGGGCAACCCTGCTTTGGCCGGGGGGTTGGACTAGGGGATCTCTAGAAGGTCCCTTCCAACTCCGACAATTCTGCGATTCCGTGTTTCCATGATTCTGTGATCCGAGCAGGTAGATCTCCCCTCTTGCTGCATTTCCATCGGGGCAAGCTCTGCACACCCCTTGTGCCGTGCGAGCCCTGTGCCCCAGCACCGCCCTCCCTCCTCGGTGCCCTCGCTCCGTCATTACCTCCCTTAACGAACAAGCAGCTTGCTGGCATGCAAATCACCAGGTTAAAGCATCCCGGCTTCCCTTCAGGAGGAATAACAATTGTGAAACAGCGCGGAAGGTGAGCAGATAGCAAGCAAAGTGCTTTGCTAATGCTCCCCGGGGTGCCAACAATAATACCTTTTCTGCAGTAATACCCTGCGTTTTGCTAGCACATCTCGTCGTGCCTCTCGCGGCGTTCTGCACGACGTTAATTAATTACCGCGTCATTACGTCTCTCTTAGATCCATTTATTTATTTATGAAGAACTTTCCGTCCTGGAATCTGTTAATCACCTCGAGGCAAACAGCGTGCCCGGGGAGACGGGATCTGCTGCGAAAACGCTGGGGATGAAGACAAAGAGGCTCTTGTGAGCGAGGCTCCGGGTTGTGATTCCAATCGGGATTTGATTCCTGCTTCTGCAAACCAGGTCGCTTGGATCTGGCCCGGGTGTCAGCCCGGCATGGTTTTCCGGAGGGAGGTGTGGAGGATGGAGATGCTCCGTCCCATCCGCTCTCCGAGGCGCTGCGTTGTTCCCTCCTAATCTGCTTTGGCACAAATTAAAACAGATTAGTCTAAACCACAGCCGGGAGAGTAACTGCCTGGGCATCTGCCTCTGGCTTAGCCCTGGTGTGACAGTTGGTGTAAAAACATCCCTTTTCTCTCTCCATCCCCGCTCTCCTCTTGGCACCGCAGGATCTTTTGGGGTGGAAAGGGGCCGTTTCTTATTCTGTGCCTGCACCCCATGGAAAATGGGTTTGGTTTTTGTTTCTCCGTGGTGCCGCTTGCAGCTGTGACCTGCTGGCTTTGAGCACTGGAGATATTCGAGGGAGAATTTATGGCTGATGGTGAGCAACGAGCCAGGCAGAAATAACTGCAGGATTTCTGGACTGACTCCATCCCAGCTCCTTGCCATGGGGGCTTTAATACCCGTGTCTGCAGGGTCTGGAGAATTCCATGGTGTAGCTGCAACTCCAGCTACAAAATGCCCCCCGAATATCAGTGTGGGCATCACTCCTGGCTTGGGGAACATGTTTAGCACCATTCACTTACCCACAGTAGCCAGGTTTTGCCAGGAGGCAGCTGACCCTCCTGGTATTGCCCTGAGACCTTTGTTGCCCACTGGCCATGAGACAGGATCATCAACCAGCCAAGCTTCCCTGCTCCAGGCTCTAAACAAGTCCCTGGAGAGAAGAGCGAGCTGGGAGATGCTGGGATGAAGCCAGCTTCGCACCTGGAAGCAGGTTTCCAGCCAGGATGGGGTGGTACCAGGGGTTGCCCCCAGGACTTGGCAGCACAGGAAGTCCATCCGTGTCACCCGCTCTCACCTCCAGCCGTGGTTCTCCTCCAGCACTGCCAGGTCTCAGCTCAGCTGAATGGAAAGGGGCTGAGAGGCACCACACAGCAGCAATTAGCTCCCATGAAACTTTCCACCATTAGGAACAATGGCTGGCTTAGTTCTCATCTGATTGAATTAATGATATTCTAACAGGTGACGGTTTTTTCCTTTTAAATTTTCTCATTTGGAAGGAATTGCTCGTCGTAAATTACACGTATAAAAATTAGGCTGGTGTTTTGTATTGTTTACAACAAGCACTTCAGGGTTATGGATGTTACTCATTGATTTATAATGTTTAATTCTTCTTCTCCCCCCCCCGTTCAAGCTCTCCATAAATCAAGCAGAGATGTCAACCCTGTGTCAACATTTCACTCAGCCTGCAAGTTGCAGGCAAGTTGGGACAGCAATATCTAATGGAGAAGGTTGACTCTTCTCCCTCACTGTCTTTCCCATTTTGATGAAACAATAAGAAGGTGAGGCTGGCACTTGTCAGTTATTTCTGAGTCACATTTCATTAGGCCTTTTTTCAAACACTCTGGAGAACAATGTTGGAGGCAAGTGATCCAAACAACTCATGTTCCCGCTTGTGCACTCAGGGGTTAGGACAGCAGCTGCCGTGGAATTACACTGGGAGGCTCAGCAGGTGTCTGATGGTCCTGGACGGGATCCGGATGATGTCAGGCAGCTCTCATCCTGCTGGGCTCCTCTTCCCTCCCAAGCCCAGAGAGCTCCTGGGGTCATCCTTTCAAAAGCCTGAAGAGGTTGTTGGGTCTTTTTTGAAAGGGTTCCCCAAAAAGGTGACGGGGCTTCCAGGAGTGTCCAAAGCCAGTTGGGTGCAGCTGGGTAGAGTCACTGGGGATCTGCTTGGGTAAAACTAAGGGGTTTTGGTGAACAACATTGCACAAGTCTTCAGTGTTAAGGGGCTGAGATTTCAGTGAAATTAATGGGAATTAGGGACCTAAGGACTTCTGAGAACCTCTATTGGTATTTTTCTTCATCACAGGGTGAGTTCCTTTGGAAAACTGGGAAGAAAAACTTCCTTTCCCCAAAGATTTTGCTAAGAAATACCATAGGTCTGGCAAAGAATGTCCAAAGATGTGGGCGGATTGTAAAGTTGTCTGCATCAGGTCGAAATGGAGCACTTTTGGTCTTTTACTCAGTGAAATTACCCGGATGCCTTTGCTCTGCTGTTGCGAGGATGCCAGTGTCCGACCTCCAGCAGTCACAAGATTGGTGATGATGTCCTATGAAATCCATCCTACAGGATGATCCTGCGGGGCTGAACGCACACCTTTCTGGAAATGAGGTCTTGGATTTTGCTTGGGTTGAACTTCGAATGAACAACTAATTCACCAGGGACCGTAATCCTCCGTTTCTCCCGCCCGCCTGCTCCGTACCTACATCATCAGTAGGCGCTTCAGGAGGAGCCAGGCTCCACGTTAAAACCAAAGTGCCTGGTAGACACAGGTATGTGTGGGGGGGGCTATCACGTACGATTCCCACCTACGCCATGCCTACACTGGGCAGCCTTATCAGCCTCAGCAATAGGGCTCGCCCAGTTGTAATAACAAAAGTAAATAAATACGTTTTAATGATCCGATGCTGGTAATTAACAATGCTGAAAAACAGATGTCTCCCTGAAGAGCTCATAAGGCAGCCGATTGCATAAGCCGGCCCATTATGTGGATATGAGTTGATTATTAAAAGAAAACATTTAGCAAATGCAGAACAGGATATTCATCTGCTATTACATAATGGTAATAAGCAATTGAATTTAAGAAGCAATACAGTCTTCCAGCCCTTACCGAACGCCGAGTGAAGTGTATTTATGGCCTCCGATGTGAAATAGTCCTCCTTGTTTTTCCAAGATGAGGAGAGATCTTTCAAGAGATAATAAATAAAATAGACTCTAGTTGCTTTAACATGAAGCAAGATGAGTCCTCCGGATTAGTTTGGATTAGTCTGTTGCTAGTGGCACGGAGGTTTGGCGCTCAGCCATTTATTCACCTAGAATACGTACAGCTAATTGGAAAAGCACCTGCGATGAGATGTAGCTCACCACCTGCACTTTGCTGAAATAAAATAAGCCTACATAATTGACTACATTACCTATTAATGTTATGAAATCACCCCCAGGCATTTTTATTATTATTATTATTATCATCATCTCCTCCCCGCCTCCCCCCCTCCCCTTTGCTCCTTCCCCAAGCTTTTATGAATCAAACTTTTGTCTCTTGCTTTTTTTCTTTGGAAGCCCCAGGATTGTGCCACTGTGTCAAGACGGGGGCTGCTCTGACTGACTTGCTTCTCCCTGCAGGGGAAACCTGGGAAATTAATCCCTCTTGGTAGGGAGAAGAAATAGTTTGACATTTACCTCCTTGTTCTCATGGGACACAGCCTCCTCCCTTTGCCCCCAGAAGACCAGTGGGGGTCTTTTGACTGCCCTAGGTGGCTGTTAGGATAACCCAGAACAGCCTCGTGATGATAAAAAACCTTCTTGTTGGGATTTTTGTTGGCCGTGGCAACCTGCACAGGGTAGACGTTGCCCAGACCTCATCACCGGGAGATGTTTGGAGCTTGGCGTGGTGGGTTGGTTTGGAGATGGGAGGGCTCCTAATGACCACAGTTGAGAATATGTTGGTCACGTCATCCCTTGCTGGAAGACTTTGTGCAATGAATTGCAAAGACGAAGTGCAAGAGGCGGGTGGCCTTGGGGACTTGCATGCTCAGGACAGCCCTTCTCCTGGCACTGGCTGAGGCCTGCTGGAATTCAAAAAATCTCAGACAAAACCCTCTGTTGCTGCATAATTGCTAGGGAAATTAGGACAGAGATAGGAAGACTTCTTGTGGAGAAGAGCCATAGGAAATTCCTTCTGTTTTATCTTCCCCTCCTCCTGGCAACGTTGCCACAAACTTGAACTGAGCTCCAATCAAACCATCGCTGTGCGGCTCTGAAAAACCAGACGAAGTGTTTCAGGGCATTTCCTTGGTTCTTGCACACCCTGACTGGGGAGGAAAGAAGCCCCAAGCTCCTGTGGTCAGAGGCACCATGCCAAAACGTGGGCCTGACTTCCGAAGTGAGTGGCAGAAGGGGGAATAAAATTCAGGAGCCAAGTTTGTTCCCAAGTTAGCCAAAGGGTTTAGCTCTGCTCCGGTTGCCAAACCTTCATCCTCACCACCAACAACTGGAGATGCTGTGGGCTTCAGCTCGAACAAGCAAACCCAGTTATTCTTCACCATTTCAATCCACGAGGGGAAAGTGCATAATTATTGTGCCTGCTTTATAATTACGGCTGTTCTGTATTGATAATTACTGGCGTGACTGCACAAATGATTGCGTTACTTTTGGATTAAACGACCCTGCTAAAACTACCAATGTGCCAAAAATAATCCGGGTTGGTGGGAGGGCGGGTTCAGCATCTTTTAGGCATTTAAAGAGCAGTAGACAGAGAAGGCTCCTGCCCAAGGCAGGGAAGGGTGTGGGCAGGATGGTGAGGTTGGCACATGAGAGAGGATGCAGAGGTTGGGATTTTGGGTTGTAAACATAACAAATAGGTCTCTTGCAGAGACCTGAGCTCTTTCTGAGCTTGCTGAAGGGGTCCCATGGGGTGCCTGAGCAAGGAAATCTGAAATTTTTCCTCTTTAGTGTTAGAAAAAACACAGTTTTCTGCAAGTAAATTATTTATCTACAAACAAGTCAGCCCTGGACATTGAACCTGGTTGATGAACTGTTCTCCCATGGGATGCCATCGTGCAAAGTCCCACCCGTTAACTCGCTGTTTGGACCAAAGAGGGAACCTCAGTCCGGCTACTTGAGGCTGCCCGACACAACGAGCTGGGGCTCAGCAAACACTCGAGATCGGGCTGTACTCCAAAAACCTCCTAATCCAAGGAGGTGGATTGCTGTTTCTTGCAGCAAGAAATAACGGAGCCTGGCCCAAGGGCTAGGGGTAGAAGCCAGAGCCGTGCTCGCCGGGCAAAGCTAGAGGGTGTTGGAACTGGGGAATCTCGTTGAGTGGCGGATGAAACACCATTGAAACACCATTGCAAATCAATCACCTGGCCTGCACATGTTGCAAAACATCCCTTTTTCTCTTCCTAGGAGTCTGGTAGCTGTTTAGACCCAAGTCCAGGACCAGCTTTAAGGGACACGGATGCGGCTTCTCATTGGGTCAACATTTCCATCCCTTTCCTCCATGGGGGATAGCTCCAGTGTGGAAGAACCTCTGAATCCACCAGCCACCTGGAGAAAAGAAATCTTGCCACATAGCCTGAGAGGTGCTAAAGGGTGAGGGCCCCTCTGCAGATGAAACGTGCTTGGGTGCGCTCGCTGGAGGCCTGTATGGGCTTGCTCTTTGCCTCTGTCTTGTTCCAGTCACTGCCGTGACAGCCCTGGCTTGGCTCTGCTGCTTGGCCTCCTCTGGATGGGGCTGTTCATGGGAAATGCTCCACCAGTGATGGAGCTTGGAGGTCCCATTGTCCCCAGGCACACATGCAGACTCCAGTCTGGAGCTGCAGTGAAATATTCTGTTCTCCTTATGTCCCTCTGAGTTTGCATTTTGAGGGTTACACCTAGTTATGTCGGCAAGGACACCAGCAGGATCCCAAAGGATCTGCCTGGCACAGCCAATCCTATCCCAGATACTTGGTCAGGATTCATCCAGCGACCCTGGACCTTATCCCCAGAGGAACAAGAAGCACAAGCTGTAAGCTCAGGACCTGCAAAGCATCGCACAGGGGAGCAGGAGATCCCACTGCTCCCCCTGCAAAAGCCTTGGTGTCCTCCACAAGACCAGCTGAAGACCCACGCAGCTTTCCAACCTCACTGCTTGTTCAAAATTGATTACTGTGGGGTTTTTTTCTGATTTCCAGGCAAAACAGAAAAGAGTTGTTTTGACTGAGTGTCCTTGTTTTGAATACCAGGGAAGTGTGAGCCCCTGCATGTAAGGGAAACAAGGTGCATCTCTCAAGAGCATTGAAGCCAAATAGGAGTTCTCCACAACCAAAGCCCAGGTAAAATGCAAGTTCTCGCCCAGCGATGAGAAGACCTTGGAGACCTCACGTGTGCCATGAGCTGGAGCAGAGTCACCCCAGCACCAGGTCCTCAGCACGGGTCTGTAGAAGACACCGGCAGTATCTCAAGGTATCTCAATCAGAGGCGATCAGGTTGTTGCAGCGCTGAATTTCTGAGGTTTAGTGCATTCCCAGCAGGAAGGTGGCTCCAGCAAAGACATTTAATCCTGCATTTGCACCCCATCTCTGGGACAGAAGGGCACTTGGCCGGGGTCTGCGTTGCAGCCGACCGATGGCAATTTTCCCCATCGCTGATGCTTGGAGCTCGCCTGCATCTCGGGGCAGACCCAGCTCAAATGAATTCACTTTATTCAGACACAGCAAAGTACAGCAATTCATACCAGGGAGACCAGAACCCGGCCTCCGTGCACCAGGGGCTAAAAATTCAATAACTCAAACCCCTGACATTATTGCGATAGGTTTTTTTTCCTCCTGAGGCTCCTAAGTATTTTCACTGTTATTATTTTAATTGACCTCTGAGAAAAGAGCAGTATCAAAACAGGAGCTCAGGTTACCTAAGTTATTATCCTGTTGTGTACAATGAGTGATTATTTTATATATATAGATTTGGATATGTATAAACTCTTTTTTTTTTTTTTTCTGCAAAGGCAGCAGTTCAATAAATAATTAATGTTTCTTAATCCTGTAGCTATTTCTCTTGCTGTAAAAAATTAATTGGTTTTCCATCATCTGTTTCCCTCTGACCTGGAGGTATCTGGCACGGCCTCCGTGCCCCTGCTTAAACACGCTCCTTGTAATCTTTGTCATGCCCATGGTACAGAATCTGGGGGATAAACAAACTAATCAGAGATATTAGAGGCACCTCCAGGAAGGTTTAGTCATCGTAACACTTTGCGCTTATGCAGCATCCATCCGTCTGGGAATAATTAAGCCTCTCAACCCCTGATGAGGTAAATGCCGTGCTCGTTGGTGTGCAGACTGGTAAACAGAGTCACAGAGAGGTTACACGGTTTGCCCCGGACCACACAGTAAGTCAGTGGCACCGCTGAAGAGGGAAGATTTCCCCATTTTCTCTGTCCCTGGGAGGCCCCGTCGCCTCTGACACGTGCTAAAAATTCAGCAATGAGTGCGAAAGGGGCTGTAGTTCATCCACCAGCTCCAAGGAAGCTCCGGGTGGGTATTAAATAGAAAATTTAGGTGAAACGGTTCTTTGATTGAAAATGCTTTTACACCACCAGCTTACAAAAAGTACCTGAATTGCAGAGGGGAATAAAGTAAAACAGCTGGGAGGTCCTAGACAAGCCTGCAGTGAGTTCAGGACTTGCTTCTCCTCTCTTGGGCTTGGTCACACACCAATGGCCTGACCCACAACCTGCCTCTCCTTCAATGGGGACACAACTAGGGACACAGGGCTCAGATGGGAATGTGGGACCAGACCCCCCCTTCCAGGGCTTATCAGGGACAGACTGCTCTTGTCACATAACCCGATGCCCCTCACAAGCCCCAGCTTGAACCTGGGGCCTATTTGGGCTTCACACCTGCAGCTCGTTGCTGCTTAATCCTCCCACTCCCAGCCCTGCTCCTGCATCTCAGCAATTCCCGTGCATGCCCTGGTGCTACCAGAACCATCACCGGTGAGGAACCTTGGCAGAAAGGTAAAATTTACTGCAGGTATTTATTTATTAAGATAAACATTTAGAGAAAGAGGTATTTCACAGGAGGAACAAGGACTTGGTCTCACTGCCTGTCAACTTGTTTCAATGCTCTGAGGCTTCCTTGCTCCCCAAAGCATCTCTGGTCTCTGCTCTTCTGTTGTAAATGCTACTGTCCTTTTGATCTTCTCTACCCTCCAACTTTCACCCTTTTTTGCCCCAAACTTTGCAGGTTGGTGAGGGAAATGGCAAGCCCTTAAAGCTCCTCAGCAGTATCTCTGATAGCCCTGAAGTGTTTGGTGCGGGGTGACTTTGAGACGTCGTGTTTTCTCCAGGCTTATTTTTCCTCCCAGCCATCTGCAGATGCTGAGCATCCCCTTCACCAGGGGAAGGCACGGCGTTCATAAATCATCCCTGAGCTCTCCTGCCTCTCTCACAACAGCAAGGCTCTACCTGAAGCTTCTGCCTTCCCCTTGAGCGCCTGGTTGAGGAGGAGAAGATCTTGCTGGAGCAAGGAGCTACTGCCCCCATTTAACAGGGAAGAAACAAGGAACTGCAGGGAGAAACTGAAATAGCCACTAAGCTGGAAAATATGACGTTGGCATGTAATAGTTCACGTGTGGCTGCTCTCCATGGACTGCAGAGAGTTAGGGTTTGGGGTCTAGTGTCTCCTGTGGTCGTAGCCACAGGTGGTGGCTGAAATGACCATCGCTGCTGCTGCTTTGCTGGTGCCGTGGAGCTGAAAAGTGGCACGAAAGCTGCTATTTCAGGCTTCTGTGGTCTTGCATTACCCGGTGCTGTTGCTCCTGTTGTGCGTGGGAGAGCGGAGGGATGAGGTCCCTGCCCTGCCTGGGTGGAGGACAGCAGCTCGTTTGGCTTTGCTGGGAGGGATTCAATGGTTGTCTGTGCACAGGTTGTGCCCGAAAGAGTTAACTGATGGGGAAACAAGAGCCAGTTCCGCCTAGGGGAGCTAGCATGTACAAGCATTTTCCTAATATGAAGCTTTGTTTAATTACGTCTGATGAAGGCTTCAGTGGGAGCCATCACTGCCATTGCATTTTTCTGGAGCAAATTCCTTCCCTTTGATTCGTAATCTGCTAACATCCCTACTGGCCAATCTTGTACAAACAGCCCTCCGGGCTGTCAAATCAAATGGAAAATGTGGGCTCACATGGCACCGTCAGAGTCTGAGCCCAAAGGGTGTGACGGGGGAGGCCGGGAGGTTACAAGGTAAAGATTCCTGCTCCAAACCATCTCTGCACATGTCCGGACCGAGCTCTCCCAGATGTCTAGAGATCAGGTCCCCCAAAAAGCCCAGAACCCCTGAGAGAGAGGATGCCAGAGCTTTAGCTGGATGGTCCCCGTGCCCCCCAGCCCTGTGGGAATGGCAGCAAAACCCCAGCACCAGGCGTTAAAGATGCTTTTTCTCTCCCCCCCCCCCCCCCCCCAGCACCAAACCCACGTCAGCCTCCTTACGCCCCCAACCCTAAAGCAGAGTTTGCTCTTGAGAGATATCTGTAAAGCTAAATGAGGAGGGGATGAGGCTGGGGCAGAGCACAGATGTGACAGGAGAAGTGTCTCTCACATCCAAGAAGTCTTCATCCAAGAGCAAGAATGTGTCTGGGAGCTGCACACTCCCTTTTTCAGGGCAAAGAGGATGAGAGTGGTCATAGCCACCAGGCACCTGGGATGGGTCACTGCCCCCCCTACAGACAGGGTACTCAGGCAGCGTAGAAGCAGGCATTTGGACCTGTAGGATATAAACGAGGCAGTTTCTTGGACCACCAGTCTATAGGCTTTTCCTGGCCAAAAGAAGTCAGACAAGCTTAAAGTTTTAAAAGCAAAAGTGGCCAGATGATATTTTTCTAAGAGCACAAACCTCCCCAAATTTCAGATGGCAAGTGGTTAATACAGTCACATTGATTTAACAGCCAGGAAAAAAGTGGACTCATCATCTAGACCAGGTTCTTGCTAAGCCCAGCCCAGCAAGAGCACATATTAATTCCCACATTAAGGCAATCACTTTGGGTTCATTTATAATGCCACATTTGAAGAGGAGACTCAGCTGGAAAACTGGCAAGAAGTACCTCGTGCTACATGAACTCTTGATCCAGTGGTTAATTACTTTATCTCCTACCCCTTATATCTTACTGCTAATCCTGCTTCATTTTGTATCCTCAAGAGACTGGGATCACGATCCTGCACCACGCACCGCACCGAGACGGCAGCGTTTCCCGGTAGGAGCCGAGAGATCACAACATCATTCCCCACGGGAAAACAGGTCTAGGAAACCTCACTGAGACACAGACTTCACAGAATCGTCCCGCATATATTTATATACTAAAACGTAGCAGAAATGACACATGCTAGCATAAATAACTGCATTTACTCATCACTCATGCTTTGCCTCTGGAATTTTTCTTCTTTTATTGCTGCTCTGCAGTAGCAGCAATAGCAGTCAGAGTAGTGGCAGTAAAACTGCAGAGCATCCACCTAATTACATTTCGATTTAATTATCCCCCCTCTTCATGGCTCCACTCTAATGAGGTCTTCAGGTTGTTGCTGTTGATGATGAACTGGCTGTAGAGGTGTTATCTGCTCTTCCCCTGAATAAGAGCCATTCAAGGGAGAGACCAGAGAGGGCCCTTGAAAGGGTGCAGCCTCATGCTTTCTGCCTCTCACACAAAACAATCTGGATTGTGAAATGCCTGTTGGAAAGACAGATAAAAAAATTAAACAGCCACAGGGCACCCAGGTTGGTGGATGGGTTCCAGAAACATTAGGTCATAGATTAATTTTTTTTTTTTTTTTCGTTCTCTCTCCCAAAATACACCCTGGCACTTTCCCAGCAATTATCAAAAGTCACTTTTTATAGTGAGGTTGTCTTCTACAACCCAGCTCTCCAGATTCTCTTCCATTGGCTTCGTTCTCATCCGATTTCAAAACTTTTCTTTATTTATTTTGCATTAAGGTGGAATGGCTCTAGAGACGGGAACTCAGGATTTCCCTCCGGATCACCCTGGTGTCAACCAAAATGAACACCCCTAAGGTCAGCACGTTTCTACCAGAACAAATTGTCCTCCTTGGAAGAGGGGCAGAGACCTTCCTACATTTGCTTCGCTTGTGCTTTGGCCTCTGCCACATGGGGCTTGTTTGTTGTTGACATCCTACAGGCTCAACAGTGAGCGGGGAGGAACCTGCTCCTTCTCATTTAAATAATTATTCCCGTGGAAAAGCGCAGACCTGATTAACAGTCATTGCAACAAAATTGTGGAATTTACCCATGGTGCATTACCCCACTGGGCAAAAATCTCTTGCAAACACAGAGCAATGACATTGCTTTCAACCTCAATAGTATTGCTAAAGCATTGACTGGCCCAGGAGCCGGTCGTGCTGTGCTTTATAATGCACCTTCAACCTGGAAAGTGGAGTGGCTTGACAAGGGCCACAGCACTAGGAGGCAGAATTTGGGGGAAACCCACCAATAACAGAGTCACTGATGATCTCAGAGAGCAGAGTCTGCCCTTGGGTAGCACTGCAGACTCAATGATCTTGTCTTGGTGTGTGGGAGAGGCAACCTCATCTTCTGGCTGCTCGTAAAGCATCCTGTCCCTACCGGGTGCCATGCAAACGGCAGGGTGACCTCATTCATCTCGAGTCAGGAATGAAGCTTACAGACCAAGCACATCGCTCCGTGTCTGTTATGTAGGTCATTTGGATTCAGAACTTCTTCTGAAGTCAAGTAAAGATCTGGGGGCAGAGTCCATGTAACCTGTCTCATCCCGTGCTCTCACTCCTACCCTGTTATACTTTAATGACTGATTAAAAGAGGAGGGCTGCTCTTATAATATCTGCCTTTGACTTCAGTGGTGCAGGATCTGCAGACCAGTTAAGTACATGTCTATCTATATGCATAGGGAACAGAGGCTATTTCGCTACCGCAATTAAATATTTTTGCATGGATTTAATTACCCCTCCCTCTCCTATCCCCCTATTCTCAGCTGAGCAACCTGGTCTCACGCAGGCTTCCTTCAGATGTCGTGTTTTCTAGACTGCTCATCAATGCTGCTTCTTACTCTGTTGCATAAAACAAACTGATGATTGTCCTCAACCCACAAACCGAAATTCATTTAAATCTAAGCCGATAATTGAAGCTTGTTGGATCAATATCAGGCAATGATCTAATATATTGACTAGAGATCTCTATCCGAGTAGCAATGGGTTCGTCATCGATACGTGCATAAATGACAGGGCATCTGTGGCCAGATTCAACCTGGGCTTACAACATCTGCATCCAGGTCATCTCCGTAGGTAATTTGGGCTCCCTCTGAGTCTGCAAGCGGTTGCCCAATGATGGGAGATGAACCAAAACCTGACAAATCCCCACAACTCTCCATGGCTTGAACTAGAGATCCAGTCATGGAGCAACTACGCACTTGGGCCATCCATCATGACTGTCACAGGGGGCTGAGCCCTAAAAGCTGTGGATTCTCCCATGTTTTTTACAGGGCTCAGCCTTTAAAAGCTTTTTTTGCCCCTCCATGCAGCCACTGAAGAAAGACTGCTGTTGCCAAAGATGATCAAGGTGGTATGAGTTACCTTCTCTCTGTCTGACATCTAAAGAGAGACAAAACCCTGAGGTTAAGCAGGTTGGGATGAACCTGGATACCAGTGTGTGCCCCAGAACTTGGGCTTCCTTTTGTATCCAGTGAAAATCTTCTCCGAAAGTCCCTGCAACTTCTATCCTTAGCCCAGGCTGGGTTAAGTTCTTTAAGAGCCTTTCCAGAACAGTTGTGTTGCATGCTTGAAACATCAAATCCAGGACCTCACAAGCCAGAGGGTATCTTCTGCCACCTTAAGTAGATGGTGAGACATGGGAATCTGAACACGACCCAAATAGCCTGAGATATATCTTATACAGTGACGTGGATTAAAAAGGAGAAAGGAAAAAAAAAAAAAGTTATTAGCACACAAAATATTAAGTCATTCATATTTTCTGCAATTAATTTATCTGTCATCAATAGACTCATAAACTATTTGACTCCATGACAGCTTGGAAAGGGAAGATGCCAACTTTTCCTGCAGGTGTGCATCTGGTTGGGAAGACATCAGCAATTGTACGTGCAGGGAGGGAGGATGATAGGAGGGAGACGGAAGGGTTGTGAAATAAGATGGGAGGGAAAGGGTTGGCAAAAATGCTGGCTAGCTGCATTTGTCCTCCTTAGAGATGGGAAGAAAGGTTTGCAAAGCCCTGGCTTCAAGCAGCATTCCCAAAAGTAGGTCGAGAGCCCCTCTCTGCACAATTTTATTGATCAGGCTTCAGGTGATGAACCCGTAAAAAGAGCCCAGGGAACCATAGAGATGGTTGGGCACATCTCCTATATTCCCTGTGATACTTAAAATATGTATTCGGGGCCAGATATCAGGTGCTTACATGCCGGTGAGATCGTAAATCCCACTGATTTCACCAGGATGTTGTTTCCTTTATGGTTTTTGCATATTTGTTCCCCAGAGCTGCTCCCTTGGCACTCCTGCGGGTACCTCCACCCCGAGCCTGTTTAATGGCCATGAACTGCAAGGGTTTGGGGCTCGGGAGGTTTGGAAAACAACCCGAGTGAAGACAGGTCTGATGGGTTCTGGTAAATTTCAAGCAGGGGTGGGCAAGGGGGGGTGTTATAAAAACTAGGCAGTGTCATGACTGAACCCCCTGCCTCCTATCAAGATGGAAATGTAGGAAATAATCCCAGGATAAGATGTTTTTGCAGATCTCAAGGGGTTTTGTCTGAGCCAGGCAGTGTGGCTTGGAGGGGATGGGAGATGGATGACTGGAGAAGACCTGAGTACGGCCAATGAGACTTGGTGTTTCCAAGCACCTTCAGGTGAAACCTCTCTGTGGCAGCACCTAATAAGATGTGAGTCAGCCACAGTCTGCTTTTCCTACTAATAGGGTCAGCCCTACTGCCAGGACGAGCTGAACTGTGGAGCTGGTAGAGAGCTCAATGTGTCCCTGTCCTGGGTGAAAACTGCCCGGCGAGGTGATGGAGAAGACCTCTGGGGAGCCAGGGGCTGGAAGGGGGATCTCAGTTTGCAGGGACGCAACTCTTTTTTCCCCATCTCTGTGTCTGCATTTGCTGCTTGGAGTTCATTTTTGTCCAGATCTCAGTAAGCTTGAAAGTCCTTGGAAAGGTAATTCGGTGGCTCTGAACTGCTTTGTGGGAGCTCTTGAGGCAAATATTTCCCAACCTCCTTTTTTTTTTTTTTTTCCTTAGGTTGAAGTTAATGAATTAATTTTAATAATCAGAAAGGTTATGGTTCCCACCCAGGGTTCATATAGTCCCTTCATCCCCAGTAGGGGATGCGGCAATTTTTCCTGTCTAGTAATTTTGGCAGCATAAAGTTCCAGATAAGCACCTGCTGATTGCTATTTATTTTTTTTTTGTTAATGAAACTGGTGTTTGGATGAAGCTGTTGCCCAAAATAATGAGATGTTTCTGGAATTTGAATGGTAAAAAGCTGTTCTCTCCTCATTTTGTGCAAAAAGGGAAAAAGCAAAGCCATTACAGCCACAGAAACAAATAACCCATGTGGAAATGCGGAAAAGTCCTGATGTGAAAGCTCTGTCAAGAAGAAAAGCAGGTAATGAGTCTCAAGGGCTAAGGAAAAACTAGTGGTGAGCAGAGTCCTGGCTACCTTTTTGCCTGCCTTTTGGCAGAAAATGAAGGGAGAAGGTAAAAGCAAGGGACACTACTGTGGTTTGGGCACCAGAATGGGAAGGCAGGAAAAATTTGCAGTGAGAAACCTAGAAATTAAGATTTGGAGTCGCTAAATAACGAGGATGCTTAATTTCTGCTGAAGCTCGAGCAAAGCTGGGGATGCTTTAAACTGAAGCCTTTAAAGAATATCAATCTGCTGAAAGAGCTGGCACCACCACGCACATATATATTATATGTTTTATGCATTGCAGAGTTCTTGCTCCCCCCCATGAAGCTTTAATGTTATGTATTGAGTGAGTTTATGTCCTTCTGGACCAGAAGAGAGTCGGGGATGCAGCCGGACGAACTTCTGCTGGGCTCCAGTCCCAGCTTTGTCTCTGGATGTTACCAGGTGCGATGCCACCCCAGCTCCTGTGGCAGCACATGGAGACATCTAACGGCCCTGTATCATACTGCAGAGGATAACATTGCGGAGCATAACGTCATTCCAGCATGCCTGAGCGGTGGCCTGGAGCAGGCACCTTTGCAGAGGAGCCCCAGCCACTGCACCCTACGGCCAGCAGGTCCCAGGGAGTGCAAACAAGGTCTGCACCTCCCTGCCAGGCATAGTGATAGGCTTCAGGACTGATAACGTATTCGTCACCGACATACCCGCCTCGAAACTCAAGGGACAAACACCTCCAGGGTTGCAGAAGCTCTGGATCAAAGCCCTGGTTGATGTTGCCTCTCCATCGTGATCTTAATGCTTGTTTAAATCCAGCTCACGCAGTGGGTGGTGGGTTAGAGGGGAGACATAGCAATGCCCGTGGTGAATCTGGAGGGTGGTGGGTTAGAAGGGAGATGTAACGATGCCCATGGTGGATCTGGAGGGCAGTGGGTTAGAAAGGAGACATAGTGATGTCCGTGGTGGGTTGAGAGGAGACATAGCAATGCCCATGGTGGATCTGGAGGGTGGTGGGTTAGTAGGGAGATGTAACAATGCCCATCGTGGATCTGGAGGGCAGTGGGTTAGAAAGGAGACATAGTGATGCCCGTGGTGGATCTGAAGGGTGGTGGGTTGAGGGGAGACGTAGCAATGCCCATGATGGATCTGGAGGGTGGTGGGTTAGAAGGGGGATGTAGCAATGCCCGTGGTGGATCTGAAGATGACTCCTTGATGCTGTGGGCAAAACCCAGGTGGGACGTGCAAGCCCTTCCCATTGACCACAGAAATCTGCAGCAAATCCCTGCTTCATTTGGTCTGCTCAGCTCCAGCGGCGCATCCCACCCCCGAAAAGGAATTAACTAAAAACAGGGGGAAAGGGGAAAAGCAAAGAACCAACACAAGGAATTTTTCTCCGCAAATAGGGAAACGTCTCGAACGTGCCACTGGCGTGTTGCTGCAGACAGCTTAAGCCGAGAGAAAATTCTTTGGCAGTGACATCAATTCAGCAGTAAGTAATGCATTTTCTAGGGCTGAGATTCAATTTAAGGTCTTGCCAGTGAGTGCAATGATTGAATGGTACTTAGAAAAAAAAAAAAAAAACAAAACCAGAAAAAACCCCAACCAAAAACAAAAGCCAAAAACCAACAAATGAGACTCCTTTTGTTAAGCTCTCATCAGCCCATAATTTAAAAGGTTTTTTTTCTCCCCCTTTTTTTCCACTTGAACTGTGGCTTATGTACTGAAGTCTGCTAGAACTGCCTTGAACTTGGCTTTCTCTAGAAATAACCCCCCCCGCACCAAACCTAGAAGCTGACAATAATGTTTTTAGATGCTGAGTGACTCATCCATGACCATCTTTAGCCCCTCCACACTCATCCCTTTTACCTACAAGCTGAGACCCAGCAGAAACCATGAATTCCCTGAATGGCTGGGAAGGAGAGCAAGAAAAGGGCAATTTTGGGCTCTGCATCCTTGAGAAATACAGCTCAGAAAACCCTTTTTTTTTCCCTGGTAAATCATGCAGCTCTCAGCAGTCAGTGTTTTATAACCTCCCTAAACCAAAATCTGCCACCAGACCAGCAGGTTTAATAACCCCCAGCAAATCTGTCCTCTGGAAAGCGTCATATTTTTTCACTCCACAATAAAAAAAGATTAGAAATTGCCATAATTTTACAGAGAGCTCTCGCTGTCTATGAATTTAAGACCAGCCTGGATAATGCTCGGGTGAATAGGCAGTAAAGAATAGCTTTGTACTAGCAAGGGAAGGGCTTAAAAGTTTATTTTCTTGCTGAGTGACTAGAGTTAGGCAAAACCCATCCCCAAAGGTTTTGTTGCTGGTGATGCAGCTGCAGGGATTGCCAAATACATGCTCAACAGAGGACTAGTATTCTAAAAATAGTGATTAGATTGTTAACTCTGTCTCCCTCTTGATCCAAATTAAGTCTGAGAACGAATCTGGAGCTGGTGTGAAGGGAAGAGGGGTGCTGCTGAGCTTAGCGCTTTCCACCAGCTCTGTCCTCTCATCCCCTGCAGACCAGGGCTAGGAGGAAAGTTGGGGTGACCACCAGATCTCCACCTTTAAATACGGTGTGGTTTAGGCTAAGGCACTGTTTCACGCTGGGGGGAAAATGGGGAGAACCTCAAACTTGGACTGTTTTTGGGTCAATACTTGTATATGATCTTGGAGTTGGGTTTCCAGGGTCTGCTGTGGCCAGCCGCATGGGCAACCAGAGTCTGTCTCTGGCTGGCAAAAGGGGTTTTATCTCATGTGGCTGTTTGAAAATGAGATGTTTAATCAAAACTGGTTGTCTTGACTCTGCAGCGAAGCGGGAGAGAGGGAGGTGAAGCCAGCAGCTCTTCCTAGCTCTTATAGACATGTCTCTCTGGCCAGGGTGAGCTCATCCGTGGTGATGCTCACTGGGTTTGACTCCTGTGCGGGTGTCTGTAGGTGGATTGAGATGGTTTTGAGGTGGTCTGCAGGTCAACTGAGATGGTTTTGAGGTGGTCTGCAGGTGTTTTGAGAGGGGATGCAGCAGGTACTGGAGGCTTTCCCTGAGCATGTCCAACTCCAGTGCCACCTCCATGTCACTTGACTTTTGAGTGACATGAGCCCTGGCTACTGGAGGTTCCTGCAACGCCAGAAAAAGCTGTAATCTGTGTCCGAGTGAGAGCCAATGGTTTTGCAGAAAGGTTTTAGGAGGGACTGGTTCTGATGAGGTGCAGCATCCATCCTGGGGAGGGGTGGTGCGAGGCACAGCCGGGTCGATCTCTGCCAGACGTGATCCTTCAGGTCCAGGTTGGAGCACTCCGTGGGACAAGACATGGAAGCAGCTTCCATTGCTGAGCAGTAACCCACTCTAGGGGCACCTTATCTTCATCTCTACTTGTGTCTATTCACATGCAATCAAAAGCCTGGGGGTTTGGGATTAGATCTGCTCTGATGTTTCGTGGGGTCAAACAGCAGCTGGGTGTAGAGTGTTTCTTTTGGGTGTTTGTGCTGCGGGTGAGGAAGAGGAGGCTGAGATGGGAAGAAGCTGCGATGAAGCACATCTCAGCTTCACGCTGTGGCTCAGCTTTGCTCGTCAAAGCATCTCTCTTGCTTCCTTGCCTTGCTGGTGACTGCTGTGAAGTGAAAACCCAATAAATGGAAATGCTAAGGGGGAAAAAAATGTTAAAATAATACTACCACCAGGATTTAGATTAAAATAAAATAGGAAAATCCCATTTAGGAATCAACTGCCACTAAATAATTCATCTCTCTCTCCCGTGGACCCTGTTTCCTGCCCTGTGCTTCAACAACTAAAACTTTTTGGTTAGTGGAGTGGTTTGGAAAAAAAGGAGGTGAGGGGAGAAAAAGTAAGTCAAAGGCTCCAACATGTGTTCTTGGCCGGTTGAATTCAAGATGAGGGTTTTAGGCTTCCCGTGGGAGCTCCCTTTCACAGCTCTCCCCTAATCCTCTGGAAATCGCCTGTTCCCTACAGCTGTTGGTTCACCAGATAAACTATTTGTTCAATTATTCTTGGCCGAGATGGCTCGGGCTGCCTCAAAGGATGCCGGCTCCATCCCTCGGCCCACTTCAATCGCCTCCGGAGGAGCCCCAGCCCGTTTGAAGCCCACCATCCTCCTCACAAGACCGTCTCCTCTCCCACCCCCGCGTCCTTTTTTATTCCCGTCACGACGTCCCCAAGCGCGGCCGACGATGCTCCCGGGCGGCTGCAGGGGCGGGTTGGGAGGGCGTCTCCAGCGTCGGAGCGCCTGGGCGAGAAAATAATTACAAATGAAAGAGAGATTAGCAGAAGCTGTCGCGACAAATGCTGCCGAAATGGTTTCTGGAGCGCCGGCGGTCCCTTCTAACGGGAGCAGTCAGCTGCAGCTGCCGTCCCTATGGCCATGCGGAGAAACAGGGGTCCCGTTGGGACCCCGGCATGAAAGCCCAAGACCCGATAAAACGCGGCTCGGGGGGATGAGATGATGGACCGGGGCAGCTTCACGTCATACAAATGGACCGGTAATTAACACAATTTTTTTTCTTTTTTTTTCTTTTTTTTTTTTTTTTTTCACATTTGTCTGCCCCCGCCGCCTCCGTCCCCCAGGCTCCAGCTTTTGTAGAAGAGTTCAAACCCGTCTAATAAATGGCTCGCAGCTGCTGAGAGACGGCTCTTGCCTGGCGCTGGGAATGGCTCTGGGTTCACCTTGCCTTCGGCCTCTCCAAGAGGGTTTGTCCTCGCTTCAGGGAAAGCCACGTTTCAGTTTGCCAAACCTCCCCCCTATTTAACCAAAAGGTGAGGATAACAAGTCGTGGTTATCTGGGTATGTCTGGACAAGCGGGAAAAACCTTGATGGTCTTCACAGGAGGTGGTGAATAGTTGATTATTCATGAAAGGAGGAGAGATGGCTTTGGGGAAGATGTTCCTACTGGGTACAAGGCTGAAAGCATCCCACGCATCTGCCTGTGCCTGGCTTGGCCCAGCGGGGTTGGTAGACCTGATGGATCCGAGGTGTGGGATGGATGGACACCTGCACCCCAAGAGAAGGCATGACAAAATACCATTTTTCCTTCATTCATGTGGTAGTAGAAGAGCTAACTCCGTCTGCATGGGCATGTAAGCCCTGCATTGTGCAGGCTTGATGTGAGCAATGAATGAGAGCTGTGAGAAGTGGAAATGTCCAACTAATCAGTATACCAATAATGGAGTGTTTCCCCCAAAAAATCAAAGTTCAGGTCTAACTAGTGCCCAATATTTCTGGGAAAGGGAGTGGGGGGGTATTTGGAGGAAGAAGAAGAGAAGAGACAAGAGGGTCTATTACTTTTTAGGCTATTCATCTTCCAGAGTGGTTGACTTGGGGGGTTTCACCTTGATGGCCAAGGCAGTGGGACTGTGCAGGGGACAGGAAGGTCACTGGGATGGATGCACAACCCCTGGAAATCTAAACGTGGGAAGCGTGCAGGAAGCATGCTTTAGTGGTTTGGGGAGAAATGATGCAAAATAAAGCAAAGAGCCTAGAAGATTCACCCCAGCTGACCAATAGGTGACCATCAGGAGGCCGAGATGAAAATGCATCCTTGTCTTCTCCCAACCACCCAGCCTCACACTAACCAAAGGGAATGGGAGGTTAGGGTTTCCTTCACCAATAACACTTTAATCACCAGCTCTTATGCTATAGGCAGGATACAAAGTGTTGTGTTTTGGCCTGAAGCTCTGGGGAAGCTTTGCCTTGATGACCAAGACATGGTCAAAGTTTTGACGTTTTTGTAGTCCGGTGGGATTAGGAGATGTGTTTCCCTTTTCCTCCAGACACTGAGTTTTGCCCCGGCGAGAGGAGATACTGGTTGCATTGCTGCCAGAAGTGATGTGGGACAAGAAGAAAAGCCATGGTGAGATGTGCTTCCCCCCCCTGGCCTCCTGTCTCCATGCCCGCAGCCACCCAGGTCTGCAGCACCCCAGCAGAGGCACTACATCCTTCTCCTCCAGGTTTTTTTCCCCCCCGGTTTCTCAAGCCAAACGGGATGTGCAACCTCTCCATGCCTGCGTCCCCTCTCCCGACCTCCCTCTTACCCCCTTCCACCTTTCACCCATCCTCCCTCCCTCACCCCCCCCCACCCCGGGGGGGTTCCTTCCAGCTGGTCCCCCCACCCGAGGATCTCCTGAGCCCCACCGATTGCTCTTGAAACGGGGAACGCCAAAACACCATTAGCAGGTCCCCTGGCCAGCCCGGCTCCCTTCGACGAGGACAGGCTGGCGCTGAGGGCATCTCGCCCGGGGTCTTTGAAGCGCCCGCCCGCGCTCGGCGGGGACAGCTGGGCCCTGCCACAATCCCCTCGGCCCTTTGGGGCTAAGCCGGGGCGTTTTAAAATAAGTCCCCCCCTGCCCAAGGGTGACAACTGCGCAATTATTTTAGACGCTGTTTACGGACCCGCGGCGTAACCGGAGCCCGGCGGGGAGGAATGGGAGGCGGTGGGCGAAGGGGGGATGGAGGAGAAGCAAGGAGAGATGGGGTGGAGGGGGGGGTGTGCAGCCCTGGGTGGGTTTCACCCTAATTAGCAGCCCCTTCGTCTCTCAGAGGGGTGCTGGGAAAGCCCTGCCTGCCCGCAAAAGCCTCCAGCGCCAAAGCAGGCGGCTTTGCTGCAATCCTGGTTTTTGTTTAAGGATGGTTTGGAACCCCTCGGTGCCTGTTTTAGGGCTCACCCAAAAGCAGCGCTGCCTCCTGGCTGGAAAAGGGATGCTGCTGGGTGGGATGGGACAGCGGGAAGGATGGGAACTGCCCCTGGGCAGAGCCTCGGCTTGTGCCTCGGTTTCCCCATCAGTAAAACAGAGAGAGGACGGAGGACACAGCCCTGGGAAAGGAGGTGAAAGGACCAGGGTCACGGAATTATTAGAGTTGGAAGGGACCTTCTTGAGATCCTCTAGTCCAACCCCCCTGCCAAAGCAGGGTTGCCCAGAGCACATCACTCAGGAGCATCCAGGAGGGGCTTGGAGATCTCTGGAGAAGAGGACATCAATGGTTTTGGGTCTTCCCAAAGCCATTGCCACAGCCCAGGTGCTGCAAAGTGCCTTTAGCAAAGGGAAAGCTGTGACAAAGCGACACCAGGATCTTCTCTCTGGCAGCGTGGGGGTTGGAAAGCTCACCCCGAAACGGGGATGCAGCCCCCCCATTCCCCCAGAGCCTCGCAGCCTGGTACCCTTGAGCATCACCTCGGCGGCGGCGCGGGAGCCTTTTTTTTTCTGCGAGCCCTCAGCACCACCTAGTGTTCCCAAATATTCCTGGGGTTCAGTTCTGCACGCCCGAGGCACGTCTGGCCACATGGCACCTGTTAGGTCCCCGTCGGATTGTTGGTCTCCTGGTCCCCAAGGCCGGGGACAGCAACATCATCCCACAACCCTTGTCCCTGCATCCGCAAGGACCCCACAGACAGAACACTTTGCTGCCTCTTTCCTCCCATTTAACACCACAAATCCCTTCTGCCAGCTCTCAGGCTGCTCCCCAAAAACCCCCAGCACCCTCTTCCCACCCCCACCCCCCACTTCCAAAAGCATCCTCCTCCCTAGGCATGGATTTTTTGGGGCTGCTGAAATGCTTCTCTTCTGCAGAGCTTGGGGAGCTGCTGGTTTGTAGCACGTCGGGGTTGGATTTCTCTCGCTAAAGGTCAATAAATAACAGGTTTTGAATTTGCCTTTGTCCCCAGGTGTGGTGGTTTGTTGTTTTTTTTTTTTTGATGAAATGCAGCATTTAGGAATGATGGGGATGCTGAACATGAGCAGAAATCACAAAGGTTTGCTCAGGAAAGGGAGTTGGAGCTGGAGTGCTGGGGAGGAGGGTAACCGCGGGCAAAAATTGTAACCCATGATAAATATGGGGAAGAAGGAAAAGTAAATATCAGCATTTTCCCAAGCCTACTTTAAAAAAAAATGAAGAGTTTAGCTTTAACTTGCCAAGGTGACGAACTAATTTTCCCCTCTCTCTTTTCAGATGGAAGTACCCACCACATCTGCTCCTGCCCACACCTTGCGGCTCTGTGTCCCCAGTAACCCCACCAGCAGCCAGAGATGTTTAGGGTCCTGCCTCTGGGGAGGAATAACCCCCTGCACCAGGACAGGTTGGGGCTGACCTGCTGGAGAGCAGCTCTGAAGAGAAAGACCTGGGAGTCCTGGTGGACAACAGGATGCCCATGAGCCAGCAATGGGCCCTGGTGGCCAAGAAGGCCAATGGCATCCTGGGGGGCATCAGGAAGAGTGTGAGCAGCAGGTGGAGGGAGGTCATCCTGCCCCTCTGCTCTGCCCTGGGGAGGCCCCAGCTGGAGCACTGGGGCCAGTTCTGGGCTCCCAGTTCCAGAAGGACAGGGAACTGCTGGAGAGGGGACAGCAGAGGGCTACAAAGATGATGAGGGGCCTGGAGCATCTCTCTGCTGAGGAAAGGCTGAGGGACTTGGGTCTTTTTAGTCTGGAGAAGAGAAGACTGAGGGGGGACCTGATCAATGCCTCTAAATACTTCAAGGGTGGGTGTCAGGAGGATGGGGCCAGTCTTTTTTCAGTGGTGCCCAGGGACAGGACAAGAGGGAATGGGCACAAACTTGAACATAAGAAGTTCCACCTAAACATGAGGAGAAACTTCTTGACTTTGAAGGTGGCAGAGCCCTGGAAGAGGCTGCCCAGGGAGGTGGTGGAGCCTCCT
The DNA here is from genome assembly GCA_003697955.1 of Calidris pygmaea. Classification (NCBI taxonomy): domain Eukaryota; kingdom Metazoa; phylum Chordata; class Aves; order Charadriiformes; family Scolopacidae; genus Calidris; species Calidris pygmaea. Next base: position 647,285 of record QJSC01020716.1, on the reverse strand, counting down.
TCTCTGGAGACATTCAAACCCCACCTGGACACGTTCCTGTGGGACCTGCTCTGGGTGGCCCTGCTCTGGCAGGGGGTTGGACTGGATGATCTCCAGAGGTCCCTTCCAACCCCAGGTGATTCTGTGATTCTGGCTCCAGGTGTTGAAGATCAACCTATCCCCAAACGAATGCCACTTGTTTCAAGAGGTGACGTGGGCTGGGGAGGTGACATTCCTTCCTCTGCCACCAAGATGTGCCCTTGCTCCACTCCCAGCTTGAAGGAGGGGGGGCGGAAAACCCACAAAATCAGACCTTTGGGACCTTGTTTGGTTTTTTCTTTGCTGTGCCCTTCCTCTGCCTGCACCAGCTCCCTGTAAAAGGGCCTGGGAGAAAATGGCAATTTATTTAGCCGAGAAGTGCTGCAGTTGACAGAAATGATCAATGCAAATTAAAAAAAAAAAAAAAAAATCATTGCAGAAATAAAACAGAGCAGCTCCCAGGGGAGCTGGGATTTTTTTAAATTTTAAGATTTATATTTTCCCACCTCCCAGGGGCCATATCAATGGCCTGGCCCTCAGACACCTGTGGGCAGGGGCTGCCCACCCGCTGCCTGTACCTCTCCTGGTGGGGTCATGCAGGTGTTCCCCCCCTCTCCGATGCTGGGATGGAGCTGGTTTCATTGAGAATGTTGTTGCCTGCCTGCTTCTTTAACTCCACATCAGCTGTGAGTTATTTTTTTCCCCTGCTTGTCCCTGTTACAGTTTCCCACGGAGTTTTGCCCACTTTTCGACGCAATTCCTTTAACCTTTAGGCTTCATCACCTCTCCCTGTATCTCCCTTTCCCTGTTTTCCTGCTCTCTTTCTCTTACATTTCTTTTATCCGGCTACACAATTTGTTTTTTACTGGTCTTCTGTCCCTGATTAGCCCTTTTGCCTTGTCCAAGCACGGTGTTGCCATCCAGCTGGGATGGATGCAGTTTGAATCACATTGTGGCTGAGCCCTCCCTGCTTTTATTTAATTCCAGTCTCCTCCTGTCTGTTTGTACCCAGCCGGGGTCTGAGATCTGGTCACGGGGGGGGGGGGGATGTAATAAAAACCTTGGGGTTTTGGGTTTTTTTCCTTCGCTTGTGTCTGCTTTCTCTGCCAAGCCTGTCCCCAGAGCGATCCCAGCTCGGCCCGGCTGTGCGTGGATGCTGTTTTTACTCTCTGCAGATGTGCCATGTCGGATTTGTTCATCTTCTCCCTTTTGCCATCTGGCAAACTCCTTCCTCGGGAGCAAGAATTAGGTAGCGCTTCGAGCGGGAGTTCAACGGGTCCCTCCTTGTCTCCTTTGCTGATTCCCAGTTTGCGCCTCCCCAGGGCTCTTTTCGCTCCCATTCCCACCCAGCCTGGGGACTAAAGGGTGAGGAGTAAATGGTGCAGGTGGTAGTTTGAAGGGAAGGCACTGGGGACATCTCGTCGCCCCTTCCAGTCCCTCAAGGGGCTCCAGGAAAGCTGGGGAGGGACTCTGGATCAGGGAGGGGAGCCGTAGAATGAGGGGGAAGGGTTGGACACTGAAAGAAGGGAGATGGAGATGAGATGTGGGGAAGAACTTCTTTGCTGTGAGGGTGGGGAGACTCTGGAATAGAAGCTGTGGCTGCCCCATCCCTGGAGGGGTTCAAGGGCAGGTTGGAGGGGGCTTGGAGCCACCTGGTGTGGTGGGAGGTGTCCCTGTCCAGGGATTTGATGATCTTTAAGGTCCCTTCTAACTCCCTTCTAACCATTCTTTGGTTCTAAGAGCTCTCAGGATGCTTTGAAGGGATCCTTCCCCGGGTCCCAGGAAGGCTGATGGGACAGAACCGCTTGCTGTCGCATCTGTAGGAGGTGGCTCATTTGAAAGCTGGATGGTGTGACCATTTTCCCCCAGATACACTGCCTGTGGCGGGTGCTAAGTTGCACAGCACCAGCTTGTTTAGGCAGGTTTCACCTGGCCCCATGCACGGGTGCAGGAGGGGAGGGAAAGGAAAAGGAGGTGTAATTATCCTGGTTGGAGAACACATCGCTCTCCCAGCGAGGGACCACCTAAATACCCGTGTCTGGACGAGCGTGCCTGCAGAGAGGCAGCTCTCCGGGTTGCCCTCTGATTTTCCTGCATCTTAAAATTGCAACCCGGGCAGCTCCTCTCTCCCAACGCGTGTCCAACCCAGCAGATGACTCTGCCACCCATCCCTTCTGCCGGCACACGATAACGAGGGAGCTAATTCCCCGGCTCTGACACCTCTTCATTTACAGAATTTATTTTTTTTTACAGAAAAAATCCCTCCCCCCCCCCCCGATTTCTCTGAGCAATTTATTCAGAGCTAATTTACCCGTCTCTCCCTCCTTTTCTCTCTGCAGGCTCCAGCCTGTGTCTGACACTGCATCCTCGGAGATGGCAGGTACCAAAGAGCACGTTATCCTCCCAGAGGGCATCCTGAGGTGTTTCCCAGGGCAGCAAACTCCCGTTTTCCAGCAAACCCTGCAGATTTGCGTGTCGGTGGGGCCGGCAGGCTGCTGTTTTGCTGTCAGAGCTCCCGTGGGGATGCTTAGGGGCTGCAGCTCTGCGTGGGACAGGGCAGGGAGAAAAACAGACATCGGGAGGTGGAAAATCAGAGATGGGCAGGACACAAACCAGCTTTTTGAGGCCTCAAAAATTCCTACAACAGGGACTGTGATTTTTTTTTTTTTTTTTTTTTTTCCCCAGGATGGATTTCATGTGAAGGCAATAAGATTCAGAAAAGCTGTTAATCAGGACTCGAGCCCTGGGTTGTTTTTTTTTTTGTGTGTGTGTGTGGTGCAGCGTGGGGACCAGGGCTGCCCCCTCCAGCGCTCACCCAGTGCCAAAATCCGGGCACGGTTGAGATGAGTTCCAGCCTTTGCATGGGATTTCAAGGCCGTTTAAAGAACAGCGAGGGGGGTTTTGAGCTCTAGTGAAGATGAGGCTATAAATTAGAGCTGATTTCGTGTTCTGTGGTGTTTTATGGGTTGCTCTGGACCACATTGGAAACGCGAAGCTTTGCCGAGGTCGGCTTCTGTTTAACCTCCAGCTCAGGGATGGTCTTTACTGCCATAAATACAGATGGAGAGGTTATTTCTTTCCNACGCGGCGCAGGGGAGCGTTGGGAACGGGCAAGTTTCCATTTCTGAGCCAGGTTTAGCTAAAGGTCTGGGTTTTTTTTTTTTTTTTTTTAGCTAAACTCAGGTTTTTTGAGATGAGAGGAGCCGTGGGATTTGTGTACCAGGTCCAGCAACTTCACCACTAATCACCATTATTTCTACATGGCGTTTTTGGTGCTTCAGTTGTATTTTTGGACATCCCCTATATTTTATTTTTTATTTCCCCACGAGCTTGCACACAGAGGCAGCAAATCCCCAGTGAAATAATTCTTTGTGTTTCCAGGCCCCCCCATCCCATCTCTTGTTTTCCTCCCATTTGTTTCTCACCCTCCGTTTCAGGTGTGGGGTTTTTTTGGGGTAAAGCCTCCCATGTGCCTGCAGCACCCTGATTTATTCTGATTTATTCCAGGGCCTGCAGGACATGCAATAAAATGGCAGGAGGCTCCTAGGACATTCATGGACCAATTTAATGGAGGAGCTTCCAAGCTACACCAAAAAAAAAAAAAAAAAAAAAAAGAAACAATATGCCTGGAGCTTGGCTTTTGCCTCTGGAAAATTTGAATTGCCCCACCTGAAAAAACATGCATGGTTTGGGCATCCAAACCCCACCGCCGATAAAAATCAGCGGTGGGAGGATGCCTGGGGGGTGCTTCCTCCCTTCCAGCAGCGCCCACCCCCCCCCAGCAGTGAGAAAGGGTGAATTAATGGATAATTATTTTTACAAGAAGTCACCTGTTTAAACAACAGCACCGGGACAGGGTGAGGGAATAGAATTTGATTCTAATAAATCAAAATCATCATAATAATAAAATTAAAAAAAAAGACAGGAGGGGATTGCCAGACAGCGCTTTTAAGCGTGAAGTCATTTATAAAACAGGGTGGAAATGTTTAAAATGTTAAAATTCGGCTTTCTCACTGCGAATTCCCTGGGGCAGGTGTATTTGCTCTCAGTGATGGAAGTACCTGCGCCGCTCTGTAAAAAGCGAGTTAAAGCCAGGGCCATTGCACAGAAGGCTCTGTCAGTCCTTCTTTTACAAATAGCGATAATAACGCTTACCTCCCTCCCAAGGGCGTCGTGGGGGTTAATTATTTAACATTTGTAAAGCACTCGCAGGGCTGGAGATGAAAGTGGAAAGTATTATTAAGAATAAACTACGTTTTATAGGAGGTCTGGTCAGAAAATTGCGTTCGGAGTTGAAATATGGGTTATTGGGGGGGGGATCCCCGGAGGGGCATCCATCACGACCTGGGAAGCACGGAAAATAAAGTGCTCCAAAGAAATTAATCCGCTCGGCAGCGGGTCGTGGCTGGGGGGG
>QJSC01020716.1:507459-642796 GCA_003697955.1 Calidris pygmaea | reverse complement strand
GGGGGTGGTTGGGGAGCGGGCAGGGCTGGCAGGGAGGAGGCAGGAGCTGGAGGCAGGGAGGAGGCAGGTGCCGCAGGCAGGGGAGGAGCAGGGCTCACCTGGGCGCAGGTACGGCCGCGGGATCTGTGGGGCAGGTAAGGGTCTGGCGTGGGGAGGGGTGGGGGTGGAGGGGGGGCTTCGTGTTGGGAAGGGACTGGGGAACGTCACCCCGAGCCATGGGGCTCACCCCACATCCCCCCTTCCTCCGTAGCTGGGAGGGGAAGGGTCCCCATCTCTTCCCCGCTTTTTGGGTGGGTCGGGATAGGGGGGACCCCTCAATTTGGCATCCCAAGCAGCCCCCTAGGGGGAGAGGAGAGGGATTGGGGTGAGTGATCCCGCACCCCCTCCCCTTGTAAAAGCAAACTGGGGTGTGTGTGTGGGGGGGTGGGGTACATAGGGGTGTGTGGGGTCCCCGACCCACCAGGGGTGTCCCACCGCCCTGGGGTCCTGGTGGGATGGGGCAGAGGGGGGGGTTTGCTGCTGCCCCTGCAGCGGTGGGGCAGGATGGGGCAGCAACGTTCTCCAAGGAGGAAGTTGAGAAATAAAAACAGGGTATGTGGGGCTCGAAAACAGGTTGAGGGGAGAGCGGGGCCACATGGGGGCAAGGGGACCCCCCCAAACCTCCCCAAACCCCTCGCCAGGACCCTCCCTGCTCCGCTCCCCAGCCAAATTAAATGTGAAAGCTCTGCCCTGAATGGCTAGGACAAAAATCACCGCCGAATTCTGGTGCGCTGAACCAGAAACTCTCTCCCCACCCTCCTCTCCCAGTGGAATTGCCCCCAAAATGCCTCTTTCAGTGCCCGAAAACGTGCAGATGAGGAGGAAAAGCGGCGTCCAGGGGATTGCCCTCCCCCAGGGACGGTGCCTCCCTTCGCAGGGTGCAGCTGGGGAAGGGTTTCTTCCTTCTTCCTACCAGCTTGGAGTTAAAAAACAAACCAAACTAATAAACTGAGGGATGGGGCGGTACTCAACGGGCTTGGTTTTTATGTGCTTAAGGTGAATAATTGGATATATCTGGGATATATTGCGCTGGGAATGGGTTTCTTTAGTAGCTCGTCCTGGAGAGTTTTCCTTGAGGGATGCTGAAGGCAGCGGGGAGGAGCACTTGCCCTGTGGGGCGATGGGGGGACAATTCTAGGACGAGCAATGGTCTCGTCTTTGGAAAAATATGGGGGTTTTGTGGCGTTGCTGGTGGTGGTGGTGTTGGTTTTGAGTCCCTGTGTTGTGTCGGTGCTTGTGAGGCAACGGGGGTTGGCGGAGTCAGGGCTACTCCATCATCGCCCATCGCGGAGCTGGGGGGGCACCGACCTCACCACCGCCGCCAGAAAGCACTTTAATTCTCTTCAGCGTCACGCAGAGGCGAAGAAAAATCACTTTTAAGAAGGTAACACGCGTTTCCCCAAACAGATCATTTTTTAAAGTCAGACCTCGTTGCCGTAAACCCACCAACAAACCAACGCGGGTTGTAAAGAGAAGCAAAAGGATGACGAAGCGCCCGCTCCGAGCCACTGTAATTAAGAAGGCTTTGGCTAATTTGTCTTATTTCTCAGCTTTCTCTGCTGGGCTGTAACTCGGAGCTGCTTCTTGCTGCTTCCCTGACGGCGGGGATGGAGAGTCGGAAGCAGAGAGAGGGATATCCCCTCTCCATCGCCAGCGCTTCGGTCTCTCTCTTCCCCCAGCGCCTCTTTCCAGCTGGGTCCGTTGTGTCTATTGAGCAGATCTCAGGTGCGACATCTTCAGCCCAGTTTGAACATCCGCCTCGATTCTTCCCGTGGCAGCGGGTCTTTGTTTTTGGATTAGCTCTCTCTGTCTCCTGCGTCCACCAACAGCCGCTCCTGCAGCACCTGGTGGTCCTTCAGATATTCCCCAGCAATTGAGCCCAACAGATTCCAGTGATGGTGATAATTTTTAACCTAAGGCTAAAGCCGGCCAGGATCTTTTAGAGGCAGAGAAGTTGCTTTCCTGGGCTGGCAGATGTGGCCGGGCTTGGGAGTATTATTAACGAATAACATGATTGCTGGGTGTCACCACAAACACTCCCCGGTGCAGACGGAGGCAGAGATAGAAGGAAAACTGAGGATAATGGGATGAAATGGTTCAGAGTGGGGTTTTAGTCTGACATTAATGCATTAGGGATCCAGCCCCTCGGGGAGCTAATGGAAGTGCTGCTAGGATTAGAAGTGCCTCTGCAGACAAATAAGACAGCGCTGGTAACGGAGAGAGGCAGCGGGCAAGAGGAGAGCTGGAATTTGTAGGCGATGCCTCTGCTGATGTCTCTTGGGTGTCTCTTCTGCCGTCTTTCTGTCCTCAGAGGGGACATCTCCCTCTCTTCTTCTCCAGTTACCCCATTGCTGGACTGTTGGACCTGTTGGAGTCCAGTGGAGGCCACGGAGATGCTGGGAGGGCTGGAGCTGAGAGAGTTGGGGGGGTTCAGCCTGGAGAGGAGAAGGCTCCGGGGAGACCTCATCACCTCTTCCAGTCCCTAAAGAGGCTCCAGGAAAGCTGGGGAGGGACTCTGGATCAGGGAGGGGAGCCATAGGATGAGGCGGGAAGGGTTTGACGCTGGAAGAGGGGAGATGGAGCTGAGATGTGGGGAAGAACTTCTTTGGTGTGAGGGTGGTGAGAGCCTGGCCCAGGCTGCCCAGAGAAGCTGTGGCTGCCCCATCCCTGGAGGGGTTCAAGGGCAGGTTGGAGGGGACTTGGACCAACCTGGTCTGGTGGGAGGTGTCCCTGCCCAGGGAAAAGGGGTGGAATTTGATGATCTTTAAGGTCCGTTCCAACCTGAACCATTCTATCATTCCCTCCCGGGTGGAGGATTTGGGCCGTGGGGTTGTGTTGTACTGGGAGATACTCATGGAGAGCAGGCAGGGTAGGAAATGAGCTGATGGAGGATGCTTTTTTGGCCAAAGCACCTCATCCACTGCTGGTCTGTCGGTCTGGGTTTGATGCTCTCCTCCTGCAGCCTTAGATTGAGCAGGAGGAGACACAAACCACCTCGAGAGCCTTGGAAACAGCTTTGGTCTTTCCAGATCCACACCTCAGTGACGTTCCCCAGCTGAGCCTCAGCCCAGCCTTTTTTTTTTTTTCTTTTCTTTTCTTTTTTTTTCGTGACCCAAGACATTTCTCCGCTGAGTCAGCCTTTCCCCGGGGACCATCCCTGTGACCTGCAGATGCTCCGAGAGCCAGGCAGCGGGTCCCACGGTGAGCAAACCAGCTCCGGTGTGGTTGAACTGCCTGATTTGCAGAGGTCTAAGGGCAAAGTTAATTGCAGGGGGTGATGGCTGCGAGCTGTTGCCACCGGCGAACTTTAGACTGTAATTTCCAAGCTGGGGAAAATGGAAGTGATGCCCTGACCGAGACATTATCAATGCACTAATAAGACCTTTGCAAAAAAAAAAAAAGCACTTGGTAAAGCAACTGAGACCTTTGGAAAACTCAAACGGTCCAGGGTTTGGGGCTGAAAAGAGACTATTGCTGGCTGCCAGGGTAGGGCAGGAGGAGGGGGTGACAGCCTCCCCGGGTGTTTGGATGCATTAGCCATAAACCAAGAGGCAACCAGCTCTTTAGGGAGGCGGTAAGAGCAGATGAAACAGTAAATCATTAAGCCGGCGCAGTGCGCGGCGTTGGAATAAACAGGGGGCAAAGTGCATTAATTACAATTCATTACGTGGTGGCGTTGTCGACGGCACCACGTTAGACGGCGAGGGAGCGGGGCAAAGTCAGGCCCTGCAGGGATGCCCTGGGGGTGGTGGTTGGTGGTGCCAACCCCAACATCAGCTGGACCTTCGGCTTTTTTCTGTTCCTCAGTGACCGCAGGCAAAATCTGGCTGCCTTTGGAGCTGTAAGGACAAACGAGAGCTGTTTGGCTCTTCACTCCAGGGCACTCACAGTTGAAAAGATAATTGGTTCGGCTTTTTTTTTTTTTTTAATTTTTTTTTTTTTCCCCCTCTGTGCTCACCTTTTGTATGTTTTCAGAGGAGGAAGAGAAGCAGGGGAAATAGTTTGGCTGGTGACGCATCCCAGATAAGCCGCCCTGCTTCCTGCAGGTGAGGGATCGGGTGGGTACAGGTGGCAAGAACCCCAAAACAGTCCCCGTCACCCCGGCACACGTACGCCCTGCAAGGTGGATGTGCTGGCTGCTGGACTCTACTTAAAGCGACCTTTAAGTTTCCTTGCTGGGTCAGTGTATCCTTTAGTTCCTCCTGTTTTGACTGTGGCGATTTCATGCGGGAAACCATCAGGTCCCATTAAATATCTGCCTTTAAAATGGCCGGTTGACGAGGTTATATATTTGACTATGTATTGTTATAGTGTTGATATGGCATGATACGGCTGCAGTACATCTTGTCGTGGTATTCTGGTGTGGGCTGAGTTCTGTTCTCAGTTGTTAACCTGGTATTATACCGTGGCATGTATGCGACCATATTTCACCCAGAAAATACAGATTTCTCAGCCACTTCCCTGGCTCAGGTGTGCTGCTCCCTTAATCCACAGGGATACAGGTGGATGCTCCGATTCCCTGGTTGTCTTTTTCAAAGGACTAAAAAAGGCCATTGTATTAATCCACTGGACTGTGCTACCATTGCCGGTAAAAGGCGTCTTGCTTTGATTTTGTGTTTAATTATCCGGTGCACCCACTGTCAATAAATCTCTCCTTTTAAGTCATGAAATAAGGCAGAGCCTTGCAGTGCTGCTAACAGCTGCCTGCAAAGCTGCTTGCCCATAGGGTCAAAAAATAACCCTTCCCGTGCATGGCTTTTCCACCCTCGGATTAAATCCCCTCCTAAATTTGTTGTCATGAAGCCCTCGGTGGTAGTTCATAGGTATTTGGTGAGGGCAAGGTCATCAGCTGTGTGGCTGCCTGCACCAGGGTGGTGTTTGCATGAGTTGGCAACGTTTGCTTACCTCCAGGTGTTGGATCAAGCCAGGTTTGGTTAAACCAGTTCACATCGGGCAGGTCGGCGACAGGGCTGATCTCACCCGGTGGATTTTCCTGCCTCTTGGGAGATGGTATCTGCCCCCAGATGAGCTCCGGGGACATGGGTTTAACGGGGAGAAACGAGGTGTCCCTGGGACAAACCGACCTGAAATCAGACATTCATAAAGCCAAAACAACCGCTCTTCAAAGGCTGGCATCAGCAAGACATGGTCAACCTCATGCCCTAACTACCCTTTATGTAGAAGGCAGGCAACAGCAGAATAAGAGCATTTTTTGCTTTATATTTCCAGCAAGTGGGGGCTGAAGCCCAAAATGCAGCCTCAAAAGGTTTAAGGATAACAGGGCCATGGGAGTCTGTCATGGGGAGGTCACCACTTGGGTGTTCCAATGGGTCCATGCTATGTAGATGAATGGATGGATGGATGGATGCATCCACACCACCAGAGAGTTTCTGCCCGGTGTTAAGCTCAGCTCGGCATGGAAATGAGCGTTAATAAATAGAGAAGGAAGTCCTGGGTGCTGGCAGCCCAGCCTTTGCTATCAATTAAAAAAAAACCACCCTAATTGACCAGCCTGACACAACCGACCTGCGATCGTGCCAAGGCAGGCCCCTGAACATATGCTCGAGCCCACATCAAAGAGCTAATCGTTTCTCCACCTAATTAAGCAAACCAGCAAATGGCAAACAGGAGCCGGCTGGGTTTTAATTGCTGTAATTCTCCTAGGAGATGGGTCCCCCCGGCTCTCCTACAAACGGTGCACGTGTGTGTGCTCAGGCACGGAGGCTCCAGCAGCTCGGCTGGGATCCCCGGGCTAATTGCAGTGCAAATCCCGGCTTAGTGATGCTCCGGAGAGAGAAGAAAGGGTGGGAGGAGGTGGTGATGCAGGGACTGAGTCGGTTTCTCTGCCCAGAACCAAAATGTTTTGTTTCCAGCAGCTTTTGGAGCTTTTTGTTTTGTTTTGTTTTTTGAAGATAAATTGTTAACAAAATGCTTTGGCTTTGCAAAATAGATGTGGCATGGGTTGGTTTCTTTTTTTTTTTCTTTCCCCTCCTTGGGCTGGAAAAATTCCGGGAATTTCAAAAATTTTTGGACATAGCACATCACTTCTGTGGCTGTTCAAGGAGCTAAAGAAACCCACTGATGTTTGCCCCTAGACCTCACTGTTTTCTCTCCTGCATGGTCCCTAAAAGCCCACCTTGCCCTGGTCTGCAGCGGATGCTCTCGCTCATGCCTGCAGAAGGGTAGGAATAGGAGGAGCTGGGAGGGATCCCGGGGGATGCAAAGTTCAGGCTGGGATGTGTCAGAGACTGCAGCAGATACGGGGCCTCCGCTAAACTAGCCTGGGCTCTGGCTTTTTCGGGTATTTCCTAATCTTGGGGTCAGGACCTCAGAGAGGTCCCACCTCCCACCCTTGGAGGGTTCCCCAGTGTTTCTTCCTGTTCCCTCACGCCTGGCCAAGCCTTTTCCAGTCCTCTCTGAAAAGAAAAAGCCCATTTTTTTTTTCCCAGTGCTATGTCAAATAACCGGTTTAAGTTGTATAATGACATCGTTTTTCTTTGCCTTGTAGCTGAAAGGACGTTGTCAGGATGGCGAACTTCAAGGGTCACGCGCTCCCAGGCAGTTTCTTCCTCCTCTTTGGGCTCTGGTGGTCTGTGAAGTACCCGCTGCGGTATCTCAGCCAGAACGCAAACAAGAAATCCCACAGGACTTACTGTTTCCAGCGCGTGGATGCCATCGAAGGGGGAGTCAAAATCATCTTCGCTTTAATAGGTAAGGGTTATATTTTACTAGTTCCCAGCCTGTAGCGATGGCTGTACTGGAGCCCTTACTCCAGAGAAACTGGTCCAGGCGTGGAAGGATGCATCCGTGATGTTCATCTTGTCTTGATCTCTAAGAGAGTTGGATGTGAAAAGACCAAGTCTCGTAGCCCTTCCCAAAGCAGAGCTGCCGTTAATATGGGATTTTTATATCCGGTCCTTCCCCCCTTAACTCAAAACCATCAGCTCTTGCTTCAGAACCGCCCCACAGCAGTGAGTAGCATCAGCCATCATTGCGTATGAACCATCAGAAATGGGGTGCTCTTGGGTGTCCGTGCAGGGATGCTGGCAGAGCAGTTCGTCCCGGATGGTCCTCACATGTACCTCTACAGCGGGGAGAACCACGACTGGGTGAAGCTGATGAACTGGCAGCACACCACCATGTACCTCTTCTACGGCCTCTCCGGGGTGGTGGACGTCTTCACCTACATCTCCCAGGAGGTGCCACGGGGCCTGGACCGCCTCATGCTCTCCGTGGCCGTGTTTGTTGAAGGTGGGTAGAAGGTGGTGCTTAATTCTGGGAGGGATGCTGGAGGGTGAGTCAGGGAGGGACCAACATTTGCCAGAGTGAGATATTGCTCTGAACGCCCCTGAAGATAGGACATGGTGTAGGTGATGTATTATCCAAGGGCAGTCTGTGTCAAGATGGGAAATACAGGCATCACTAGGTCCTGGTTTGGGATTTCTGGGGTGACAGCGGTAGCAGGCAGCAGGATGAGTTTCCTCCTTATGATAAATGGCTGGTGGACGCTGCATTTATCTTGCGTCTAACAGAGCTGTTTGCGTGCCCCGCGTTCTCCCCCGAGAGCCATTAATTGCTCTGCAGGCATCGTCATCCTCATCTGCTTGCCTTGCACGTGGCGAAGTCGAGTGACTTATTCCGGCTTCAGCACATCATGAATATCATTTTGGCTTCAGGCTGTCTTGCGGGTCACCAGCCAGGATTTCAGACCCCTCTTGGATCACAGAGGGAAAAGACAATAGGAAATGAAGGTCTTGCTTATACAGAAAACCCCCTGATGAAGGCACATCTCTTTTTCTTTTCCTTTTCCCGATTCCCGAGGTTTTTGAAGTCACAGCAGGGGCAGCACAACAGGCACAGTTTGGCATGTAAGAAAAGGAAATCTATCATTTCCAGCTCCTAAGAAAATGGTGAGGTTTAGCGACAGAAAAGTAGGACACAGCAGGAGCCTGGCTAGGAGGGGAAGGTTATCTGAAGAGGTGACAGCACCGGCATGGGAAGAAAACCACCCTTCTGTTGGTCTCCATCTCGCTCAGATCTTCCTGCCCCTAGGTTGGGCACCTCATCCCTCCAGGATGGTGGGAGACCTGGAGAGAAGGCTTCAGGGAGACCTCATAGTGGCCTTCCAGCATCAGAAGGGGGCCTACAAGAAAGCTGGGGAGGGATTTTTTACAAGTGTATGTAGAGACAGGATGAGGGGGAAGGGTTTGACACTGCAAGAGGGGAGATGGAGATGAGCTGTGGGGAAGAACTTCTTTGCTGTGAGGGTGGGGAGAGCCTGGCCCAGGTTGCCCAGAGAAGCTGTGGCTGCCCCATCCCTGGAGGGGTTCAAGGCCAGGTTGGAGGGGGCTTGGAGCAACCTGGTGTGGTGGGAGGTGTCTCTGTCTGTGGCTGGGGGTTGGAACGAGATGATCTTTAAGGTCCCTTCCAACCCAAACCATTCTATGATTCTGTAATTCTATGTGGAGTCCCTTGTTTTCATGATGACCTGTCTCAATTCCCCAACCAGGCGGGTGATTTACTCTACCAGGGCTCTGTGGTCAAGGCTGGTGGTGTTAAAGCATGGTGCTTATTTTGGCAGGTTGTCTCTTTTATTACCACGTCCTTCACCGCCCCATGCTGGATCAGCATATCCACTCCCTGCTGCTCATCGCCATCTTCTTGGGAGCCTGCAGCATCATGATGGAGGTCTTCCTCCGCGACAACATTGTCCTGGAGATGTTCAGAGCCGGCGTCACCATCGTCCAGGGAACATGGTTCTGGCAGGTCAGTTCTGCCTCCTCTTGTGGAGCAGAGCACCGAGGTAGGAGAGCAACGGGAAAAGAGGAGAAGGAGACGTACGTCACCTATCAATCGCACGTCTCCGAAGGATAATTTTGCCGGGCTGGCTTCATAAATAGATCATAACCCAGAATGAAAATTCACCCATCACAGGTCATCTCTGATGACTGCTCCTGCTGCAATAGCCGTTTGTCTTGGCTTGTTGCTTCTCGGGGGGCGAGGAAGGGGGGGGGAACCAGCAGATGCGAGTGCTCACACTCAGCAAGCAATGTTCTGCAGTATCTAACGACCACGTACTAATTGCTTAATGTGTCTAATGCACCCTGCAGCACTCCCTCTGGTTTAGTGGGAAGATGCAAACCCCACCAAGCAATAAAACGGCTGAGTTAAAAACACGGCCGGCGTCTGGCTTTGGTAGTAGTTGGGGAGGCAAGGAAATCAGCTGGAGATAACCACTGCCCAAAACTGGGCTGCCGACACGAAACGCGACTTCCCCTCCCCTTTCTCAGCCCCAGGGCTGCTGCGCGAACTCAAATTCAAAGACTAAAAACTGTGCTGAGCTAGCAAAATGCGAAATTCGGAGTTTTTAAAGGGCGGCTCAGAGTCTGCAATGCAGAGGGACGAATCGTGGTTGGGTACTGTAGAGAAAAAGAAAGACTGCAGGCGCAGACTTGCTTGGTGGGACCTCCCATCGCGAGGCTGGACTGCAACGAGCCCAGTGCTGTCTCAGCAAAAACCAACACACCCGGTCCGAGCTCGAGCCCCTCGGTCACCACATGGATCGTGGTGAGAACCGAGATGGACAGAGGGTGCTGGAGGCCTCCAGTATATTGATTTTTATTTTTTTTTTTCCCCAAAAAGCAATAAAGTTCTTGTTCCACCCAGATCGGGGTCGTGCTGTTCCGGCCATGGGGAGGTCCAGTGTGGAATGAGGAGGACCACAGCAACATCATGTTCCTCACCATGTGCTTCTTCTGGCACTGGGCAGCCGCCGTGGCCGTCCTGGCTGTAAACTACACTCTGGCTTACTGGTACGACTGGGGCATGAATCTGGGGGGCAGGAAGCAGGGTGGGCGGACAGGGATGGGGATGGCTGGAGTGAGAGGCAGATGTTCTCCTGGAGAACAAAGTCACAGCTGAATAAGCAGCCCCTGACCGCTGCAAGTTTTAGGGCACGGCGACAACTCTACACGTTATTTGTCGACTGCACAGAATGCAAAACAGTGTCAGTGAGAGCACTGAACACGGAGGAGTCAAATAATTGAGCCCCCGAAGCTGCTCCTGGAAGTCACACCGCTTTTTTTTCTCTGCACTGGGTACTCTTAAGTCAAACTTTAATTTGATAGAGAAAACAAAGCATTATCAGGAGCCCCTGACATTTTGTCCCCTCCCTTGCAAGGATTTCAAAGCACTCGACAGTCGCTGAGTTATTGGAGGTTCAACACCACTGTCTGATGGCCAAGACATCACCAGCCCCAGGCATGGCTTTTCCAAGGGGATAGGAAGGGGACATTATCCCACTTTCAGGGGTGCTCCTACAGCCTACGAGCCTCTGGGCTGGGGAGGGTTTAGATTGAATATTAGGAAAAATGTCATCCCCAAAAGGGTTATCAAACATTGGAAGAGGCTGCCCAGGGAAGTGGTGGAGTCACCATCCCCGGAGGTATTTAAAAGAGGGGTAGATGTGGGGGTGAAGACGATGGTTTAGTGGTGGTTTGGGGCAGTGTTGGGTTGACAGTTGGAGACTCGATGGTCTTAAAGGTCCCTTCAACCTAGACAACTCCATGATCCTCTAAGGGATGCTATATGGTTTGCTGAGACATGGGCTACGGAAGAGACAGCCCAGTCTATGAAAAACCTCAGTCACCCCCAAACAGCACTTTAGGGCTTCTGTAATAGTTTCTCCTCTTCTGTGTATCCCTTACAAATGCGCTTTGCTGCCCTGGGCAGCCTGGTGAGGGGTCAGGTTTGGTTTTTTGGCTAATGGTGATTTCTCACCCGTGTGTTCCAGGTGCATCCAGAGGTGCAGGAGAGGCAGCGGGGAGCCCTACATCAACCTGGGAGTCCGGCAGCAAAAGTGTGACAGCAGCTCCCAAGCCGCCTTCCTGAATGGGTCTGATGAAGAGTGAAGAACACACGAAGAATCTGTTTTCTAGAAGGAAAAAAAAAAAAAGAAAAAAAAAGAAAGAATTAAAATCTAATGATATATTTATATTTGGGAAAAGCGAAGAGAAGTGCCACCGTTCAGGCACGCTGAGCTCACGGGTGGCAGCTGCCCTCCGTCCGTACCCGAGCATCGCCGTCTCTGAAATGAACACCCGTTTGCAGTGATTTTTTTTTTTTTCAGCACCAAAATGAAGTGCAGAAATTCGAAAAGGAATGAGATCGCTTCGTCCGATGGGTTCCCGGGCGTGTTTCCATGGTGATGGAGAGCATCCTTCGGCCAGCTGACTTTTCCAAGCCCCTGGAGGCTTTGACCCGCAGTGATTGAAGTCGGGGAAACCTCCCGGCTGAGGTCGTGCACCTCCGGACCAAGGCATCGTCCCAGGGAGGAAGACTAAAAGAGTGTTAAACGCAAGACTATGTCAAATTTGCAACACCGTGGCTTGATTGTGCACAATACAGATTTTATTACCGAAGCTTTGAACTGAAGAGGGGTTTTGTTAATGGTTTTCCTGTTCACTTGAAGGCTGAAAGAGTGAATAAATGTGAAATAAAAATCCCTGCTGAGCTGATATCCTTAAATTTAAGTCTGATAAATTATAGAGGGCGTAATAATAGCTTAGACAAATCCATCCCTCAGACCTGTAAAGCCTGAAGGGCTGTGAGATACATGGCTAAGCAGCAGGGATTCATAAAACATCCCGGTTTTCCATTGAAAATAAACCCTTCAGCTTGGAAAGCGAGATGAAAAACGCACAACGTGGTGTTTTTAGCCTGCCTGCGCCAGCTAATTTCTTCCAAAAAAGTGACTGGGAATATCTCCTCCTAGATAGGAGGAAAAGGTGGCAATTGCGAGTACCAGGATTTAAAAAAAAAATAAGTTAATTATATATAAAACAAACACCAGCACAAGCTGAATTGCAACCGTGGGTGTCTCAAAGCCGGGGGCTGGAAGGATGCTCTGCTCTGGAGCCTTCTCGCTGCCGGGGGATTGGTTTTGGGTGGGGGGAGGACGGATGGAGGCTGATTTTTGTGCTCACATTGATGCCCAAACACAAACGGGCAGGTCCCAGCGTCTGCGACCCCGCACCCACACCCGGGGAAGGCAGAGCTCCTCTTTTAACACCCCTTCCCCTCCTGCAAAGAGCTTGTTGGAGGCTGAAGGGGGGCTTCAGCCTGGATTTTGTTGCTGATTAACAGTGCTGTAAAGATTAACTAGCCTTCCCTGAACGCCAGCTTTCCTGCATTCCCCCCGCCGAGCTGGTTTATTTTGCAGGGCTGGGTGTCAGGAGGCGAAAACAGGCTCGGTGCGAAGAGAATTAAGCAGCAGAGCAATAGATCTCTGTAAATCCATCTGATAAACGCCCCGCAATTAAGTCTCATAAATTGTTACCGCCGAACACGACGAGCATTTTGCAGATAGTTTTGTTTTTTTTTTTTTTTTCCTGCCGACTGGGAGATTTATTTTTTTTTTCCTAAACTGCAGAAATTCCTCTCGCTGCTACGATGAGACATGACTGGGGGAGACAGGACTCGCTGCCACCTCCAACTAGATGGATCCTAAAGGTCCCTTCCACCCTCGACAATTCTATGAAAAGGCAGAAAACCCTATTTGCAAGAAAACCCTGTGTGCAAGCTGCCACCTGCAGTGCCGCAGGACCCAACCCGACCTTAACTGGTGCTCTGAAGGGTTTCCGGGTTATTTCCCTTTGGAAAACAGCCGGGACATCCCAATTTCCGTGGAACAGCCTCATGAGGGCAGCACCGGCTGGAGAAGCTGGAGCTGGACCGCTCCGGGCTGGCTGAGGTCGAAGTCACCTTTGCAGCCACCATCCCTCCTCCTTGCTGTCCCCAAAAGCCGGGGGTTATTCCCATCCCAGATTAAAGCTGACCCAGGTTTTTTAAAAGCTCTCCTTGCTTTTTGAAGGCGGGAGAGGGTTGATTTTATCCTCCCCAGCTCCCTTGGCTGCTCTTAGCCGAGTCACCGGCTCCTTTTGCCCCGAGGTTTTCTTTGTCCCTTGTCACTGCGTGGCCACAAAAACCCTTTTCCCCTCCGTAGCACCCGGTGTCTGGAATAGTTTGTGTCTGCCTCATTAACTCCCCGCTCCTACAAACATCCCAGGACGGTCAGCACAGCGCTGGATAATTTGTTTTCCAACTCGGGAGCACGTTCTTCCCCCAGGTATGAAGGTCAGCGAAGGAGGCGAGATACAGCCTGTGATTAAGCAAGAAAATACAGGCGGTGCTCATTTCTGGATGAGAATTAGGGATTTTTTGGTTTGGGTAAAAATGCCACGTTTGTAAAGAGCCTCGGCACCCAAACAAGGGTGTGAAGGTTGAGGGTGTTTGCTCCGGAGATGGATTATTATAGAGAGATGCAATCACAAGCCACCCTCCCCATTTATGGCAGAAATACCAGGACGGTCCTAAATCGAGTATTGCTTTTAACGCAACCTTAATATCAACCAGGAGGCCTGAATTGTGTTTTTCAGGGTATAAATTCAATTGTCAGCTGGTGTCTGTGTGCTGGCCCCACTGGCTGGAGCAGACTAGGGGTATATTTGCACCCAGGTCCATACCTGGCTCCCAAAGGGCTGCCCTGCCCTGGGCGATGTCTCGGGGGTGGGTTTTTGCCTTGTGTAACTGCATCCTGATGTTGCTGGCCGGTGTTGGTTGCCAATGGTCCTGGGACAACAGTGACCTGCCCATCCCGAGGCAGGAAGGAGCTGCTGAGCATCCCAAGGGTGATATCTCACCTCCTCTTGCGAAGGAACCCGGCCAACACCTCCCTCCCCCCCACCAAAAACCAGCCAAATGCTCTTCCTCGGGCAGAGATAGGATCTGCCGCTGCCACCCTTCGGGGCCACGTTTATGTAAGGCTGAAATGAGGGTGTAGGCAGCAGAACAAGCCCTGCCTGCGCTCGTGCCACCTGCTTCACCTCCTCTGTTGCCTGTTTATGAAAGCCGGTGTTAGCATTCGTCATAATAATAATAATAATAATAATAATAGTACTTTGCACTTCCCGAACAACCATCCATCTGCAGCGCTCGAGCTGCTGGCAAACCTTTAATTAGATTGTGCCTCCCACCACCCCCAGGAAGCAGGCAAACATTATCACATTTTTTCATTAGCACCGGGGCTGATGATGAACCTTTTGGGGAGAGGATGTTGCAGTTACAGCTGAGAGGAAAAAGAAGGGAAAAAAATATATATATTAAAAAAATCAAGTTCAGTTCAGGGTTTAGCTGGAGAGGCTGGGGTGGGGTGGGGGGCAGGTCAGACAGAGATCTGCTTCCCTGGGAGGAAGAGGATGGCAGGAGAGGGTTGCTGGTACAGCCCCATAATATTCCTCCATGCCTCGGTGGTTTGCAGCTCAGGAGCTGTGGTGGAGTTGCACCCCTTGGTGCCTGCAGTGATTTTTAGCATGTGTGGGGTGCGAGTGACCCGCTGTGATTTTGGCGGGGGGGGGGGGGCGGCGGCAGCCATCCTTTCTCGGGGTGTCCCCTCGTTGGGGCTGTTGTTCCCAACCACTTGTCACAGCTTCGCCCTCCTTTTTATGGTGGGGATGGTTTAAACAGCTGGAACGTCTCCTTTCCTCACCCATTTCATGCACCTACAGTTTTTCCCCGCTCTCTGCCTGGCAGGGAGCCTTTTCATGGAAACCTTTCTCGAGGTGCTTTCTCCTCTGTGGCCCCTTAAGCCCCGTAGAGAAAGGCACCTTCAGCCTCAGAGCAGATGGGTTTCAGCTGGGCCTCGTTCCCTCCTCTCTCCTTCCAGCTGCTGCCCTCCCAGCCTTGGTTCTCCCTGCTTTCTTCCAAGATCTTGGATCGTCCTGCCTGGAAAGCAGCTTTGTGCTGAGCTGCCCTTTGGGGAAACGGTTTGTCCAGCTGGGTGGCTGTGGAAAGGAAAACCGAGCTGCGGAGAGGTCCCTGAAGGTGCTGCTGATCTTTTTCCAGCAAGAAAGGTATTTCAGGCACAAATACAGGTTGGGGGGGAGAATGGATTGAGAGCCTCAAGCCTCAGCCTTGAGGAGAAGGACTTGGGGGTGCTGGATAAGAAGCTCAACATGAGCTGACAACGTGCACTGGCAGCACAGAAAGCCCCTGGCATCCTGGGTTCCATCAAAAGCAGGGTGAGGATTCCACCCTTCTGCTCCACTCTGGGGAGACCCCACCAGGAGCACTGTCTCCCGCTTTGGAGTCCTCAGCACAAGAAGGACATGGAGCTGTTGGAGCAGGGCCAGAGGAGGCCACGGAGATGCTGCAAGGGCTGGAGCCCCTCTGCTGGGAGGACAGGCTGAGGGAGTTGGGGGGGTTCAGCCTGGAGAGAACAAGGCTCCGGGGAGACCTTCCAGCCCCTTCCAGTCCCTCAAGGGGCTCCAGGAGAGATGGGGAGGGACTCTGGATCAGGGAGGGGAGCTACAGGAGGAGGGGGAAGGGTTGGACACTGAAAGAGGGGAGATGGAGATGAGATGTGGGGAAGAACTTCTTTGCTGTGAGGGTGGGGAGAGCCTGGCCCAGGTTGCCCCGAGAAGCTGTGGCTGCCCCATCCCTGGAGGGGTTCAAGGGCAGGTTGGAGGGGGCTTGGAGCAACCTGGTCTGGTGGGAGGTGTCCCTGCCCAGGGCGGGGGGTGGAATGAGATGATGATCTTTAAGGTCCCTTCCAACCTGAACCATTCTATGATTCTGTTTTCTGTATTGTTTTTAGGGGTAGGTCTGTAAGGAAGATCTCCTATGGGGGTTGTGTTTCTCTCGGTGCTTGGGCTTGTCAAGCTCCTGAAGCTTGGGTGAAGCTCTGTGTGTTTGTGGAAGCCCCTCTGCTGCTTGTGGGCTTCCCTGATGTGACAGGACGCTGTGCTCAACCATCTTGGAGGTGAGCAGTGATGGGTGTATGCAGCAGAATGGCTAGCTCCTTGTTTTCCTTCCTTCCTCCTACTTGCTTCTGCTGATACGGAGATAATGGGGATAAAAGAGCTCCTGGCTATGGCTTGGTAGCTTCTGTGGCTGTGCTGGAGAAGAGCCCATCACCCCAAGGAGGGTTGTGCAGGCTGGTTTGCTTCCATGCTCTTCCAGCCTTGGGGCTTCCCTGGGGCACTGGCTCACGTGTGTGGCTCTTGGAAGGGCTGGGCATGGCTTGTCCTGCAGCCACGCTTGAGGTGGTTTTGGTGGCACGTGGAGTTATGCGCCTGTGGTTGCAACCTGGGGAAAGACCACGCTGGGAATGCAGGGAGTGGTTGTCAGTGGTCCTCAGGTGGTGGGAGGCTTGGGCAGTGCTCCCGAGGATATTTTTGCACCGTCAACTCAGAAGGAGGTGGGGACGCCGGAGTGGCCCGTGGTATTTGGTTGCCTTGAGGCGCTTGTGTTGCTCATCGACACATCTGGTGAGGTGCTAAGGCTGGGCGTGCAGCCATCGGCGATGTGATGAGTGGCTCGTGTCTGGGGGTGCTTGGTGGGGGGCAGCGTCAAGTATCAGATAGGAGTGGAAAGAGGCTGCTGTGTCCTGCCAGCCCATCTTCTGGGGGGAGAGAGGGCCACCTTCTCCCTCCTCTTGGTTGCTCTGGGCTGGGAGATGGAGCTCACAAGGGCTCCGCTTTGGTTTGTGATCTCCTGGCCCCAAATCTCCTGCCTTCAGGCACCTTTTATAAGGCCAGACCCCCCCCACTCCCACAAAAGGGTTATCGTGGGGGATTAGAGATTTTGGAGCCCTTCCAGCAGAACCTGGCCATTCTGGGCGACGACACAGCCTTGTCTCTTCTTGGTTCCTTCCCCAGTCATCCAAAAAACCCAACATAATAACTAAATATACGTGGTTGCCATGGGAACGGGGATTGGCCGCTCATCCTGATTTTTGTGGCAAACTCTGGGAGGCTTTGCTTTTCTTTTTTCTTTTCTTTTTTCTTTTCTTTTTTTTTTTTTTCCTTAATAGCAGACACGAGGTGTCCCAGGTTGTGAAAGCTGGTTGACTCAGCGCGCCCTGAACTGGCCCGCAGGATGTTCGGCTCTAAACATCCTGTCTGAGGGCCACCTCCCCGTGGTGGCTTCTCCCTTTATCTGCCTCTCGTGAGTAATAGCCGCTCCTTGCTGCCACATCTGGAGAGGGAGAAGGACAGGCAGGAGTCACAGGTAAACTCTCCTGCCCATAGGGAGAGGAATACCTCGGGGAGCAGCTGGGATGGGATGGACGTGGCTGCTTGAGCTTGGGAGGAAGGGATGTGGGGAGAGTCCATCTCTGCAAAGCAAAGGTTCAGTGTGAGGACAGCCACCAAGGAGGCTGGTGGAGGTGGTGCTGATGGAGACAATCTGTTGGCAATCTGTGGCGTTAGCTCTCTTTTTGAGGAGATTTATCAGGCTTTGGAGGTGCATCGTGGCAGAGGATGGGCAGGAGAGGGAGTTCGTGCCTCTCCTGTTGGGTGAGGATGTTGACACAAGAGAGATGTGCCCCGGTAGCAAGGATGGAGGAGGATCCACAAGGAGAAGACCATGACCGGGTGCATTCAGGCTGGCTGTCCTGGGATGCTGCTCCCCCTGCCAGGCTGATGGTTGCACCCATGGGTGCTCGTAGGGGGTACACACACATGGACAGCATCCTCCCGGTAGCACCCATCCTCCTGCATCCGCGGGAACAAATCCCTACATGGAGAGGAAACCATGGATGGAGATGGACCCGGAGCTGCCATGGCTGTGGGGGGAGGGCCTGGAAATTGGGGAGAAACGCCGTCCTTTCCGAGCAGAGCCTGAGCAGTCAGCGCAGGGCACCGTAAGGAGAGCAGGCAGCTCCCGTATGGCTATTAAGCAGGAGCATCGCAGCCCGGGAGCTGCGGAGGGAGAAGGGCAGCTCAGGTAATAACTTCTGACTGCAGCCGTATTTCAAGTCCTCTGACAGACAAACTGGCTCCCAGGAAGAATAAATAACCCTGGTGCCTCTCCTCAGCCGGTGCTCCCTTCCCCGGCTGAAGCTCACTTGGAGCTTCATCAGCTTTTATGTGAGCGTGGGCTCCGGGGGAAGCTGGAGGGTGAGAGATACCAAGTTTTGGGCTTGGTCGAGGGGCTGTGGGGATGTTGGAGCAGGGGATTGTTGTTTTGCTGCACCTTGAATCCCCGAGCTGTGCGAGTGGACTGTTGCTTTGGAAACGCGCCTGGTTTCTCCGCAAAATAGTGGCTGTTTTCTAAAAGGAGGTGGTGGTGGTTTGGTGGGGTTTGCTTTTTCGAGTGGGTTGCCTCCAAGCTCCTGCTTGACAAAAGGGTGGGTTTGGGACGTCTTGGCTGAGTGAGAGATGCCCCAGGGTATGTGGTGGCTGCTGAAGAGCGGTGTCGGGGTGGTGGGAAGCAAAGGGGACTTGTGACAGCCACCAAAAGCCTTGCTGAATGGGGCTGCTGGGGGGTTACAAAGCAAAAAGGTCCCCAAAAAGAAGAGGAATGAAGCTACTCAGCTGGTTGGGGTAGGAGATCCCAGGGACATATCTGAATTGGAGTGGTTTGGGGGCTGCTGGTCCCTCAGGTCAAGAGGGAATGTCCCGTGGATGTGGGGTGATTAATCCTTGGGTTAGAACCTCTGGAGCTGCAGGAGGGATGTGTCTGTTGTCATTCCTGATGCTTGGGCACTGGGATGCCTCTGCTCTCCTCCAATCACGCATGTCAAATTAACACTCCTGCTAGGTATCTTGATGGCTCCTGACTCCAGCTTCGGGCTGTTGCCCTTGTAGCCACGGTCCCTGTAGGACAATGGTAACATTTGGTTATGTATCATGCAATTGGACGCTGCTTAAACGTGCTTTAATAGCATTTGTTCTTCAGCATCTAGATATCTGTGCAGGGAAGATGTGTGCCCTGGACTGAGTGAAAGTCCATGGGGAAAGACATGGGGCTTTGGCCATCTCACCCTAATGTAGGCATCCAAAATGGAGCAGAAAGCCATCACCCGTCCCCAAAACAGCTCCTGGGACTGGGCGTTTCTCAGCCACCTGAAAGGCTGTTTAGTAACTTCCCTCCTGAAAGGAAACCTTAACATGGTGTAAACAGCTTTGAGCCTTCCCCAGATCACCCGTGTCCTGGAGATGCAATGGATGACGATGTTCTCCAAACCCAAATGTGGAGCTTGCCCATGCAGGGCTGAGCCAGTTCCACCGACTCCAGCTCGGCAGCCAAAACCCGACCAGGGACGTCTTGCAGAGTTCTCCCTCACCTTAGGCACTTGCCACGCCACTTCCTACCCTTATTTTGCAGCACCTAATTACTTTCTAGTGTGGGAGGACTCGAAGAACGTGCTGGAGTTGTTCATCCAGCCTCTGCAATTTGCTTTGGTATTTATAAACGCAGCGAGGATGTGATTTGTGATGCAAGGGCAAGTCAGTGTGGTAGCTTCAGGATGAGTAATGCCTTCTTCCCTGCAGATCTGAGCTGTAGAAAAGGACCAGGAAGCCCGTGAGGAGGGAAAGAGCGAGACCTCCTTAGGTGGTAGAAGCATACAGAGAGCAAGGAGAGAGGTCTTGCTGGAGGGAGCAAGACCATCCCAAGGTAACATCGAAAGCTGGCTGCTGTAAGCTCTTAGATCATCACTTGTTCCCTTCTGTGTTTGCTGCTCTGGGCTTTTTTTTTTTCTTTTTTTCAACAATTTGAGTATAGGCTTAAATACTTTGCAGGATATGACTTTGTCTGCGGCAGCCCGTTGAGCTGCCATACCTTTGCTCCTCTCCACCCTTGCTGGTACTTGGTGGTGTTGGTCCAGCTTAGCACGAGGGCAATTTTCATGCCTTTAGTCTTCGAGCTCTTCCTACAGGAGATGAAATCTCTTTCTCTTGTGTCAAATCACTGCTGGCGTGGGACACGAAGGTTGTGCGGAATATGCATGAGACTCCTTTGGGAAGTTTTGATGGTTCTTGGGTTGCCGTCGCCTCCTGTTGCGCAGGCGGTAGGGCCCAGCAAAGCCTTGGCTGGCTGGAACTGCTGTACACGCCGGCTGGATTCACGCCCTGCTAATTATCTAGTTGGGAGGGAGTTTATGTTCCAAGGAAATAATTGTCATGTTGCTTTTTATTAGCGAAAACTTTGTTATGGTTCCTCTCCTAAAAGCGTGTAGCTGTTAATGCTTTCTTGGGCGCTGATATGTGTTTTTTCCTTCGGCATGATGAAGTCCTGATGATGTTGCATCTCTGGTACTACCTCTTTGCAGCTGATGTTGGAGCTGTGCGCCCCGGCTCTGTTGGGATGCGGGTCCCCAAGGACACTGAGCAAGTGAGCAGCCCAACGTCTCTCTTGGGGACACTTTGAGTCAGTCCCCAGGCACTGTTTGTCCTTGCAGGTCCAGCAAGCCAGACCCATGACAACGAGCTTCCTCGGCAGTGCCCTCCGGGGCACCTTCTTCTTCGTTTTTGGTCTCTGGTGGTCCGTGCGATACCCCCTGAAGTATCTCAGACGGAAAGCCAACGCCGAGAGCCAGCCCAGCTATGGGGTCCAGCGCGCAGAAGTCTTTGAAGGAGCAGTCAAAGCTTTCTTTGCTCTGGCAGGTAAGAGATGATGATGAGTCTCTGCCCCAGTATCTACTGGCACTTCAGCCACTCTCTCCCACAGGACTGGGGCTGTTTGTAGTGGGAAACGGCTGCGGCTGGTGTGGGAGGGCTTGGGGACACTCTGGTGGCACACTCTGTGATGGAGACCTTGCTATGGGGACCTCTGAGGAAGTGGCACTAGGACTTCACCACTGCAAAGAAAGTCTTGCTGCAAGATTGTCCTTTCTTCTCTCTGCCCAGGGATACTGGTGGAGCAGTTCATTCCCGCTGGTCCCCACCTGCAGCTGTACAACCCCAAGACGCACAGCTGGACCGACCTCACCCACTGGCACTACACCACCATGTACCTCTTCTTCCTCCTCTCCGGCATCGTGGACGCCTCCCACGCCTCCCTCAAGCTGCCGCTTGGCTTAGACCGGCTCTCGCTGTCTGTGGCTCTCTTCGTGGAAGGTGAATCACAGGCGGTGCCTGGGAGAACACTGGAGAGGGGAAGGGCTGGGAGGGTCACCCATGTGCAGCAGCCCCAAATTCCTGGGATGTTTTGAGGCTGGTGAGGTGCTGTGCAAGCAGCCAGAGGTGGAGGGTGTGCAGATGTGCGATGGCACCCCCTCCCTGTTCCTTTCCAAACGTGAATCTGGCCACGGCTGGATGCTTCGGGTGCACAGGAGATGCACGAGATCCTTGGGGTGTGTGCTTCTGCTGATGACAAGCAGCTGGAGCTCTCTGGAGTCATAAAAAAAGGTGGTGTCCCCCCACCTTGGTTGGATGCACAGAAGGATGAACCCTGATGCAAAGCTCTGAAGATGAAGGTCCCCATCCTTGTGCTCCTCCTGGTAGCCCTATGGCTCTGGCTGGGGACCCCCACATTTATGGGGGCTGTTTTGCAGGCAGAGCAGACCCCAGCGCTGGGGCTGCGTGGTCCTTGCAGAGTGAAGGTGACAATAAAAGGCTGTTCGCTGTCTGGCTCTTCCCACCATAGCAAGACCTGGGGGACAGTCTCAGTTTTCAGGTGTTTCTTTCTTAAAAAAACAAATCCCGCAGCATCCTTTTCTAATGCAGTGTGAATCTCGGCAGGTTTGCTCTTCTATTACCATGACTACAACGACGGTGCGCTGGACCACCACCTCCACTCCCTCTTGGCCATGGCTATCTTCGTTGGAGCCCTCTGTGCCCTCCTCGAGGTGTTCATCAGAGACCATATCATCCTGGAGACCATCAGGACCAGCTCCTTCCTTCTCCAGGGCTCTTGGCTTTGGCAGGTCAGTGTGCATCCAACGGTCTCCTCCCAGCAATGGGCTTCACAGCCAGGGTGGAGGGGGGCTGCTCTGCCCTTTATGGCACTTCTCTTGGGGTTAAACTTGTAAACTGGTTGGAATATCTTAGCAAATGAGTGGAGGACAAGTGCCAGAGCTGTCCTCGTAGAGATATGCATGTGTAATGTATGCAGCGGGGTCAAACCTGCATCCTAAATGGAAATTAGGCCCTACAAGGGTGAGAAGCCACAATCATGGGGTTTCGATGATTTTATTAAGTCCAGTTTCTTCCTCTATTTGTTCAAAGTAGCTGGATATATCTGGAAACGTCTCGTTAATGACGCAGCTTTGGGTCTAGGGAGAAACACGCAGCCTGGGAAGGTAGCCTTTGGCTTCTCAGCTTTCTCTGGGGATGATGAGCTTCGGAGGAACCTTCTCTTCCTGAAACGCACCCCTGTGTCAGGCTGGGGAGACAGGTGTGTTTGGAGGTGCTGAGGGCAGTGGTCCAGGTGTTATTAGGGATTATTGTGCTCCTAGTCCATAGCCAGCTTCTATGGACTAAAATCAGGAGGAAAGGAGAAGGAGGGATGTGCTAAAGGCTGACACGTGGTGGTGGCTAACATCTCTTCTGTCCGTGAACCAGATTGGGTTTGTGCTGTTCCCTCCGTGGGGAGGACCGGGCTGGGATCAGACCGACCGCAACAACTTCATCTTCCTCACCATGTGCTTCTGCTGGCACTACGCGGGCGCGCTCGCCGTCCTGGCAGCAAACTCTGCTGCGTCTCGCTGGTAGGTGGGGGAGAGGGGGACAGGGGTCCTGGGGGGTTCCCAACACCGTGTGTGAGGTGGGATGGCCGAGGAGAAATACCTAGACCAAATGCTACCCTGGGAAATCCAGCCACCAGCATCTCGTGGGATAAGAAGAATGGGTGTCCATGCACGTCTGAGCATGGACTAGTCCATGACTTGGCTGGAATCACAGAATGGTTTGGGTTGGAAGGGACTTTAAAGATCATCCCATTCCACCCCTCTGCCACAGACAAGGACATCTCCCACCAGAGCAGGTTGCTCCAAGCCCCCTCCAACCTGCCCTTGAACCCCTCCAGGGATGGGGCAGCCACAGCTTCTATTCCAGGCTCTCCCCACCCTCGCAGCAAAGAAGTTCTTCCCCACATCTCATCTCCATCTCCCCTCTTGCAGTGTCAAACCCTTCCCCCTCCTCCTAGGGCTCCCCTCCCTGATCCAGAGTCCCTCCCCAGCTTTCCTGGAGCCCCTTGAGGGACTGGAAGGGGCTGGAAGGTCTTCCTGGAGCCTTCTCCAGGCTGAACCCCCCCAACTCTCTCAGCCTGTCCTCCCAGCAGAGGGGTTCCAGCCCTTGGAGCATCTCCGTGGCCTCCTCTGGCCCCGCTCCAACAGGTCCATGTCCTTGTGCTGCTGGTGGCCCCAGAGCTGGAGGCAGCACTGGGGGAAAGTCTCCCCAGAGCAGAGCAGCGGGGTAGAATCACCCCCTCCCCACCCTGCTGGCCACAAAACAGGAATGGCTTGGTGCCACCAGGGAGGAGCCAGTCCTTACCAGCCTTCCCAAGCAGCCTGGGGTGAGGTGACGGCTCCCATTGCCTGCGAATTCCTGACCCGTGTCCCTGTCCCTCCCACAGCTGCAACGAGTCCTGCCAGCTGAAATTTGGGGACATCGATGTGGAGCTGGACTGTGGCATGTGCATCCGCAAAGGCAACAAGAGCTCCAGCAGCGCCCTGCTGCCGGAGAGCCCCTTGGATGACAAATGAGGACGTGGAAGCTTCTTCCCCGCTGTGGCTCAGAGCTCTTGAGATGAGGGGTTTTTTTTTAATTAGTCTTGATAAACTACACCGGCACTGGATGGTGGAGCATCAGAAGTGGGAGGCAGGACCCCGAAGGCAGGAGATGCCCAGCCCTTCTCGTGCGTCCCTTTGGCCGTAGTGAGAGCAAACCAGGCTCCTCTGGGAGGGAGTTCTTAATTTTTCCATGCTGTGAACTGCAGGACTGGTTTGCTGGTGGAGTCCAACTGGTGTGGCCGACTTGGCTGTGGTTTTTTCAACATTATTTTTTTGCTTCTGCTTCTGCAGAAGGGGGCCAAACCAGTATTCGAAGCTCCTGGTGGCTGTCGCTCACTCTGGTGTTAATGGAGGGTGGTGTTTTTTTGTACAAAACTTAATGTGCACAGAGAATATGTCATCACCAATAAAGTACTTTAACCGACCACCTTGATGGACCTCTTCAATACGGACCTGAAAGAGTGGTTCAGGTCACGTCAGGCTTCAAAACCTCGGGGGAGGGTGGATGAAATACCAGAGGGCTGGGAGTGTGTGTGATTTTTGAGGTGGCCAAAGCTGCCCTGGAGAAAGGGGTCGGTGGCCTGGGATGGTGTTTATTTTTTTAACCCACGTAGCTGCTCTCGTGCTTGTGTTAAATCAGAAGCTGAGAAGGTAAGGCAGCCCATTTGTGATGGATCTTGGTGTTCCTGGGGGATGAGGTGTTTGCCAGGCAGGGTTCAACTTGCAGACAGACCCTGGAAACGAGGTGGTGGCTTCAGCTGGTTCCAGGTTGGGCGTATGGATCCTCCTGGTGAGGTTCTGAGAGCTGGGCTGTGTGGGTATGGCTTTTCTTCTCCTCCAACAGCTTTATTCCCTCCCTGGAGCTGGTCGCTACCAACCAAGAGACAAAACACAGCGTTCACTTTGTCCAGGGGTATGAGGTTTTTATTTTCCCCTTTAGGTCTCCCATTAGGTTTGCAGCAGAATAGCACAGGGAGACGCTTCCTGCCGTCAAGATCAAAACCTCATTTAAGAAAAGACGTCATTAAACAGGATTAGTGAAAGAACAGCAAGTTCATCATCGATGTTTGAAACGCGTGTGCCACGTCCTTCGCCGAGGGAGTTGAACCGGGGAGCACAACCAGCTTTGTTGTTATTATTATCTTTTAATACCTTTGCTGTCCTGCCCTGGGATGTACAAGAGACGGCTCAGCCTAAACACAGCACAACTCAAAGGAAAAAAAAAAAAAACCAAACCAAACCCTCAAGCGCTGGGAGGAAAGAAAAATCCTCCCTGGCTCAAAGTGGTTCCAGTTCCCAGCGCCCCCCCACACCCCCCCCCAACACCGGGAGGTCCCTGGAAGAGTGAGCACTTCATAATTTATTTTATTTTATTTTCTCCTTTGGGAGCAGGGCTGGAAGGAGGCCAATGCTTCGTGCTGTTGGAGGCTGTCGAGAAAAGGATCTCGAGGAGCAAAAAAAAATAAAAAAATCAAGGTGAGTGCAGGGTTTTGTGCCCCCGATTTTTGTCCCCCGTACACAGAGGAGGGATATTTTGGGGCTGTAAATCGGGCTGGCACCCTGGAGCGATGGCTCCTGCAGGACCTGGTGGGGAGGGTTGCCTCGAACTCGGGCTGAAATGTGCGCTGCGTGGAGGTGATGTGCTCTGGTTATTAATAACCCTCGCGGGACGAGGAGCCGGGTCGCTGGGTCAACTCGTTATAGACTAGCTGCCATTAACGGGAAGCTCAGCGCGTAGGTTATAACCCTATGTACTGCTCTCTGATTGAAAAGAAAAGGGGAAAAAAAAATAATCTCTTTTCCCTTTGATCAACTAATGTTCCTTTTTCCCCCCCCCCCCCGTTTTTTCTTGCCCCGGTGTTATCCAGGGAGTGCTCGATCCCTCTCTCACTGAGGTTTTTGCTGCTGAAAATGTAGGTGTTTTGTGGGGATGTTTCTTCTTTCCCTTGAATAAATGCAAAAAAGAGTAAATACTCGCCGATCATCTTGGCTGTGTGTTTTAATGAACTTTGTGGGACAAAGCTAAAACACAAGGTTTTCTTTTGAACAGGGCACACAAAACTACCTGTTGTCTGGTTGGGTGGTGGAGGTGCCCCGTTCCCGAGATATGACTCATGTTCGTTGGGTCAATACAGTAGAAATGAGATTATTGTGGCTGTAATTGCCCTCGCGGAGCAGTTTTGTAGCGTGTGGGACCGATACCCTCTGGAACAAGCCTTGAACCCAAAGCGCTCTATTCCCATTTAAACCGGCGGGCAATAAAACTCATCGGTGAGGCGAGGAGTTATTGATCAGAAAAGCTTGTGCTCTCCACCCAAAACCATTGATGTCCACGCTATGGACAGACATGGGTGACACTGAAACAGGGTGAGAGCCCAGAGCTGTGACACCCCCCCTCCGTTGCCATCC
Organism: Calidris pygmaea; assembly: GCA_003697955.1. Lineage (NCBI taxonomy): Eukaryota > Metazoa > Chordata > Aves > Charadriiformes > Scolopacidae > Calidris > Calidris pygmaea. The sequence continues at coordinate 616,833 of QJSC01020716.1, read as the reverse complement.
CGACCCCTCCACGGCGGGTTACGAGGGGTGCCTGGGTGGGTTTAATTACCGGGGACCTCGTTATTATACACAGACCCAAGGGATGCTGTGCCCCTGCCGACCTGGGGTTATTTTGAGAAAGAATATTCGATTCCTTGTGAAGCTCCCATGGTCTGTGCGTGATGCCAGTCCCCGGGGAGATGCCAGAGATGAGGATGTGCTGTTCCAGCACTGATTTCTTTCTAATTTTTATCATTTTTTTTTTCCCTAGTCCGGGATGTCTGGTGGGCTGCCATCTACCCCTGGCAGCACCTTGGCCAGAAAGTGTTGCCACGTCTCTGCTGATCTGCACGTTAACGAGCTGTTAACGTTTAACTAACTGGTTCTGCAGGAGCCAGGAGCTCAGGTAATACTCACCTGAATTTTATCTTTGTTTCCTGACCACTAGTGTACAGAAACATTAAGAATAGTGGTTTTAATGGCAAATACTTTCTGCTGGACAATGACATGAAGGAATCGATTGAGGTACCCCGAGCTGAGGTGTTTGGGAGGGATAGAGACCCTCGTGCTTTCAGATTTACATCAGGAGGCGGTGAAGGGCTGTGAGCAGGTCACTGAAAAGGGGGAAGGATGGAAGTTTTCCCCTTTCCACAAATCCCTGGCTGCTGGCAAATGCCAGGAACAGGCTTTTAGCCCGGAGGAACCAGCCATGAAAGCCTGAGGTGGAGAGAGTGCGAGGTGTGATTTGGGGGGTACCCTCTTGGTGATGCTGGAGGGAGGAGAAGCTTCTTGGGAGCAGCTGGAAAGGTGCTGCTGGAAGAACCCAAGTGGTCCCCAGGCTCTCGGTGCCTGACGTTTGGGTGAAAAACCTCTCGTTGGTCTCGCTGAGACATGTGCTGGAGACTCAGGGTTTAAAGAGGAGTTGAAATTAGCACTTTAAGCACCTCTGAGACCCACTGTTTCAGTTTAATTAGCAAATTTAGTTTCCAAACTTAGTGCAATTGCCGTTCAGAGGACAATTGGATTTTCTAGGTCGCTTTTCTCTTCCAGAACTTATAATTTTAGTGTTTTTTTTTTTTTAAAAAATCTTAATGTATTCCTTGCCTATTAACTCAAGTGATTTAAATAGCAGCAGTAAGCAGTACATTCTTATGCATCTGAGTGTGCATAACTCAAATCTCATCCAAAATTTCACTCCTAAGAGAGAAGCAGCAGTGAGACTGGTGGGACATTCATCTGCTGATGGTGGTTTTGCTAAAAGATGGTGCAGGTGCGGGTGAAACTTCGCAAAGAATCCAAAACTGCTATGAGGGCTGGGTGCTGATCACTTGGGCTGTTGAAAGGCTCTTTCTGAAGGTCTATTTCCATTTCTGAGGGTTAGGTTGATGATTGGACTAGATGATCTTAAAGGCCCCTTCCAAACTAGATGAATCTCTGATGTGCTACCACCACCCTCTGTGTCACTTCAGCTGCTCCATCACCTGGTGAGTGCCCTGAGATGCAAGGGTGGAAAAACATATCTGTTTTGTTGGGTTTTGAGTTCCACCCCCTCCGTGGGCTACTGGCAACTGATGGAAGTGCTGTTTCCTCTTCCACCGGCAGACTCTGTTTGCAACCCGATGGACAAAACCCACCCAGCTCCTGGATTTGTCTGAAGGGCAAGCTCTTGGATGGCTCAAGTGACGGCCTTGCAGGAGATGTCTGGGTCTTATGTGCAGCTTGAGCACCAGCCGTGTCACCAAAATAGAAAGTTTTATTCTAAAAAAAAATATCTCTTATTACACGGATACTGATGTAGCTTATTTTATCTTTAAATTAAAAATATTCGTCTTGGATCTTGTAGTGTTGGGCACAGGGGCAGTACTTGTGTGTTTGTTTAATGATATTTTTGTTGGGGGTGGAAGGAAGGGGAAGCTTTTGTTGGGGGTGGAACTGTAGCGCTGCTTTAAATTAACACTGCAACATTTTTTATTACAGAAGCCTTTGGAAGCTGCAGCCAGAGAAGAGGAGTCGACCTAAAATTGGGCATCTTCCCTGCCTTTCCAGGACAATCCAAGGGAGAAGAATGGAAAAAGCTCAGCTGCTGTTTTTTCTTAGTGATTGAAGGTAAAACACGTAAAATTTAGATTTAAATAGAAAAATAAAACCCCAAAAGACTGCTTAGGAACTTACAGCTTAGTTCCTGGGGCCACATCTGTAGCAGTTTGCTTAACTAATTGATTAATTACCTAATTGAGTCTCAGCTCAGGGGCTGAGATTCTTGTGAGCTCATGTATTACTTGATTCATCTTATATAGAATCTGGTTGATATTTTATATTTTTTGCCAGAACAAGTACTGTCTGTAACCATGAGAGTTTCGGTCTCATGTCCAGTCTTGTTTGGACAGAAAGCTTTTAGTCAATGTTTTAAGTTTTGTTTGAACTGCTGTATGTTTTCTCTCGTTGCTGTGATTCACCAGGTACCAGGTGTAAGTGGAGAAGCTTCGAAGTAGGGGATGATTTATCCCAACTGCTTGATGTCTTCTCTCCCCTCTTTCAGTGTCAAACCCCTCCCACTCGTTCCATCGCTCCCCTCCCTCATCCAGAGTCCCTCCCCATCTCTCCTGGAGCCCCTTGAGGGACTGGAAGGGGCTGGAAGGTCTCCCCGGAGCCTTCGCTTCTCCAGGCTGAACCCCCCCAACTCTCTCAGCCTGTCCTCCAGCCCTCCCAGCATCTCCGTGGTCTCCTCTGGCCCCATCAACAGGTCCATGTCCTTCTGCTGTTGGTGGCCCCAGAGCTGGAGGCAGCACTGGTTGGGGGGTCTCCCCAGAGCAGAGCAGAGGGGCAGAATGCCCCCCCTCACCCTGGTGGCCACGGGGCTGGGGATGAAGCCCAGGATGTGGGGGGCTGAGTTGCCAACGCACGTTGCTGGGGCGTGTGGAGCTTCTCAGCCACCGACACCCCCATGTGTTGGTTTTCAGGTGCTCCATCAGTTTAACGTTACCTGTTGATGGAGCAGCAGAGGGAAAGGCACCACCATCGCCACCGCGTCTTTGGGCTCCTCTCCTTCACAAGCACCTTCCATCTCCTCTGCTGAAGGCAGAGAAGAGGCTCCACACGCCGCTCGGTAAGTGCTGCTTCCCACGTGGAAGACAAGAGAGGCTTGGAAAATAAACCCACCCACACGCTACCCCCACTGAGGATCGTGCACGGAAGGGTTTCACCGCTCCTTACCCCTCGGAGAAGCGGTATGAAACCAACACCAGCAACCTCCGGGACGTGCCTTAGCGCCCGTCCCCCCAAGCAAATACTTTCAAACATCACTTTTTCAGAAGCAGCCGTCAAAATCCATCATAAAGAACCGATCCCCAGCACCCGGCCGTCCGCGCCGAAGCATGTAACTAACAGACTTTGATTCCAGGCTGATGTATTTATCTGGGAGGACTAATAGAATTTATCGAAGGGAAAAAAAAAAAAATCTAATACCCAAATTCAATTCCGGAATTCAAGCCGCAGCCGCCGTCATCTGTCTCTCTCTCTCTCAAGTCACCCCACCTGAGGGGGCAGTTCCAGAAGCAGCTTTGGACCAAGGATACGCTCTGGCATCATTTAAATTAAATCTACAGTTTGAAATCAAAACTCTTCCCCAAGTCGTTGTGACAAGCCAACAGACGGCATTTTCTAGGCCAGCATCTGTTCCTTCCTGCGGAGACTGAATAATTTAACCAGAACGTGGAAGCTCCAGTGGAACCAAGGAGCCCAAGTTTAAGGAGAAACAGGACACGGGATGGTTTCCCCTCCCAAATGGCTCATCCTTTGACTTTCCTCCCGCCTCCTCTCCCCCTCCTCATTCAGAGCTATTGGGAGCTGCTCGGATCAAGGGGAAGGAAGATTAATTTCTCTCTCCTGGCCTCCTAAACCAGCATCCAGGTAGCAAGGACTCTTCGCTGGCATCACCAAGAGGTGAGAGAGGAGGAATTTGCGTTGGAGGTCACGCTTCGAAGAAGGGAAATGGGAGAGGAAGGACATGGAGGAGCAGAGACAGCTTCACAGGCTGTTCTGGAAGAGAAGGTTAAACCGCTCCAGTCGTTTCCCTTCGTAAAACAAAACCAGAGCAGTGACACAGTAAACACCACAACAGTTGGCCAACTACTGCCCCGGGGACTTTACGTCTCCAAAGAACTTCAGATCCACCCATCCACAATGGGAAACTGTGTCACTGAGGCCTGTCTTCTTCTTCGCCCTCTTATCTATGAACGTGAACGTCTCCTGCAGCCCCCTTTCTTCTGTCCATCCCTTTTTCTAAGACGTGTGGGCAACACAGGCCCACAGAACCCGCCGGGAGGTCTTCTACAGCCACCCCAGCTCTAACTGACCTGCGCTCCACCATCTAACGGCTGCAGCGGGAGGATGTAACGCTACTCAGGAGTCCTGGTGTTGGTTCTTTATCCCTCCTCCTCCTCCTTCTCCTCTCCACAAAGCTCAGCAGGATCTGGAATTCCCCCAAAAGACTTTAGGTACGACTCTACGTTACCAGGAGTGGACAAAGAGGTGGGGAAAGGTCTCTGCAGGTTTGAGGAGGACACGGTGGGAGGAACGAGAAACTCAAGCGAGCCCGGGAAGGAAGAGAAGAAACCATCTGGAAGTTAAAGTGTTTATTGATGTGTTTAAACTTTGTACATTCCCCACAGACCACACTAAGGAGTTTGCAGGTAAATCTGTGCATAGTGGGAAGAGACACGGAAGGGGGAAGAAAAAATAAAGTCACAGGAAAAATAGAAAAAATACACCACAGGTTACCAGAACCTCCAGATTTAAAAAAGCCGTGAGCATTAACACCAACTATACAAGCATTACAAAGACATGATGGTGAGTGGAACAACACCCCTTTTGTTCTTCTCGGGGCCTCTGCATCCAATTTCCCTTAAAGCAGGCAGCATCCCTTTCCCAACTTACCCCTCGCTTACCCCCGGGTCCGTCAACTGCTGTTTTCAGCCCAGTTAAAAAACCAACTCCGCGTTCGTCAGCTCCCAAGGTACTGATTATTGCAGTGATTTGTCGTTTCTGGGCAAACACCCAAAGCCGTGCCTATGGCCCGAAATCACCAAAAGAGACACGGAGGGTCAAAAAAAAGAAATAATAAATAACCCCTGCGACTTGTCTCTACTTACCCCGTCGGTGAGGCAGGAGAGCTGGGGGAAATTAGAAAGTAGTAGCGAGAGGGGGGGGCTGTTAATGCCAGGTGAGTACTGAAGGAAACTGGTTCAGAACGGAGGATTTAAATTCAATAACCGGGAACTTCCAACGCTAGAGCAGAACTGAATCTGGAAGGGGAATGTGCAGACCCCAGTATGCACAAACCATGTTCTAACATTCCACTAGAATAACTATAAACAGAGATGCTAGAAGCCTTTTAACTCCTTGCCTCCAGGGAGTCTTGATTCCTAGAGCCCAGACTGCTAAGCAGCAGGGTGCACATCACTGGCGTATGAGGATGGGGGTTTTTTTCTCTTTTTTTTTTTCCTTTTTTTCTTTTTTTCTATTTCTTTTTTTTCTCATTATAAGGATTTTTGTTAGTTACCATTCCCAACTGCTTCCTTGCTTAGGCTGTCATAGCTCCTATCCCTAAATTAATCTCTTTGCAACTCCCAGTGAAATTCATTTTAAAAAAAAAAAATTAAAAAAAAAAAAAAAGGAAAAAAGAATACTGCTTTATATATAAAAGCCAAACTGACTGAAGAGCCACAACTGTCTCCTTTTTACAAGGCGGGCTGGTACAAACGACCCTCAATATACAGGTGGTCTATCAGAAATAAAATCAACATTTTCCATTTTATATATATAGAGCTTGTATCAGACAACAGTACAACAGAACTGGTATTTCTCAGATTATTTAAAAAAAAAAAAGAAAACTACATCTCAGTCAAATATCTGCAATAGATCCATTTTTTTCCCATTTAAGGAGATTTATATATCATATTGTTATATTATCATTTCTTCACCCATTTAAAAGAATGGAAATTGCAACTCTACAGTAGTAATTATAGTCTTAATGATCCAGGAGTTCTGAATGTAAGATGAAGTCCTCTCAAAGCAACTGTTGGTCAGTAGTTGATCCAAAACGCTGGACCGCTTTGGCCCTCCGCCCTGCGCCCTCCCCGGCCAGGGCTCTTGTATCTTCATCTCTTTTATATCTGCATCTGCTCCAGGTATTTGTAAGTGGGGTTCTCGTAGCCGTGGTTCTGCATCTTGCTCAGATGCCGCTCTTCTGGGGTAAGCATCGGGTCAACCTTTAGAGAGACCAGAGAGTCACGGGTCAAAGGAGGTACTTGCAGGCCTCGTTTCATAGTAACAAGAGCCGACAGACAAATGCTGGATAAATACCACAGCAAGCAGTAAACGGGATCAAAAAAGGTAAGTCAGAAACAAAAATTTGCTTAACAGAGTTCCTCCATCGGGGGTTACACCTACTGCCTGCCCTTGTCTCTTTGGGGATGTTCTCATAGAGTCATAGAGTGGTTTGGGTTGGAAGGGACCTTAAAGATCATCAAATTCCACCCCCTTTTCCTGGGCATGGACACCTCCCACCACACCAGGTTGCTCCAAGCCCCCTCCAACCTGCCCTTGAACCCCTCCAGGGAGGGAGCAGCCACAGCTTCTATTCCAGGCTCTCCCCACCCAGAAAGTGAAAAATTTCTTCCTGAAATCTCATCCCAATCTCCCCTCTTTCAGTGTCAAACCCTTCCCCCTCCTCCTGTGGCTCCCCTCCCTGATCAAGAGTCCTCCCCATCTCTCCTGGAGCCCCTTGAGGGACTGGAAGGGGCTCTAAGGTCTCCCCGGAGCCTTCTCTTCTCCAGGCTGAATCTCTAATTAGCTAACATTACAAATTTAGGACCTGCTTCTCTCATTAAGGAGGTCGTTACGATTGCACACATGGGTTGGGCAAAGGGGAAAAGCAGCTTTGTGCAGACTCCATTAAGCTGTCATTAGAAACGTGCCTGTTGGAGGCAGGAGGAAGAAGAAGGAACCGCTTCTCCGCGTTCAGCCGATCGCACCGTCTAAGTACTTGTTACATTAGTTTGGGAGGACAAATCGCTCCAGATTGACTGACTTACTCCCCTGCTAAAGATATCCCCTGAAAAGCTCATTTACTGCTAAATCCTATCCTCAGCCAGACAGGGAAGCCTAATTGAATTCCTTGTGACAAGCGGATACAACCGTGAAGTGACAGGTCCCAGCATGGCACGGCGATGACTGGTACCTGCATGCTAATAAATAGGGGATGAAGATGTCAGCAGCTACAGAGTTAAGCCCCATCGAGCTGGGAGCAGAACAGTTGATGGCTTGGCAGCTACTGCCATCCTCGCCCCCCTACACACAACATGTGATTCAAGGCTGACTATTTTCATCCTCGGTTACAGAGCGGGAGTCGTTTCTCACCTCCACAATCCCATGGCTGATGGTCCCGTACTGCCTCTTCCTCAGCATCACCAAGCTGATGACTATAACGGTAGCTATGGCAACAGCAATCACCAACAGACCAATCAGGGCGCTGCTGCTGAAGCTGAAGTCGTCGCGGAGGGAGTTGTCATTATCCTGGAGGGAGGAAAACAAGGGGATGCTAAATGCAAACCTAAGAGGTGGCCACCAATAAGGTCCTCAACCATCTGTGGTATCAAGACACGACCTGAAAGTGTAAATATTTCACCTCTAAATATCTCACCTCTAAATATCTCACCAAAAGGATAAATGAACACAAAATTGTTTCCCCACTTAAACATCCTGGTCAGGCACCGAGCCACGCCGCCTCCCCATCCCACAAAATACTTTTGTCACTAAAAAAATCAGGTTAGTGTCTAAAAGCGTTTACTGTTTTTATCTTTATGGAGAAATTCTGTGCTGCACGACACTCTGCGTGAGCTGCCAGAGCGGTGCCAAGGCACCAAAACCCCTGGAATTCAGTAACACACAGGAACCCGCATCCAGCTTTAGGAATTGGCCGATCACTGGGCTGACTCAGTAGCCACATACGTACCGGCTCGTCCACCAGCCCACCCACACGCTCCGCGTTGAAAATCATTTCCTTCACATCGAGGGTTTCATCAATGACCTGAAAACAGTCACAAAAGCGTTTTATGAAAGGAGCCGTCCAAAAAAAAGGTGGGAGAAGGAACATGAGGGCAGACAAGAGCCCTTTCAGGAACACCAGCAAGGCTGAGAACCACCTACCATCTTCTCCCCTGCTCCCAGCAGCGTGGGATGTTCTAAGACTTTTAAAGCCCCTGGAGTCAGTACTGCAACCACCGCCACGGTCAGGACACCTCAAACTAATAACTCGACTCAAAAACCAGGCACTTGCCTTGGACACAGCATTTCTGTCGTGCCAGATCTAACACTTAAAACAATTTTAAAAGGAAACTCTAAAGAGTCAACTTTCCTTTTGTTTTTTTAAACCCAGGGAACTGAGGCAAGTTGGCTGCTGCTCTGCCCTAGTGAATTCTTCACCTACTGGGTCGCTCACCTTCAGAAGGTGGCAAGACCTTTCTCACCAGGAGAAATGGGTGGGAGGACAGATGGAACGCACCAGCATTCGGTGCACTCAGACAGCAAAGGTACCACCTAAAATAAAGGTGTATCCAAGGGTCTCTGCTCGGGAAAGCAGTCGGTAAATCAGAGGCTTCTCCGGCACAGACTGCCAAAGATCTAGATCTCTCCTTCCCTCGCCCTCCCACCCTTCTGATGCTAATCAGTATTAAGAGCCTACAACAGTCAGAAAACTGACTCCCCCACACCATATGGATAATGAATACACTGACATTCTGTAAGCAGGAAGGAGAGATGGAAATAAGCCACCGCGATTAATTAGTGTCCGCGGCAGGCTCTGCTTTACACAATAGAAGGTGGAGGGCTCACCACATTTTCATCCACTTTGTTCTTGCTGTTAATCACTTTTTCCTCAGCGCCGATCAGCCCGTCCAGCTCAGTCATGCCAGAACCTGCACCAAAAAAGCGAGGCAGGGAGCGTTAGGACGTTTAGGAAGGGTTTCCTACTCTTGGTAGAGCTGCCATGGCCAGCGTGTTTAACCGCGTGGACCTCTGGTTATTAATCTGTCTTCATGCTGTTGTGTCAGAAGGGGAGCTCACAAGCTATTGCTACGGTGACGAGTGATCGGGGGGGTTCTGTTAATGAGGGGAAATGAGGTGGCAATGAGAGGAGCAGACAAGACTCACCAAACCCAGGCTGGAGTGTAAATCCAGAAATACCAGACTGTTAAAGTGCTGCTGTTAGAGAAGGCCCAAGGCAACGTGTAACACACATTGTGAGAGCGCGGTTCCTTCCTGCACGTGTCACCCCGGGTCACCGCCACCTCGGTGTGACCCTCCTGATGGAGGTGCCCATCTCCTCTCCTCAACCGCACGCTCAGCATCACCCCTTCTTTGGAAATGGAGCACATCAGCAAGTGCCTCGGGAATGAGACTCTCAAGGTCACCTGGCACGGCTCCGTAATGAGCTGCCATCCCCTATCTGGCACAAGCCCAGAAACAATAAATCCCAGGGCAAGGGAGGAGCAAAAACCTACACCAGCCTTTGTACCGGAGCATCCCTCACCCCCTTCTAGGCTGGAACTAGCGGAGGCTCAAGAGAAGAATATCAATTAACAGAAGGCGTCTGCTCTGCATAAACTGTTTTGATCTGAAGCCTTTATAAATAGATCAGATCAATAACAGGAGCCCAATGCACGACACACAGACCTAACATAACAGCGAGGTAGGAGAACGCCGGGTTTCCATTATCAGTAGGGACAACGTAACCCCCTTCACAACACCGCTGCCTCCCTGATGCAAAGCAGGAGGACAGCGAAGCCTCAAACCTACAGCGGGGTCTCTCCAACGAGGAGCATGAGGTGGGGGAAACGTTACTACAGCACTTCACACTTTGCCGGTGATCCCACACACCTCCCCACCAGCTGCTGAGCTCGCAGTTTCCCTAAGACATCATGTCAACCCCTGCCGAAACCGGCAGCGTGGCCTTTGATGAGATGCAAGGAGTTGGCTCCCAGGCAAGTTTTTACAGCGACAAGCTTTTACTGCCTGAAAATGCCAAGGAAACTAATGTTTCACTCCACCTCCTCCCAAAAGGAGCATCTCGGGTTTTAGTGCATCCCCTTTTTCTTTGGAGACAGTAATCAGATTCCAGGCACGGCCAAGACGGCCAGTCTGACTTATCACGGCTGTCGAAGCGGGTCATGTTATTGTGAAAGTCAATGATGGGGGTTTTCTGGAGAGACTCGCCACAAATAGTTTTTTCAGAGAACTCCTGTGTCAGCTTTTGGCCTGTGGCTGCTTTATTCAATTCTCAGGAGCCAAGGTAGCGTAGTTCTCCAGGGCTGGGAGCTCGGCTTTGCTATTTGCCAGAGTGCTGGACCAAATAACTGACCCAGTTATATACTTCCCAGGGAAAAAAACACACACATATGCACAAAAAAACCCCAAACTCCCTATCAACTCTTGTGAAATGAAAAGGGAAGGGAGAGAAGGAGCAAGCACAGGATATAAACTTGTCCCCGAGTCATCAGAAACTCCTCCGTTTACCCAAACGGGGAGAACCAGCCTGTATTTATCATCTTTAAGTCAAAGCAGTTGTCCAAAGAGACTATAAATTAAAATAATTTCAAACTAAAGGCTGTCCCAATTCTTTCCAGAGCAGTCAGTACTCTGAATTAGCCATACACTCTTCTGCAAGAGGGATGAAGGTGACTTACATTTGCAGAGAAAGGCTGATAATGAGAACAGTTTCACGCTATCTGGCCTTCACCACGTTACAAAACTATTTGTGTCCATATGAAATGGTTATTAACAAAATCCTTTGCTCTCCTTTGAGATTCTGCACAATCTATTGGGAACCAAAGGCAGACTAAAACTCTGGGTTTACTCCCCACACAAAGCACGTGCTCTGCAAGAGCGTTTTAAGAATTAGCCTTCCATTTCTACTTCAGGAACCAGATGTGTGGGAGCGGATCAGCCCGGCCTGATCTTTACCTGAGACAGGCAACAGAGAATTTCATTTAATGCCAATATTTCTGTGTCACTCTTAAAGCCCAGGCAGCCCCTTTTTAGCCAAGCACTGAGTCACTGCAGAATTACCAACGAGCTGAAGGAGAAATGGACAATCACAAAGGACTTTGCTAGCACGGAGAGATGCTACGTGTGAAAAGGTGATGCCCAGGAGAACACAAACACAAAGAAGGAATCTCCTAATTTATCTGTCCCAGACCAGCCGTGCTCTGTAATCTCTAGGAAGACATTTAGCCAGGAAACACAGCCTGTGCCTGCTGCAGGGCTCTCGTTTCCTCGTTTGCCATCGGGAGGTAAGGACAGATTCCACCACAGGCAGAAGAGCCTCTAGACTATTCACCACCAGCGCTGCAAGGTTTATTTTGAGAAGTGTGGAAGGCGAGTACGCGCGGAGAGATGCAGACGTGTAGGCCCACGTTTTTTGAGAGCAATGAAGCTACTCCACGCTCTCCGAGACATCTTGTGAGCCCATCAGAGAGGAACACACACAATCAGATGCTCAGACCAGCTCGTTTCTTTAACGCTAGGCCTAAACAAGCAAAATCGACAGTTACTGATCTAAATGAGAGCAGGGAAATGAAAATAAAGGTGATTATGGAACTAAAACGAAGCTACCAAACACACTGAGAAGGTAGGAGAGTGATCGAAAGCACTGTGAGGGAGCAGCTTAGAACCAACCTTTTTTCATTGGATGGTACAAATCCGGCTGAGGATCTAGCAGGAGGGAAAACAAAAACAAAAATAGCAGAGAAAGGAGATTAAGAGAGAAAGGAAAAAAGGTTTGCGCATGATTTCTGACTCAGACCCTGGGAAAAGCTTTTAGTCTACAGCTTTCTTTAAGCTCAGGACTCTGTTCAAGCATTTTTAAAATAAATACACACACACACACCAGCTGTCAACACCCAATGATACAAAAAAATATAGATATCTATTTTTGAAAGAAATCAAGAGAATTCCTGCAGCCTTTCAGCAGGTCACGGCACAAAGACTTAACATTACATGAGAGTGCTTTGGTTAAAGACTGAAAATCAATTCCAGAGTCAAGCCACACAGGAAAAAATCTAACACTCCCTGCAAAATGGAAAGAGATGAAACAATCTGGCCGAGAGAAGAACTGGAAAATCAAGACAGCAGCTCAGGGCAAATTACTAGGGTACTGCCTCTTTCCAGTGGACTGAGTCTGAGGGGTGCTGCTGGGGGGACTGTGTTACTCTTAAATCACCCTTAAAAAAGGGATGGAGCTTTCTGTGCCACCGAGTTGGCTAGGGAAAAACGCCTACATTTTGTAAAACCAGTGAACCCAAATTTCAGTTCCACGTACCTTCGCTTTCAGACAAGGCCGGGAAGGTTTTCACCTGGAACGGACGGAAAGGTTTGCCCTCCAGGGGAATTTCTTCGCTCTCCTCGGAGCTGACTCTCACATCCACCTGGGATTCAGAAATGGAGGATGTGAACTGATCCATGTCCGCACGTTGCTCCTGAAGCAGCTCATCTGAAAGGAATCAGAGGAAATATTACAGAAACTGCATGAAGCCTGGCAGGAAGAGAAAGGGGCAGATGGTTTGAACCTAGCTGAGGCAGGGCTGCAGGGGAACACTGCTCGGGGCTGCCAGGTTATCTGATCTTGCACGCTCTGATGTTTCATCTGGAATTCTCAGTCAAGGCGTTGGCTACAAATACAAATAAGGGCCAAGAGGTTTGATGTGGCAAGAGGTTTTGGCAAGATGGGATTAACCTCCTACAAAGCGGGAAAGCATCTGCTTATTTTCATGAGTCTGTCTCATCTCCCTTCGAGAGAGAGCTTTGCTATCCTGAATGTTGTTGACTTCTTTTGAAATGGACAGTGAAGGCTCTTAGGAACAAGCTATTCTGGCTGGTTGTGTTACAAACCCCAGAGAATACACGCCCTGCGATACCTAAGCCCAAATGCTTGTTGTCGAGAGCATCCCCTCAAAGAAGGCAGCAGTCTCTCTGGAGCCCACTTCATTTGATATAAGAGCTCATAGTCTAACGCGGTGGCACAGGAGCTGGCACAGAGCCACTCACCAATCTCATCCTGGATTTCCTCAGCCACATATGGCACCTTGTAGAGCAGAGACAAGCTTTGATTCATCCGCTCCTCGATCACATGGAGATGTGTCATCACCTGCAAATGTACCAGAGCATGTTGGAACAGGCGAGGACTGTCAGTCACTTGATGGGTATCGCTACGTCACTCGGTCAATAAAACACATACTGGTGGATCTGCCATGACGGACAACAGGCTGGGGCACAGGTCCACCTAGCCCAGTTCTCCGACTGATGCTCTCTAACACTGGAACTGGCCATTTTACAGGGCTCTCAGTCTTCTGGGAGTGGTTGGGGGTGAGAGGGAGGACTCAGCCGGCTCTCCTCACCAGCTCTCTGCTGGAAACACCGAAGCTGGCGTTTCCCATATGCCAGATACGGTCATAATTCATTTCCTGCAGCAGCTACAAGCAAGTGCTTTATTAAATGGATTATCATTCCTGACTACTAGGATAGATACACGCGAAGGGAGCAGACAATATTATTTATCAGAACAAAGGTGCCTTTCAGAACAACAGTGGCATTACATTTGTCTTACACCCACTGCACCCACCCACTGGTGACAGCGTTCTCCCTTCAGTTGAGAAATAAATTCAAGCTCTACGCAACCTCAAATCCCTCTTCCCCGGCATATTAAATTCACTGGTGAAGTCAAGCCTGACCTGAAGAGGGTGCTGCATAATCAGGGATCATGCAGACCAAGAAAAACATTTATGTGGAGGGCCAAATGTTGGAAAAAGCTAAGGAGGTGAACGGTCCCGTTTTACAGCCTGACGTGTACCTGACCTTTCAGAGCAAGGATGAAAGCAATTTAATTTTACATGTGGCAGCTTGTCAATCAAGGGAATCGATTGAGGAGCTTAAAGTGCATCTGAAAAGTAAAGCGAATGGAAATTGAACTGTACCACCCACATCCCTCGTATGTCGATCTGTTGACACTGCAGCCTTCAGAATGAATTAAGGACTGTTTAGGTTTTAGCTTAAGAATACAGTTCACACACTCCTCCCTCTTGGGCTTTGGCAGCATCAGAACAAAGGGTCAGGGTGGACGGGGCTTGATGTGCTAAGCTGTCTCTGAAAACACTACCACACATTCCACATCATCGCCAGCCAAGCATCGGCTTGTAAATACCACAATCGCTCCCCTCTCTGCCCGAGGATGCGCAGCGTAAGAAGAAGCACAGAACCAGTGGCAGGAGAGACAAGAGCTGAAGGTACATCGATAGCACCCGGGAACAACCTGAAACCCACGGGAACAGGCACCTCCAAGGTTTGATTCTAGAAAATCACGGCAGCGCTGCTCCGAGGTGACAGTAACAGACTCCAGTCCCTGCCTGGCCCTTAAACCAGGGTATTTCCACCTACTGGTTATACAGCCAAGAAATAAAGCATCTTTCCCACAGTAAACTGGGACTGGTAACAGCCAGATTTCATTCCTCCAGCTGTGACCTGCCAGTCAGTTCTCTCTGAACCTGTGAAAAATAAAAATCCTTACGAACAGACCTTTCAGTGTTAAGACTTAATTTAAATCTTAAGCCTTTCGCCATTTTAAAAGTGGGTTATAAAAACAAGTATCAGGACATAATTAAAAAGATTTGTGAAATATCTGCAACTACTCTTGGAAGTACAATGGCCAGGTTTGATATCCACTTGAAGCAGCACGTTCACATACACTACCCAGCAGAAGGAAAATGACTTTGTGGCTATTCAGAAGTAAAATACATTCCAACAGCACACAATAAACTCATCAAAACACGTTTTCTAATAAAGCTAACAAAGCTTGGCAAGGGCTATGTATTATTCTTTGGAAACAAGGCAATAACTCTGCAGATGCACAAGAGAATTGCCACAAACCCAAAACACAGGCGTCGTGAAGAACAAGCATAAAAAAAGGAACACAGAGACACGAGGTCTTGAAAGAAGTGAGGAAGCCTGTTCAAGGACAACCAAGTCCCAGCAAATCATTTCATGGGTGTCTAACAAAAAAAACGCAAAAATGATACCAAACTGGTTCTAAATCCTTAGACTCACTGTGACCAACAATAATTCATGATGAAAATCAGCGTTTCAATTTTTAACACAAGGAAAATCCAGGTGGACAATAGGATGCCCATGAGCCAGCAATGGGCCCTGGTGGCCAAGAAGGCCAAGGGCATCCTGGGGGGCATCAGGAAGAGTGTGAGCAGCAGGTGGAGGGAGGTCATCCTGCCCCTCTGCTCTGCCCTGGGGAGGCCCCAGCTGGAGCACTGGGTCCAGTTCTGGGCCCCCCAGTTCCGGAAGGACAGGGAACTGCTGGAGAGGGGACAGCAGAGGGCTACAAAGATGATGAGGGGCCTGGAGCATCTCTCTTATGAGGAGAGGCTGAGGGACTTGTGTCTTTTTAGTCTGGAGAAGAGAAGACTGAGGGGGGACCTGATCAATGCTTATAAATACTTGAAGAGTGGGTGTCAGGAGGATGGGGTCAGTCTTTTTTCAGTGGTGCCCAGGGACAGGACAAGAGGGAATGGGCACAAACTTGAACGTAAGAAGTTCCACCTAAACATGAGGAGAAACTTCTTGACTTTGAAGGTGGCAGAGCCCTGGAAGAGGCTGCCCAGGGAGGTGGTGGAGTCTCCTTCTCTGGAGACATTCAAACCCCACCTGGACACGTTCCTGTGGGACCTGCTCTGGGTGACCCTGATCTGGCAGGGGGTTGGACTGGATGATCTCCAGGGGTCCCTTCCAACCCCATATCATTCTGTGAAAACGGTACAGAGAGCGTATCTGGTGATGGGCAACAGGCATACAGAACAGAGCTCGCTGCACAAGGATGAGAAGTTGCTATAGTATCCAGCAAATTAGCATGAGGACTTGACGCACGGCTTCCAGAGCCTCCGACAGCCAGGGCTGGGTAACAATGCCTCCCTTGATAGAAATGTTCTTATACCTGAGATTTCATCTGTGCAGCCTTTTCTGGGTCAACTGCCAGGACGTGCTGGTAGTGGCGGATGGTGTGCAGCCGGTCCTTGTTCTCGGCACGAACGTAGCGCTTCAGAGCCTGCAGGATGCGGTGGGGCTGCAGGATTTGAGGAGGGGAAGAGTTCAAACCCATTCGATTCAAATAAAATTCACAGCTGAAACACAGCACTTCAGCTGTGAGCCTGCTTTGTTACTGGACAGATCAATCACCTGCTTTAACCTCAGATATTTTCTTTCTGAATTAAGTCTGACTCAGAACACTATGCCTCATGAACGCTAAATAAAGCCGAGGATTTTTTAACCAGGCAGAAAGGAGAGTGAGTCAATTAGGAGACCCACTGGAGGTCTTCAGCACAAATCGCCACGGTGGAGAAAGCTTTACTGGGAACCCACCTTCTGCCCCGGCAAGTCACAGGCAGTTTTCTCACCAAACCATTCCCACATTCCACATTACCCTGTCGTAAAAATTCCTCGCAAAGGAACTCACCCGTGGCGGGTCAGCCTGCAGGGCAGTCAGGTAGTTCTCCAGAGCAATGCGACGGCGATCGTTCAGCATGGCTTCCACACGAGCCAGGTGAGTTTCCACCAGCTGCTGCTTCTCGCTCGCTGCCTCCTTCTCCAGAGATTTAACCATCGCCTGGAAGTGCTGGAAGAGCCAAAGGAGTGTTTATGAAACGCGCTGTACACGTCAGGGTCACCTACTGTCTCTCACATAACTCCTCGGAACAAATGGAGCCTGTCACACTGCGTGTCCTAGGCTTTTACGGCAGGAGAGAAGGGCACTGGCAGATGCTGATGCAGTTTGATCTCTACAAATCCAACAGTGACACTGCCTTCCAAACTTCCTTCACAACCCATCTCAAAGGTCTGAGGAGGGCACTTACAGGTAAAGGTCATGCTGAAGTGGATACTCTTTACGTATTCTATTAGAAAGGTCATAACCCACATCTGCAAATGAGCCAGAAAAGCCCATTAAGTGTTGTTATGTTTCAATGGAGATGATGGAAAACTCTTTTGGACTTCCAATGGCTTACATTAAAAAATGTAGAGAGAAAACTCTGTTCCAGGATAAAATCCAAAGTGGGCTTAAAAGCTGGAGTCAGTCACTTAGTTGTATATTGGTTTGAGGGAACTTTTCATAGAGTTGTCACTGCCAGAAGAGCCTGCCCCTGAACAATCCCATACTGAGCACATCCCTGATTAACTTCACAGTCTGACTGAACTCTCCTCAGAAGGCAGAAGATTGGCATTCTGGCAGCAAACCAGCTTTATCTGCTGCCTAAGTGGTTTTCACTAAGTCTGCCCGAACAGGAAATGTGTGTCCAGAGAGGCAGGGCCAATCTGAACTGGGCTGTGAGGCCACTGGTTAGTGCAAAACTGGCCAAAGGTTTGAAGTTACAATTTGGCTCCGCTGTCGCTACGCTCGAGGGGTGAGACAGCTTCCTTCTGCTGGGCTTAGGAAAGGACCTGGCACGGTATCGCATCATCTCCAGCTTTAAGAACAAAGAACGCAATTGAATCAAATCTCCTCTAAAAGGCAGCTGTTGACAGAACAGGAAAGCTGTTCTTCCCCCTCAGTCATCTTTCGGCTTTGAATATTACAATCTCTCATTTAGTACATGGAGAAGGTGAAGGCCAAGCACCAGTAACTTTCCTCTTTAAAAGGTCCTTCAACTCTTACCTGAATGAGAGTCTGCCTCTCTGCCTTGGGGAGATTTACAGCTTGGTGTTCTGCTTCCTCCCATTCCTTTTTCACCTGGGCAAGGAAAGGACAGCACAGATCAACAAGACACAAATTTACGTGTGATCTCTGCAAGCTCGTTTGCCTTCACAGACAGATCCTTGCACAGCCTGGCCAGGTTTTGAAGGCACAACAGAGCTGCCATGGGGTTTAAACTTAGCACTTAAGCCAAGTGTCCCCACCAATTCCTCTCTCCCAACGCTCTGAAGAAATGAAAATCTAACTGTCATGGTGTGGTCACATCATGAGAAACACAGGGAAGGTTGGTGACCGGAGAGGAAGTCAATTCACCATCAATTTGTCCAAAAAATCCCCGGGCAGAGCAAAAGACTAAAGCTTCGATGCTCACCCGGTCCATGCGGTTGTGGTGCCTGACCTCCAGCTGCTCCTTGGCCTTCTGGAAGCGAGCATGTTCATTGTCATCGGCTGGGGTTTCAAAGTAGACGTCCACGTCATCCGTTGGCACTGCCAAGAGAGGGTGAGGATAAGCGGAGGCTCAGAAAAGGGCGATTCGGGATTACAAAGGACAGGTAGGGAGAGGAATCTCCACGCCTGCATAATTAACAATCTGGCAGGCTGAGTTTACTGAACCGCCACCTACCAGGAGTCCATTTTGGTATTTTTAAGCTGCCAATTTACTGCACAACATCAGTTAGTTACATCATCCCGAAAACACAGCAATGCACTGCGGCAACCGGCACCTGCTCAGTCCTCATTACTTCTCAGATGAGCATTATTCAGCTCCAGCACCAGAATGACTCGGATTGCAGAATAAAGAACTTGTTTTCTCTTCCCTTTCACATTGGCTTTGGATAGTTTAAATGACATTTTGTGCATTAGCTGTTCGCTGAGAAGCTGGCTCCAGACATCATTAATATGATTAGGGAGCCTGACAATAAATCTGTGCAAGACACTACCCGATATTTTACACTTCAGACCTACCTCCCCTACCAGATGCACCATGCAGGACTAACAGGCAATGATATCAGACAAGACAGCAACAGAAGGAGGCTCAGTGTGACAAACTGACTCGTCCAATAAACCGGAAGGTTTGTATCTTTAAGACACTCAAATCCGACAAGGGGGAGAAATAAAATTTCAGAACTGACAATTTCAAGCATCTGTAAAACCCCCTGCAGGGGCTCGGTGCTCTATATACTGCAGTTCAGGAAACGCTGAGCAAAGTTTCTGTGCTGCAGTGTTAGAAACTACACATCCCAGAGCCCTTTCTGAAAGGATTTACAGACCACGTCAGATCCACACGGTATTCCCAGCCTGCTCATGGAATTTCTGAACCAAGCCTGGACACACAGAACTAACTCTCTTTCCAGTCCCAAATCCCTCTGTAACAGGACAAACTTTTGTCCAAAAAAGCTCCTGACATCCGCATCTTTTATTTCACCACTTCAGTTAGATCAGCCCAATCTAAAGCACTTGCATGAAGCCCATTTTGTAAATAGGATTATGGCTGTATAGTCAGACTGCCAAGCCCCAGATAACACAAAAAGCCTTTCAAAAGGCTTTAATGGTAGCTGAAGTGGAAGTGCTGGAGTTCAACAATAAGATTAATAAGGAGGTTAAAATGTTTTTGGTAGTTTTATCATCTGACATAAAAGCCAGTTGAAATTGGTGCCAAAAACCTCAAGCTCTCAAAAATGCAGCGATTGAGTCATATTTCAACCTGAGCTGAAAGTGGGAATCTGAATTCTGCAAGACTTCTCTGATTTTCCCCCAAAATACAATAGCAAGAAAACGCCTGCTACCAGAACAGCGAGTAGCAGCCTGCTCTTCAGGACAAACATTTGCATGGGAAAAGCTAGTGCTTCCTTTCATATATCTGGGAAAAAAAAAAGCCAGTTAGGCAAACAGGCAAGCTATGGATTTTCACAAGAGGATAGAGACAGCCCCTGGTCCCGGCTACAGGTCTGGAAGGTGACAACTAAGCCCTCAGCAAGAGCCGCAAGCCATCGGTGAGCCCAGACAATGTACGCCGAGAGCTGCTTTCCCCAGGAAAGTTCACCTTGAAGACCTCAAGAAGCAGACACAAGAGGAGAACTGCTGCGAAAGGACAGACAGAAGTGCTGCGGACACCAGAACCAAAAGGATGAGCTACACACGTATCCTCTCTTGACCCGGGCAAGGAGGAGGAGACACCAAACGCCAGACAGACAGAGCCCAGCTGCAAAAAGGGCCAGTGGGAGGCAGGACTTACTCATATTTTTACACACAGCCATACAATACTCCTCTGACTCAAAATTGTTCCTGTTGCCTCCGCAGCCTCCATATATAAAGCGAATGCATTTTCTCTTGTTAGGGTCGAAGTACCAACGAGGCATCACAGCCCGGCAGGGCCCTGTCATCGCCTCCTGGGAGCAGACAGCTGTGTGGAGACGGGTTAGAACATGAGCTGGTGAGGAGCACAGGCTTCGCCAAGAGACTTACACAAAGCAGTGGGGGCTCTAGTTCTAACACCTTCTTCTGGGGCACTCGCGCTGGCCTCAGCATCGCTACTTCACCAACCAAAGGGCTTTTTGTCAGTTTTGGGGGGGATTTTTAACATTTCCAGGTGCCTACACGCGGTATTTTGGAGCAAAGGCACAGCAGTAGGCTACCCCAGCAGTTGTCTCAACATGGAGCTCTCAGCTGCAAAAGCAATTTCTCCTTAGCTAGAGGCTGAAACAGCAAGGATCTATTTTGCTGATGCCACAGCGTTATGCCTCGGGTGTCCCAGTGGTAGAGCCTCCACCGTATAAAACCAACATGATGGAATGAAAACCCATTAGGGCTGCTTAAAGCATTCAAAGATGTCCTGTTCCGCTGCACTCTGCCTGGAGAGACGCTTCACATATTTAAGGTGAGGTATTAGAGCAAGCGAAAAGGCAGGCTAAGCAAAAGGAACACGATCGCCACGGCAATCTCAGCCGCTGGGTTTTTAAGTTTTGAAACATCGATACACTAAATATTAAAATTCCAGGTAGTCACGACATGTGGACTGCTTCACAGTAAGCTGGCAGTGTAAGCAGCTGGGTTATTTTGAGGCAAGAGCACAGATACGGTGTGTAAGTCAGCAACCCTTCGTGAAAAAAAGACTGCACGCCCCCAAAACGGACACCCCAATCCCATTCTTTCACTCCTGTTTCAACACCTGCAGGTCTGTAATAGCCCTGAACATATATGAGCTAAGCCTCATCTCGTCAAGTAAAATTATCTGCAGCATGCTGGCATTTTACCAAAAAGATGCAAGAACTGCTGGCAATGATTCAGTGATCTGTAGCTAATTGAATTTCATTCCCTCTCCCCTCCTCCTTCCTCTGCAGACTCTTCTCCACAGAAAGTACAGGACATCGTATAACGCTGAGGCACCGCACACTCAGCAGATGCCCTCTGCAGCGGCACCTACCACTTAACAAAAGCTACCGCAAGTATAGTATATATTACCCCTGCAGTAAGGATATACTACCCTTATAATAAAAGTGGGCCAATTGTGTTGGTTGATTTTCTTTCATGAAAGAGAAGGGTTTATGTAAAGGCTGTTAAGGGAGCACCAAGTATCTTCCTCACCCTCAAATGGCCACCTTTATGTCACCTCTGCAGAGTATGGCCACCACTTCCAGCTTCCTTTTCACGCCAAATCCAACGTAATCACTCAAAATTAGGATTTTGAATTCTCAGTGTGCCCCAAACACCTCCAAGATTTTTCAAAATTAGCCTACGGAGGTACGTTTTCTGACTCGACACTGCACCTTCCTGGAGGTGCTCGTTCAACGTGCCAAACTCTGGGCTCTCTGCCAGCAGAACTGCTGTTTATCTGGAAACATATGGCCCATGCTCTAGAGAGTTAATTTCAACACTCGAAACATAAGCATCATCAGCTTTCCTCTGTTTGCTAACTTATCTGGCAAATAAGACTTCCAAGTGGTGTTTATTGACTTGATCGAAAACCCATCACCAACTGACAGCCAACACGGATCCTCTCAAGGAAGGAGGAGGCCCGTGGGCTCCAACGCGTCTTACATTTCATATCGCTGCTGACTTCTTTTTCGGCAACAGCCTTGTCGTTGCTAGGCTCTGTGGGGGTCTCTTCATTGTAATCGTCAACTTTGTAGCTATCGTAATAGTAATCACGATCTTCCACCACATCCTCCTCCTCCTCTTCGCCTTCATCTTCTTCATCCTCCTCTTCCTCCACTGCCGTTCCCGTGAAGTCTTCTACACCTGCCTCTGTAGGGAACTCACTGAAGGGATACAGTTCAGTTAGGGGGGAAAGTCAAGGCTAATCACTTTGCAGCCAACCTTTGATGTACCAGAATAACGATTTTCTTTTCATCTCTTCCAGAAACACAAGAGATGGGAAAAATAAATGTGCCAACTATTGCTCAGCCCATCAACGGGACTTCCCTCATTACGGACACACTCGCTGTTACAGGCAGAGCTTCTCCGTGTCTCTGCCTTCCTGGGGCTTCCTTACACCTTCTCATTAGCTTCTTTTCAGTAAATGAATTCTACTGTATTTGTGGGAGGTACCTACTGTAGCGATCAGACTGCTTTTGACTGTCTAAGAATGAAGGGAGCGGGACTTTATAGCTCCTCCAGTAATTGCAATGGCATTTGTCCTTCTGCAAGGCTTTTTCAGGCTCAGGACACTCCTCTGGGAAACTCAAATGCACAGAAACTCCTCTCAATCCTCACCAAAAAGGAGTCACTGTGAACTATTCACACACAGAGCTGCTAACACCTACGCCAGTGAGAACCCTACCTTTTATAAACATCATAGTCTTCATCTTCATCTTCATCCTCTTCCTCTTTGGACAGAGCCTCATCCACGACCTTTGTCTGAGGACAGCACACATACTCTGTTCCGTGGAACTGGTCCACTCCGCAGGGCAGGAGCATTCCGTAGCTGTGCAGGATCATCCCTTCCGTCAGACAGGCCTGAAAGAGAGGCCCAGTTGAGTCACTTGAGCATCACGCTTTTGCTTTGGATAAAGCTGAATTTGCCTATCCTAGATCCCAACAACGCTACCGATGGGCTAATTTTACACCAAGAAGATGACAGCAACATATGACCCAAGTCTGAACATCAAAGGAAAACGGATTTGAAACCTGTAGCTTAAAAAAGTCCCAGATTCAGAGCCATGCAGTGCTTCTTGGTGTCACATCCCCCAGCCCCTAAAACCCACCGATTCCTCAGCCTGGCTCACTGCAGGAAAAATAACGAGACCTTTTGTGCCAACTCGAGGGAGAGAGCACATGAAAGGAACAGAACCGCTGTTTGCTTTCCTGGGCTGGCCATTTCATTAAACTTTATCTATTAAACTTTACATTGCAGTAAGTGAATAATCGCTCAAATGGACTTTGTGTCAAGATTATTTTAACATGCTGCAGATGAAAATCAATCAGATAATTCAGGAAAAAGCCAAGTGCAAACTGTGATTAGACATTATGTCTATATACTTCTCATAAGCTAAGGAAATACATGGCTTTTGTGGAGCCCCAGAAAAGAATGAAGTAAGAAAAGCTTTATTATGTACATCAGAACCCTTTTGTGCTTTGCTTTGTTACAGCACGGATGTAAAACGAGCCAAATATTTCTGGAAAAGTCCTCCAACTCTGCTGAAAGCAAATGATTTTTAAATTTCCTAGACATTAACAGCTTTATCCTCAATTAAAATGGGATTCTTCTAGCACAGCTTTATTTAGATGTGTTTTTGCTCCCAGGATTTTAAATAAATAGGAAGTTTAACTGGTGCATCCCTAACTTCATCTTTACTAGCACCATTACAACCAATCGCTGTGTTGCTGTTTCTACAATTGCTGTTCCTACCAAATGGAAAACATGTACATTTCCTCATGATTTTGTTTTTATTACCCCCAGTTCAAATGGTCGCACAGAGAATTTGCAACATTTTTGCTAGTCAGATAAAAAAAAAACCAAACAAACACAAAAACCCCCATGGGCTAGATTTATTCTGAGAAGATAATCCATCTCTTATGTAAAACCTCCACTAATCAGTCACCACGAAACTCAGATTGTCCCCGAGCAAGCACTCCCCAACCAAATCCCCAGCAGCAGCAGGTACATTAATGCAAAATGGGCAAGGAAAATAGGAAACATTCGACGACCGCTCTGTACCCTGGAAAAAAGGAGGAGCCGCTGGTTAAAGGAATATCCTGGAGACTTTTGCAATGCCTAGCTCCAGCCTAGAGTATGATCTTGGGCAAGCTACATAGGACAGATTTTCACAAATGAGAAAGAACTCAGCTTTTTTAAGTCACTTGAGTACGTTTAAACTGGTTTTCATTGCTCTCTGCCTCAGTCCATAGACGGCAACATGGGATATAGCACTCCTTCGAGATAAACACTGTTATGCTCCAATACTACAGGCATCCAAGCGGATCCGGAATAAATATTCCTGCCCTGGCTGTTGAATTTACCTCTTTTGCCACAGTGTGCCAGTGCTGATGGCTCTCACACACGTCCATCCGCTCCTTGTGGAAGAACCGGCACTTCTCTGGGACCAGCAGGACATCGCTGACGAACTCACCCACTGAAAAACAAGAGACATCCACAGGTCACACATGTCCAACTTCCAACACAAAACAAAGCCAGTATCAGAACTCCCCCAAAGCACATTTTGTTGCCTTAAAGGTTTGGTATATTCTTTATAGGTCAGATCAGCAGCTATCTCTGCAAATTCGCAGAAAAAGAGAGTTTCCAAGGTAACAAAAGGACTATTTTGGTCTATTTAAGGACTACCAAATGTCATGGAACAGACAGGATTGACTGAAGAGATTCCACACAAATCTCTGAAAAGATTGCATCTGCATACGGAAGTTTTCAAACCACTTTATCACCAATTTCTAACCGAGCTGCAGGATACCAAAGCTCGTTCATGCTGTCTGGTGCTGTAAGAGCCTGGACACTTCTCTGTGCCATGAGTGTTATCTATGTTTTCAGTATCTGGATATCTGACAAAGTCTTGTTTGGTTTTGTTTTGTTTTAAACAGTTTCCAGCTGGTTTAATTCAAGATCAACTGCAGCACATGGCCTGACTGGGACGGTCCTAACCAAAACACAGAGGGCTGGAAAAATAAAAACTATACAGCCCAAAAACCAGAGTAGAACCAGAGTCAGCAAATACTCTGCATTCCAGCACATAGATAACCACCACCTCACCAGCATGTTGAAGGTTTGGCACAATTTTAAAAACAGGCTTTTGCTTTTGAGGAAGGCAGGAGGCAGAGTGAGACACCATCAGTCTGCTCTACAGACTCTGTAAAAGTTGGACTTTAAAGCTATTTAGCCTTAATTTCCACCACAACTCAGTTTGGTACCAACACACATCAAATAAGTATCAGAACTACAGGAGCATTGCCCTCTGTTCTTAGCCCAAAAGTCGAAATAAACACTGCACTGGAATCCAGAATGTGGAATTTTCTCAAAGTTGAGATTTTTCTGTCTTTCCTGCAGGTTTAAATGCCACACTGAGTCATTTAAAAATAAAGAGATATCTAGATACTCTGAGAAGACCAGGAAAAGATCTTCAGGTCAAGTGTTTCAAAGCAACATACCTTGGACGCCTGACTGACAGCGCTACGAATCCTTTGTTAAAACTGGAGAAAAGTTCTTCAAGTCAAATGCTTTTTCCCACAGAGTCTCCAGGGAGCAGAATTATTTGTCCAAACAACCATCAACATTATGATTTCAACACAAATGTTAGTATTTTGCATGACCAATTCTTTTGCAGCCCCTCAGTACTGATACTAAAGGCTCAGGGACACTTCTCCTTTGCACTACACACAAATCAAGCAGTTTAGGGACAGATAATCTGATGACAACTGTAAGGTAATGGTATTAACTAGCATTCACCATCGCTATTAAATTAGTTAGATTTTAGACTAATAGATGTAACAGAGAAATGGTATTTTCTCCATCTTCCTCACTCCAAACAGGCCAGTTACAGTTAGGGTACAATTAGAGCTAATGATCCCTCTTCTTCTGTCTCACCAGAGGTTAGTTAAAAAGTTTCTCATAAGAAAGCTAAATCTAAGCAAACTGCAAAATCAAGAGACTGTGGTTCTTGCAGAAGACTCAAACTGAGCAAATATAATAATCAGCAACATGTAACAGCCTTTAAACAGCTGCTTTGAAAACCACTGAATCCTAGCACCTTCGGATAAGACACATGGGAATTTCTCTTAGTTTACCTGGGAACTGGAAAACCCTTACACGCCGCGCATTAATGGACACCTTCCCCAAACACATCCACTGCTATCAAAAAAGAAAAAAAAAATAATCCCTTTTCAGATCAGAGCGGGTGTAAGAGGTGATTCCATGTCACCTACCAACCAAGGCAGAACTCTTCACACCTCCCCAGGCTCAGCCCTGCTCCCATCACCCTATTGTCACCTTGATTTTACAGTTCAGTGAGAGCACTAATAGGTTCCCCTCTTCACCTTTGAAATACAAGAGCCTTCATCGTGGAGGGAGGCAGAAGGTGAAACACGGATAACAAGATCCTACCTCAAGACATTAATGCATTAACGTGCATTAATGTAGCAAGGAAGGCACAAGCAGGAATGGGAACAAAAAAACCCATAGTTTGACTATAATAAAGAAGTCATCACACCCCACAGAAACACAGCACCCATTTACAACAATTTGTGGACTCTAAAGACAAGGATAAGGTATTTTATACACACATGGATTACTGACTTGCAACTCGGACCCAAAAACCAAAGCTGCCTTGAAGGAGGGGCCCAACAAGTCAAGAATGCTGGGAAGGACACTAATTAAAAACTTTAACAGAGAGTTTAATGCTTATCAAATTTTAGGGCAGTGTCACTAAAATCAGCCTATTTTTCAGCTGGAGAATAGCCTCGGGGAGAATTATTTCTGAAAGAGATGACTCCTTATAAATCCAGAGATCTTGCTTTCATCCTTATTTCCCTTAGAAGCCCTCAGTAAAATCAGCTGGGATTGGTTGCTGCTCAAACCTGAATTTCCACATCCATAGGGAGATGCATCGTTCTCCTGGGATGTATCCGCACCAAATTTTGCTTCTTATGAAGTGTTTTATGATCGTCTAGTGGAGGGTATCACATACAGAAGAACACGATCCATTCAGTTCTGCAGATTTGCTTACATTCTCCTATGTCCAACTACAGGCTAACCTGAGATATGGATATAAATGATGAAAAGTGGTCACCACTGAATGCTCCCAGCAATCAAGACTCTCCAAAATGGCACAAGACTTCTTGAAAAACCAGTCTTTTCCAGTGGATAACTGCAAAGAGGTTCAGCCAGCTGAGACTAAGCTGGCTACTAAGAACACACGCTGTGTGCAGCACAGCGTCAACACAACCTAGAGGTCAAGAGCCACAAGGTAAACAAGCCAAACACGTTGCCCGACTCGAGTGGGTGGACAGATTCTGGAAAGCACCACAAAATCCATCACGGTTTATCTCCTATTCTTACCCAGTTCAAAGTGGGGACATGGGATACAGCTGCAAGAAGCAGGGCCTCTTTGAAACAGCAAAGTTTAAATATAGTCATTGAAATAGAATAGAGATCTCTTGCCAAGACCAAAGCAGGAAGCCTGAACACACTGAGCATTTAAGTCTCCAAGGCAACAAAATATTAAAGCTCCACAAAAATAGGATCAGAGTATTAAATCCCAATGTCTTTGTGATACTCAGATACAATAGCCTTCAGGTTTTTATGGCAGTTGCAGAGAGAATAGGGATTTCTTTTTCACGCCAGGCGCCATTATTCCACCACAGCTGTTATCAAGCTGTCGATCTGCTTGAGGAAGGCAGAGTTCCATCTTGTGGAAATAAAAATGTTTCAGTGGAAGCTGGATGTGGAAATGGCAACCTGATACCAGAGAAGCCTCATAAGCTCACGTCGTTCTCCCTGTATGAAGCCAGGAGGAGATTCTTTGCTCCTCCCACATGAATGCACAAATACTCACCCAGGCACTTGTAGGGCACGACGATATGAGTGTGGTCCTTGCACTGTTTCTTCCCTTTCTTGCACCAGCCATCGATGCTGACGGGTTGATTGGCTTCCACAACGTTTGTGATCTGAAGGTCTGGATACATCTGTTTAACGAGACACAGAGACAGGTTTTCTCTCCAGAAAGGACAAAGAATGTGCAAAGTGGCTCCGAACCAGGAGTAGCGAGGCTGATTCTCTACACAATGACGAGTTCAAATTTGCACATGGACACACATTCTCTTCTAGGTCAAGCTTACAGCAGCTGAAGACATAAAAAAGGCCCCAGCTGTTTGTCACACAGGGCTTGAGAAATGGAACGTGTCATCACTGCTTTGTGGCAGGAGAAAGGCAGGTCAGGGGCAAGAGCCCTCATTGGCACTAAGCTGAGGTGTGTTTGGCTTTGCATTTATCTGTTCCATTCTGTCTGGTTCGGCATGATACCCTCCGGAAGAGGGCAATCACCAACAATTAGGGTTTAGTAACACCTACAGACTCTCTCCTCCCTTGTCAAGCCAATATGCACCTACCTCCTCAGGTTTCCTTGTGCCCCGTTTATGATGGATTAATATGACCCCTCCGTCCTGAGTTCTCAAGTCTGGACACTGACTTATATTTAGGCTTCTGCTACGGAACCAAATGTAGCCCCAGTTACATCAGCCTTGTAAAACAGTTTTAAACATTTTCCAGTCCAGACATGGTGTGCTCTATCATTTTCCCATTAAAAAAAGAAAACATTCCTTGCGGTATTTTACATGCCGGTCACCTCAAAGGAGCAATTAAAGACACTTATCAAGGCCAATATGCTACAGTGTATGTGGAGCACTCTGAAAGGAGATTAAGTTTTTTTACAATGAAGCATGAGGAGCCTAAAAGCACCCTCAACCTTTTGATGAAAATACTTTTCTAATATTCTGGCTGATTTGAACAAGAACAACATCATCAAGAACAACAGAGCCACGTTCTAATGAGACTAGGTGTCAGGTTCCATTTTGAACAGACACAGAGCAGATGCTGGTTAAATAGCTCAGAGGCAGAATAGGAAAGCCTTGTAGAAGAAGAAAGCCCTGCAAAGACAGAGATACCTCTCTGACTTACAGACCAAGGACCTTCTGATCTAAATCAGAGGCAGGTCCTCAATGCCACTGCATCCTTCCTGCTCTGCCTGGGCAGTAACACAGCAAGACAGTTCAAGGAACTAACTCGTCCTCAGTCTCCTGCAGGGTTCATTTGCTACAGACTGGCTAAATTGGAACCCAATTCTTAGCAGCAGTGAAAATTGAGAGTCGCACAGAAAAACTCACCTCCTGGCAGTACTGCAGAATCTGTTCCTTTCTTCCAAAGCAGCTCTTGGTCCCAGAAGTGTCAGGTTCCCATTTCCCAGTCTGGATATTCACATGCATATTTAGCTTCCCACAGAACATGGCAATTTGAGGCTCTGCCACCGCAAACCCTGTCCCAGCATTGGCTGCGAGTGCCTGTGAAGACAAAGAAAAACAAAAGATGTTGATTGCATTATCTGATGGAAAGCAGAACAGCTCAAAGAATCAGAAACCCTCTGGCATCTTCTCAGAGAGCTCCTGCTTAATCCAGGAGATCGGTGGAGCCTTGCAAACTATTTCATAACAATATTCCTTAAAGCTGGTGAGGCCACACCAGGTTTTCACCAACAAGGTGTTTGTTTTTCCAAACTCTGGTTTTATTATTGCAACAACTGTTCACCAAAACCAAGAGTAATTCACACTTAAAGGTTGCGCCCACAAAGGTTAAAATAAGATTCTGAAAAACTTCAAACTGGCATTTGAAGGTAAATAATTAACGCTAATGATTTTGGGGAGAAACACCTCTGTGAGGTTGCACACAGAGCAGGTATTGCTACTGCTAATGCTACTAATAACTGCTTCCCACCGCGAGAATCCTGCTCAGAGTCTCAAGCCATGTGTTTCTCCCAAAATCTTCAAATATTTGGGATAGAAACACCCGAACTTCTTGTTCAAACATACAAATAAAGATGATTTCTGCTGAATCAGAAAAACATAGCTGTTGTTACCCACTCCTCAAAGCCTGTTGTCTCTCACTCAGTGCACTCCTGATGCCTATTCTGTGCAATTCCCACCCTGCTCCAGCAGACAAAAACCTGACAACCCAGCCCCACACGCGGGTCAAACTCCAGACCGATCAATGAAAACAAGGTCAGGATCCCTTTCTGAAATCTTGCTGGCTGACCAAAAGAAGAAAAAAGGGATTAAATTAAATTGCAGAGTTGGGGTTTTTGCTGAAAAGACTGAGTGGATGCCGGGAGCTGAACATCCTCTCCCTACATAACTACGAGCTGTTGTGAAAGAAAAAAGTACAAGAAAAGAAGAGGTATGAGGCAAAAACCAGATGAACTCCTAAATGGAAAGCTTTTTAAGGTGTTTAGGGGGATGAAATCCATTTCAACCGCTTCAGACAAGGCAGATTAGAAACAGCAATACACAGAGGCTTCAGGGCACCCCTGCCCTTAAGCTGCTTTTTTTCCAGGCGGGCAGCGCTGCCCAGAACACCAGTCCTGCCTCGTATTTAACTTTCCCTGCACTCAAAAATACATCCATTACTGGGGGCACTATTCATTCCCTACTGCCTGCAGATCCCCGTCAACTTAGATCAATATGTGTATGCTTAAAGCAAAGAAAGGAGCCAAGAGAAGAATTCAACCGGACAACCCCAGCGTACAGCTCCTAGTTGCTGGATATTAGGGAAAAAATTAACTCCGTTATAATTAGCTCATTTCTCCCCCTCCCCGTTTACACACAGAATCACTGCCTGGAGATAAGACATTTCAACACTCAGAGAGCCAAGGACTGTTTCGTGCTGAACACACGCCTAGTGCTTGGGGGCTGAGGCCAACTTGAGACGCAAAAGCATAAATTCACTTCTTACACTTCAGAAAATCTACCCCTTGAGTTTTCAGAATCGTTCAACTACACTTCAGAGAAACGGTTTTACGCAAGTGGCTTCAATTTAATCTAACCCTTTCACCCAACAGACGCTCACGAGAGCAAGTTTTAGCACAGATCACAAAGTAATGAAACATTGAAATATATAACGTATATTGAAATACGTAACAGACACCGGCATGGATGTCCCTGTCACAAAATGCTTCCCAGTTGATATATACTTTCCAGTTTAGGGTAGGTACAGTTGTGGTACCCTCCTAATGGAGAGAAGACAGCTTCAGACTTCAGGTGTAGGAAGAGTTCGGATGAATACACCCAGGCTGGGTAATGGGTGCAATAACTTTGTTCTCTCATAAATCAAACCATTTATAAACACGTGCTTCTACCAAGTGCCAACTTATGCCACTCAGGAAAACCCAGGCTCTTGCACCACCTTCCTCCCTGCCATAGCGAAGAAAAAGGCAAAGGCAGAATGATCCTCCATAACTCGATAAACACACACCTACAAACTTTGCAAGAGGGTCTTTTTATCTCTCTCTCTCCAAACAAACACCACTTCGGTACCAACAACCGCTTTCCAGAGAGCACAAGACTCGACCTGTTAAAGGAAACAATCCACAGCACAAGTCTGGTTTATGACAACGCTACAGATACATCCAAGCTTCAAGCTAAACTCTGCAAAGAACAAAAAGAAATGCAAGATCCAAGTATGCAAAAGGCATTAACCCTTGTAGGAAGAATTTAGTGCATCAAAAGAGAATAAAATGTATGTGTTCTGAGTGGTTTGGAGATCATTAGCACCGCCCATGCTGGAAATCTGTTTCCTTCAAAGCAAACTTAACAAGAATGCAGGAAAATAAGGTAAGTGCATGAGCAGGAGAGGTGCAGGCTCCATCCCGAGAGGCAGAAACATCCCTAAGTAATCCATTCATAGCAGCTCTTGCATGAGCAAAACTCCTGTTCAAACACATACCAACCTTCTGAAGTCATCACCACCCCCCATTTACATCCTGATGCGAGCTCCTGTTTATTTTTGCCATCTCCCCAACCTGACACCTCATCGCTGTGGCCAAGGTATCCTTCCTCCTCCATGGATTGCTCAAATAGTTTGCATATCAGTCGAGAGCTGTTGCCGTAGCTACCAGAACATGCTAAGCCCCAATTCACAGCTGAACAAACGAGACTAATTACTTGCTTGATTTCATCACTTTTAATCAAATGGGGAAAAAAAAAAACAAAAACCTTTTCTTCAATTGCACTGTTGAGTGAGTTAATGAACTTTGATACACACAAGTTGAATCTTTAACCCCACGGCCTGCAAGATAAGGGGTTTGAGTAATGGGCTTCCATTTTTCACCACTGACAATCAGTTATTTAATTTAGCTTTTTAATGTCATTCTCACCTATAGTGAGAGAATACAGCCCAGTGAATCTCACCTGTACCAGAGGAGGCCACATTTGAGCAGTGAAGAAAGTCACCCACAAGAGCTTTTTGGGACAAAGTTGCTCCCCACAATTACCTTTAGCGTACCAAAAATAAAAGATCACTCAGGCGGGTGATACCTGAGGTTATCGAGTCTACAGTCAAGCATCATTCTGCAAAAGGAGGGTTGGGGAACACGTAAAGCAGCACAAAGCTTGGATAAAGCCACGTCCTTCGTTAAGCTCTTCATTACTTCAGAGAATTCCCCCATTCCGCATGGCAGAGGGATGAACAAACAGCGCATTTTACTTTGGGAATTTCCCAGCCATAAATGGAAGCAGCCGCCTCTTTTAGTGCTGAGGGACAACCATTCAATCTCCTAAATAAGCAGACTGAGAGCTGGGGAGGGGCGACATGCACAAAACAGGAGAGAGTTCATCCAGCTCTGTACATCCTCGATGACCATTATTTTAAAAGCTATTATGCTATTAATATATATCCATGATACAAGAGCAAGATGAATGTTATTTGGGAAAAGACTGTTACATAAACCGTTAATTTCCTCACTGGCACTTGCATTTACAAGATGTTTCATGATAAATTCCCCTCTGCCTTTTGGTATAATTCTGTAACCCAGTTTGCTTTCCAAGACCAAAGAAGTATTTGATTCCATAAACACATAAATCTCTGGCCAGTTAACGTCAGTTACATTCCTCACCCTGTCATGCTGTGCCTGATTTATGGTCCCAAAACACTGGAATTCAAACCTCTAAATCTTCTTCTTTGCTGATGGAAGTGTCTCTCCTCAAGTATCCAGTTTTTTATTAACTACTGTCCTCTTCAGCAGATTTGATCCATGAGCTTTACCCATCCAGAGGCCTGGCCTCTATGCTCTGAAAAAGAGTATTGTGTAGATCCCTGCAAGTACCTACCATCTGAAAGGAGGGATGCAAGGTTAGAGAGATTAGGGATGATGTTCTTCAGGGAGGACTTTTTGTGATTTTAAGTCATTTCTGCTCTCTAGTGTTCCTCTACTTCAATGCTGGGAATAACAACATACAGGAATTCCCATCAACTTCTGTAAAATAAGGAATGTTTCACATCTACTCCTGGAATGTAGGCATCACATTGCAGGCCAGGTTCAAAAAGGCATAAACATAGAAAACACACCCATTTTCCTTGCCCTATACTTCTTGCATCTGTTAAGCCTCATCACAACAGAGCTTATTGAGCATTTAGCTCCCTATCAAATGCTCTTCAGGAAAGCCTGGCGCGCTGCTGGGGACGTCAGGACAGAAGGGTGATTTCTCTTTTGTGAGGAGTTGTTGTTCGTTATATTTCCTAGAAATGAATTCCCGAGAGCTTTCCTTTGTAGCACAAAGCCAAACGTCAAATTTAACTACATTCTGAATTTTCCGTGAGGTCAAACATTGCAGTAACCTTGCCCATCTGATCAGATTAGCCGGAATATGAGTCTTTATTCCGGCAAAACCAGAGCAGACGGGAGCTTAGACGGAAATCTTAGATTCCCTTTTCATTTCTGCTAAAGAAAATTTAGAAAATCACAGTCTCCCAGCTAATACCTTCTGGACACATGCAATGCCTGTTGCACAAGCCTG
Organism: Calidris pygmaea; assembly: GCA_003697955.1. Lineage (NCBI taxonomy): Eukaryota > Metazoa > Chordata > Aves > Charadriiformes > Scolopacidae > Calidris > Calidris pygmaea. The sequence continues at coordinate 583,055 of QJSC01020716.1, read as the reverse complement.
ACAAGAGATGCTGTTTCTGGTTCCAGGGCAGAAAGGCTTGAGAAATATCAAGAGCCTGGTAAGAAAACTCAATACGTGAGACCCGGCTGGATAAAACCACAGAAGATTAAGTTGCTTTAAAACTGAAACTCCAGAACTCCAGCCTCTAGAATTTATAAGCTGCTGAAAAAATAAGAAAAAAAGCTCGAATTGTGAATCGCATTGACTCGGTGGCCAGAGGACACAGATTTATAGCTGCTGAGGGCATTCGCTGCCTGTAAAGAAAATCCTTTTGCAGGATTTGTCTGCAGGTCGGGTCAGATTCCCTGCTCGGAAGAGTTACAAGTATTCCACAACTATTTGCTGCTACACTGACAAAAAATGCCAGGCAGTACTTTGAAAGATTACTTGTGCTGTTTGTTTTTAATTAAGTGAAGCCCCATGAAAGTAATACTGCTTATTAAATCAGAACGCACATGAACCACAACCTGAGGGACTCCAGAACATGCTGTTCAGCACAGTCCCTATCCAGACAAATTACGCTTCCCACCTTTACTTAATTAAAGAAAAAAAAAAGGGGGGGGGGGAAGTAAGTAGCTTTTCTGGACTTTTTATAAAAAAATATAAATTTTCTATTCTATCTGGAGCGCAACACTGAAACTCTTCCTTTGTCAGTGTAATACCCACAGATACGGAGGATATAAATTGAAGTCTTTCAAGACCACGGAGGAATTCTAACAGTTCTTTTGATGCGAAAATGAGCCCTGTTGCCTTATCAGCCTTCCTGCGAGCATAACCCTCGACGGCTGCTGCTTTTAAATGTGTGAATACCGTAACTTTTCACCCTTTTCTTGGCTGACAAATTGGTGCGCACATTTGTGCAGGGATTTGACTGCTTCAAGCCCAGCTGCAGACCCTGCATTACTGCTGCCTACACAGCTGAAGTTCATGGACACTTCTCCTTCCATAAGGAGAGGCCAGCCCTTGGCAAAATTAAAATAAAAAAATCCAGAAGAGATGTTACAGTCACAAACTCTACCCCTGCCACCTGATGTAAAGCTTTTGGAAGGAGAACAGCTGGGTTGACATCGTAAAGCTGGGTCTCGATGAGCCGCACAGCCCTTAAATCTAACGTTTGTCGCCGTGAATCTCACCTGTGAATTAATGGTTTATGGCAAGTTAGTATTCAGGAAACCACCACCTCAATTAAAAAGTGAGGGGAGCTGGCAGCGGGACTTTACGCACAAGAACTTCTGAGCAGAACACTTAAAATTCCCCTGGTTTTGGGATTTATAACTTGTAAACGCGAGCAGAGCTTTCAATTCGTGCTTCAAATTGTGTTTCACGCTTTGTTTTCCTTCGCTTCCCTTCCTGCTTTTATTCAGCAGATAGGTGGCTTGAACCCAGGAAGGCTAATGAATGCCTGACACAGCAGGCAGTAAATCTACAGACTAGCAGCTCATCCTAGCTTTATTGCTTTATTTTTTTTTAAATTGCTGATAATTACAATAATGCACATGGGCAGAGGTCCAAGACAGGAAGAATTATTGTCTGCAGGCAGATCTGGTGTGAGCTGATAATACCAGCCTGTGTTTGCTTTTGAATTTAAATGGCAGAAATCTCAGCAAAGCGGTCTTTGGCTTACTTTAACTTGCTGGAAGGGGTGGAGTTCTCATCTGCTCGTCCTTTATTGACTTTTGTGGTAGAGGCTTCTGCACCAGCAGAAAACTGGAAACCAAATGCAGGAGCTGCAGTCCCAGCCCGGGTGCAGTTTATATTTAGATGGCTGCTGTTTATGGCTAACATGCAGCCTCCAACGCTCGGGAAGTTCAGCGACAATAATCTATGCACTTCCATAACAAAGAGCAAAACATCGCTGAAGCCTGAAGCATTTTTTACTGTTTTTCCACCTTCCTCTGCCTTTTTACGGAGAAAAGGGGAGATTTCCAACTACCTGTGACTCACGAGCGGCCTTTTTGCCCTTGGAATCTGCAGTAACAAGGTAGTAGATTATTTCCCCCTCCTCCTCTGGTTTATCATGCTCCATAAACCAAGCCTCCATGAGTCATTGGGCAGATAATCTGCCTGTCAGACCTCTGCACTGGGGAACTGCCACGTTCAGAGAGGGAAAGCCACGCTGCAGGCAGCCCTGGTGCGTGGCTGCTCTCGGGGAGCAGCCATCGAATTCAGAAAAGCCACGATTTCAGCATAGCCTTGGCTTCCTGAAGTTGTTTGCGTAAGGAGGTTGCCTTTGGCATCCTCTTCTCTACCCCCGGAGAGACAAAGTTCAGAACAACTCAGTTGGAACATTCCCTGAACAAATGTTACCGTACCCAGAACGGCAACCTCTAAAAACGATTAATTAATAGGCCTCAAGCTTTCAAAACTAAACTTTGTGTGCAGTGGGGCTGGAGCAGCTTACCACAACAGCTACCTTAAAAATATAAGGGCAAGAGAAGAGGTGGGCAGTGCCACGATGCCATTAATAAGCCTTACGCAGTGCACAGGTAGGTCTAAATATGCTTTATCAGTCCCTCCACTGTCACAAGGACACCAGGAACAATTCTCAAACGGCTCCACTTATGGCCACTTCCTTCCCCTTTCCAACAAAACCCAGCAACAGGGCTATTTACAGTCCCTTTTTTTTTTTTAAAGAGCCATTCCAAGTCATGTTACAGCACGTGGAGACTAGACCTATTAATTACTGGGCTAAACGAAGGCTCAAAGTCGAGTGACTTGCCTAAGGTCACCCGTCCATGGGCTCAGCCCCATTTAATCCTCAACCCCTCATCGCTCCAATCTGTGTCATCGTTCTGTCTTGCACAGCAAGACTAATTACTGCTTTCCCACACGAATTATTTGGGCATCTGAACCACGGAGGCGCAAGATGTCTCGTTAGCCAGCCAGCAAGCGAAAACTTCAGTGCAAGTTAACAGTTTCACATACACTAAAAATCTGCTGAAGAAAAAAGCCACGGGGAGATTTTGCCTTCCCGGACAATTGGAATGGAGATCCAAAGAACAACGTAGGAAAAGAAGATATGATTTGATAGTGTTTCACTCCACTTTGGAAAAATGATGACTCTCCTTTCAAATCTAACTAACTTTCATTACTGAGCTGACTGTTAATATGAACCATCGATGTTCCCGGTACAAAAGCTTTAAGGACAACAGCACAGGGACAGAGGAGTGCTGAGATAGGGTATTTTGGAAGTAACTTCTCCCCATGGTTCAACAGTGACTCCTTTCCATCTTCAGGCACTTCAGCTACACAAGAGTTAGTGAATATAATCCCTGCGGTTACCAGGATACTGAGATTCCATAATACACAGGAAAGTACATTTACAAAACCTTTCATCACTTCAAAGCAATGTGGTGAAGCAAAAATAACTTCTGGACTAAAACTCATCACAACACACACACACTGGTCCACACGCTTTCCTACTGGACTGGACAAAACTGGTAGGCAGGAGACCGAGAGAACAATTTATTAACACCAGGCAGGCAAAAAAGCAAGCCTTTACAATTGATTCAAAGTGAGTTAGCACGCCCCGGGGGGGTGTGTGTGTGTGTAACAAAACCAAACCACACCAAAAAACCTCCCCCAAACCAGCATGAGTATCTGTTTTAGAGATCTCACTGGGAGCAAAAAGCCTGCAGCGGAGAGCCCACTGCAGAACCTGTGGTTACTCAGTCTAACCAGGCATCTAACCACTCCAAGGACTGGAGATAAAAATGCCGCCCAGATTGTGTTTTTATCTAACACAAAACAAGCAGGAAATTGAAGGGCGTATTTTAACAGAGCATCAAGAATTTGAAGTGGCAAGGAAAAATACCTGGGGAAAAAAAATATGCAAGATAAAGGAAAGATAACAAGCGGGAATGCAGTTTGCTATGTGGTTTGGTTTTGGTTTCAACCATTCGTGAGCTCAAGCATCCCTCCCTTTATAGATGTTTTATCACAGAGCAGGTATTTATTTGTGTGCACAGACTGCAGTTGGTTTGGAACATGATAAAATACTCGTTTGGTATCTGCAGTCCTGCAATTAGGCTACAGGCAAACTTGCCTGCAGCACACAGGAATAATTCAACAGGCATTGCTCTAACCCTGCTGATGGCTTTCCACTCCCAAATTCACAATCTTCTGGGGAAAAAAACAAGCACCCAAACCCAAATTAATTGGCAATTCTGCCCTCCAACCAGTCCAGATGAAACTTCAAATCTGGAAGAGGAAACCTTGAGGTTTTTGAAGTCCTGGCTTTCCAAACCAGGCTAACCATCCCTTGAAAATAGGAAACCCACAGCTAAAACACAGGGCTGCTTTTATCTTTGCTGCTGCTCCCAGAGCCTTGAATCAGACCAAAATTAACACATTACCAAAAAAATCATTCAACAGCCTTGCTATTTTCAGCGTCCAAACCGAGGAGATGTTTATCCTTAAAACTTTTAAAGTTCTGTCAAAAGCACAGGTTACTTCTATAAATTACAGGTCTGTGAAAACAGTCAGCAGTTAGTAGTTATTACTGAGAAGGGGTAACTTAACTCTAGCTCTTATTAAATATATTTAGGAAATAATGCAAATTAGGATTTCAAAGCAAAAACATCTCCCCACGCACCTTCCCACACACCACCTCCTGTTATTTATTCTGAGAACTGCTTATGGCTTGTTGTGGAGCATCTTTCAGGCAGCACCTTCCATCATGGCTCGTGTACAAAACAGTAGCTTTTAAGAACCTTTAATGTCTAGAGGCACATAAATCAGTACTTTAAAGAAATCTTTGTATTTGCTGTTTAAAGATTCACATACTGATACTGGGAGTTTATTCAGCTACAGTAAATGATATTTTTTTTCTTAAATGGAAAGAACACCAGCCTAAGAAAGTTTACTTTTCAGTTAGCTGCTCATTAGGAAAAGTTCCTGCCTTTTATGGCTAAAAAATAAATGCAAAAGAATTAACTTAGCAAAACCATCTCAAATTCTCACCCAAAAAAATGGTCTTTCATTTCCCTGACTGCAGCTATTTTGGATCCCAGCAATCAGCAATAAAACTGAAGAAAGGCTGCCAGTCTCCTTCCACTAGTGCTGAGAACCTGGAGGTGAACGCACAAGCGAGAACAGGACAAATAATGACAAGCACTTCTTGTTTAAGTAGCAAAGAGGCTGAAGATGGCTCGGAGCAACATTTCTGACTTCCAAGAACTGGATGACGAAAGCCTTGTTTATTTTTAAGCTTATCACCCAAGAGCCAAACATCTCCTAGAAGGACCCCGGTACCATTAGCAGCTCAAATCTCACAACTTCCGTCCCTCTTCCAAGACAGAGGATAAAAGGTGACTTCTCTCCATCCCTAGAACTCAAACACCCCAAGTGACACAAGAGACACGTCAAATGACAAAGAACCTTTTGAAGTACCCCCAAAATTTTGACAGCAGCGGGGTCATAGAAAGGAAAGAAAGGACCTCAGTAATAGCTTAATGGATTTCAATTTTTTACTCTTTAAAAGCAATCCTGACTAATTTAGTAACATTTTATTTCAGAGGCATTAATTTATCAGCTGGGGTTTAACAGTCACAGCATCATATCGTAGTTAGGCTGGCACACCGAAACTCTAATGGACGTATTAAACAGTTCCTTTAAGAGAAGCAACACATCTCTACTTAGAGTAACTGCTTAATGCTATTAGAAAATTAAGTGGTAATTTATAGCACAGACTAAAGCTGGCTGGGTTGAGATCCCCTTTATTGATTTTGCTGATCCAGAAAGTAAAACTAGATCAACAGAAGGGAGTCTAGAACCTCAAATATTTCAGGCCTATCAGTGCATCACGTTTAACTGGCTTGGTATGTTGTACAATCACACCTGATTGTCTTAAGTTGAATGTTCCAGCTCTTCAGTTCTATAGAGCTGTATCAGATTGTGCAGCATCGCATGGAAATAAAATAATTTTATTTCTCAGTATAAAATCATTTATTTATTTATCAGTTCAGGGCAAACTGATTTTTATCTTTGACAAAATGAAATTTCACCTCATTAGCAATTTCTTCTGGGTTTCAGCGGGAAGAATGAACTCTGTGTACACTGGTACCTATTTCCTTGCTTCCTTAATCATTTTCTGGAATATTTCAAGGTAGGTGACAGAAACCAGTGCTTTCTTCTTTTCTGTCTACTTAGCTGAACTACAATCGAACATTAGATTGGGGGAAGAAGTTCCACACTGCAGCCACCCAATGGTCAGGTCTTGGACGAGTTTTAAGAAATACACACTTCTGTAAGGGCTTTGCAGCACGAAACCATCATGAGTTGAAAGCTTTATTATAAACCTGCCTGTTCTGCAACAGGAAGGGAAATTGTTCTTTGAAAAAGAACAGGTAGAACAGTTTTATACAATGTAGTTATGTCTGAAAGAGGCAGCATACACCGAGAACTTCCATCACCTCAACAGAAACTCCTCTTCGAGGTCTCTGAAAAGTGCTACTATTTTATTTTCTTTTTCAGACCCTTTCTCCAGTCTGGCCATCTTAGCAGCAAACTATTTTTGATAACGTTTGCTTAATGACTTGGTATCCTTGAGCTGGAGAAACACTAAAGAAAACCTTCACGACATGTTGTTTTGAACACAAGGATTCCAAACAAATTCTTTATTTTCCTGTTTGGAAAAGGCTATCAGACAGGAGAAGGGGACGACTATTTACTTCTTGGAGAAGCTTTTTTTTGCCTGCTCAGACGTTCTTGTCCAACGTGATACAGGCTTGAGTGAGAAAGAAATAAATGGAGAGCCTTCACAAGCAAGTTTTACTTTCCTTGACCCAGACAGCAATGGAAATGCTGACTTAACATGTAAATCCCATCACTGGGACAGTGATTGGGGGGCAGATCGATGTGTGTATTGATGCAATAAGGCCACTCACCATTTTCCTAGCCATGGGCTGAGTAGTTTCAATAGAGCTTTTGCAAAGTCAAAGGATGAAAATGGTGTGTAAAGTTCTAATCCCAGGGAGTGGTGGTTTTGTTTTTCACTCGTTGACTTCAGACATGGCCCACAAATGTGCATTTTTTTTTTTTAATTCAGAAACACGGCTGTGGACACAGCTCAGCTGCAAATATTAACCTCACCAGAATCTGCCAAATCCCTGCCACGGATTAGCCCTATGGAATATATGCAGATGTCTCTCATCGCGACAGACCAGCACCCGAAAAAGCCATGTCGAAACTTCAGCTTGATGACGCAAAAGCACGAGACAGCTAGAAACGTATCTCATTCTCATATCCTTATTTCAGACAGCTAAAAAAAACCCCACAATCACCGGGAGCCCAAATGAGCTCCTTAACAGACTACGTCTTAATTATCTTTGAGGCTGCCTCTCCCTGCACGATCCCCAGCCTAGACAGCAGGGAGACCAGTACTGGTTTAATTTGTGTAATGAGGATAGGAACATTTAGAAAACTCTGGGAATATGGCACTGAGATTTTTTTGTATCTGATTGTTACACCAGTTTGAGGAGGAAAACAGGTTAGGTAAGGGGCACAAAGTGAATTCATGTGGATCAAGGCTGTGTGGCAATTCTAAAGCAAAGACAAATGGACTATCCAGTCACAGGATTTCACTGGAGGCGGTCTGTATTTTTAAAGTTATACCTATCCATAAGATGGATGGGAATATTACTCCAGAGACAGGATTAATCAGAACAGTCCTCTGCTTTGAGGCCACTATTTGTTTCGAAAGTTAGTCCTCCCCACTAGTTTGTTAGGAATTATCCTAACACACACTGCAAAGCACAGGGTTTTAAATCAGGAGCCGAGGTGTTGCAGCGGGGACCAGCCATCCATTCACACACAGGAGAGGAAAAGAATGTTTCCGTGCGTTCCCAGCCCCAGTTCCATCTTTCAGCAGTAAGAGCAGTTGAAATTTGGCACGAGTTGAAGATGTTCACATCCTGCTGCCTCCCAACAGCTTGCACCACTCCAGCACGTTCAGCCTGCCCCTATCTTTATTTTGGACTTTACATGACATGTGGTGTATTTTGCAGCTTAACGACTGTTTTAATCCTCTTCATCACTGAAGAACGTCATCCGAGATGTGATGTAGATACATGTTATTAGATGGAAGCTGCTCAGAGATGTATTTGAAGAGATATTCTAAAGCACAGAACTCATTCCAAGGCAAATAATACAAAACAAAAGCCTCTGCTTTACTTGATCTGGAGTATTTAAAGCTAGATGCTATGAACAGTAAAAATCTACCAGCCTCCTGTTAGGGCATGAGAAGCAGATTACAGGCAGGTCAGTAGCACCCTTTTAAAGGAAAACAAATAAATGAGTAACTATGTAAGTGGCAGCGCATCTCAAAGTCAACACCAGGGGAATAGCTGCTGAAAGTTTAGCTACAAACAGCTGTGAGCATTAAACCCATTTTAGACAGTTAATTTCACTGCCAGCTGTAGCTAAATGTTTGGTATGCCCTCAGTTATATGATCAAAATAAATTTAATAATCACAGACTATTAAATAAAATAGCAGAACAGCCTGAGTAAAGCTATCAGCCACTTACATAATGGCAAATAACGATTTAACTTTTTGCAAAAATCTTTAAAGACAGCGACAGGAACTGTGAAAAGCCAAATTGAAACCAAGGACAGAGAGGCAAATGAAGTGAAGTCATCTTTGCTTTCGCCTCAAGCAAAAGGCCATTTAGATTTAGAAAACACTGCTCCTCTCTTCTCTTCTACAGTATAGACAGAGCTTGCAGCCCAAAATTCTGTGGGTATCTTCACAATATAGGACATGGACCTGTATCTTCGCAATATCAGACATGGACCTGTTGAAGCGGGGCCAGAGGAGGCCACGGAGATGCTGGGAGGGCTGGAGCCCCTCTGCTGGGAGGACAGGCTGAGAGAGTTGGGGGGGGTTCAGCCTGGAGAAGAGAAGGCTCCGGGGAGACCTCAGAGCCCCTTCCAGTCCCTCAAGGGGCTCCAGGAAAGCTGGGGAGAGACTCTGGATCAGGGAGGGGAGCCCTAGGAGGAGAGGGAAGGGTTTGACACTGAAAGAGGGGAGATGGAGATGAGATGTGGGGAAGAACTTGTTTGGTGTGAGGGTGGGGAGAGCCTGGCCCAGGTTGTCCCGAGAAGCTGTGGCTGCCCCATCCCTGGAGGGGTTCAAGGGCAGGTTGGAGGGGGCTTGGAGCAACCTGGTGTGGTGGGAGGTGTCCCTGCCCAGGGCAGGGGGTGGAACAAGACAATCTTAAGGTCCCTTCTCACTCAAACCATTCTATGATTCTGTAAATATTCTTCTCTGGAGCAAGCAGTTTAGCTGTTGCACGACTAAGAAGTGTGACACTGGCTGTTTCACAACAGTAATGCTCTGGAAATCCATCAGCATCTATTACAAAAGGACTACAAGGACGCATTCTGGTCAGTGCCGTGCAATGAAAAAGGGAATTAACATGCTATAGATGCCCTGTGGAAAACCTCCCATACGGTTATACTTTGAAAACTATTCTTCTCATCACACTAATTCCCATGTGAAGCAAGTTGCAAAAGCTTGCTCAACAGAATTGAGCGCAACAAATCCATCCCATCCTAGGAATTTCAGCCTCAACTTCAAAATGCCTTTTGTCTGTACTGTGGATTTTACATTTAAGCAAATTTGAAAGAACATTTCCTGCCATCCTAACAGCCCTGCCACAGTAGGAATCCGGCCCTTCTCCTTGGTCTTCCTTGGAGCCACGTTGCTGGTGGACAGGGAGAGAAGGCAAAAGGACTCCCAGGCCATCAGTTGGTTGATGTTTATCTCTTTGTCTCTTAACCTGAGAAATGAAGACATTCTGAAGCAAGACGCAAGCATTGAAAATGAAGGATTAATTTATCTACAACACTCTGCATAACACACAGTCCTATGGATCCAAGCGTAGATAACGGATTTCAGCTCAGTGTAAGCTCTTATTCGCAAACACAAATACTTCTTGTGCATGTGTTCAATGAAAAGACCGATAAAACCAAAAGCATAAGCACGTAGGCAGAAGGTGAAGGACCTAAAGAAATCACAAGCTGTGAGCCAGCCCATGAAGCCAGCTGCGGACAACGCAGGGATACAGCAGCACAAAATCTGACATTGCATCAAGCCTGGGCTCTGGCAGCGCATTCATCTCCCGCCTTTGTTATTGGGAAATTGCTTCCGAGAAAGCGGCTGTTGCCCTAAACAGCACATCCACATAGTGACTGGCTTTGTTGCAGAGCAAGTATTGATGCAATTTCAACAAGACAGCATTTATCAAGAGTGACGGGGGCAGGAACACTTTCCCCCACCCCTGTTTTTAAAGCCTCCAGCGAGTCTCTCCTGCTGTGACACGATGCCCTGGCTTCCCACATCCACAGGAATATCCTAAATTCATTCCACAGCCCCTATGAAGAATTCCCTCAGCCTTTTCTGGGGCTCTTACCCAAGGAAGCCACAGCGCCGTGTATCGAAGGCTGACGTATACACCAATACGTCATGAACACAAAAGCCCAAATTCTTTGGCTGGTTACCAAGAAAATAAACCTTCTCCAGTGCTCGATGCTACGAGGCTCTACTGAAAGACTCTGGAAACCCAGCAGTTATTTGAAACCCTGCAACTCAAACTACTTAGAGGCACTTAATCGTATTCCAGCAGTCCAAATGGGAGCTGCGAGCGTCCCGCTCCATTCAAGAGCAATAACTGGTTTCCATGATAACGTGCCCCCTCAATTCCTCACTTCCCTTTTTTTTTCTCTGAGAGGCAGCAACATTTAAGTGCGTGCACGGGCACCGCCATACCCTCCACTTGAGAATTAATCTTTGGCCAAGACCGTTCCACAGGCTAATGTGCTTAGCTTGGATCCTGACACTCTTTCATTCTTTAGGGTTTCTAAACGCCTATGTGATCTCGCTGCGTAAAACGAACCAGACATCAAATTCAATTTCTTCAGCAAGAGCTTTGATAAATTATGCAGAGAAAGGCTCACGTTCGGATGCCGATATACTCGCTGGGAACTCAAACCACAGGTTTGAATCAACATTTTGCATTTAATCTTTTGAGAGGAATACTTAGCAGATTAAAGCAAATCTGCCCCTCTCTATTTCAGGCCACAATTATTGTAAGGCTACCAGCATAAGAAGTCAACCAGCGTTTGGTATTAGAGAATTATACTAATTCATGCAGAGTCTTTTAGGACCATTTTTGGCAAGTTACTAGTCCCGATATGAATGGGAAAAGATTAAACACCGATTAAAAAAAACCAACCACCCTAATACTTAACTTAGATCTGGCAAAGTGTCATGCCGAGTCCAAAACCATATAGAGAATTTGGTGATTAAAAGCTTTGTGCTGGAGGTTACCATCCGTCTAAGCAGAGCCCAGCTTCTGTTGGGAATATGCAATCCAAATCCGCTTGGAATCTAACAGGAGTGCATAATGTTTATTGTAACAGATGGTATCAGCAAGATTTTTCTTTTTGTTGCTGTCACTTCACACCACGCAATGACATCATAACTAGGGGGATTCATCAACCCAAAATCCAAAAGAAAAAGGACAAAGCTTTTGGCAGAGAGCTGGAGCTAAAAATAACATAAGAGCCTTTAAAGAAAAGATTAAAAATGCAAATGTTTGTTGATGTAAGTACTGAAGTTAGCACAGGGCAACTCCAGGAAAATACCAAGCACTTTTACCAAAGCGCTGTTTCATCTTTGCAACAGCATCATCAGAAGACCTTTTTTGAGGTCTCCTCACTGACTATTTTAGTGCTTTGAGGTGGCAGATTAAAGAACCCAAGCACAGCAGTTGTGTGAGAAAATGCAAGCCTCTCTTATAGCAGAGAGTTAACAGAATAATAAAACTCTCTGGAATGCAAGAATTAAAAAACCAAACTAAACCCTCCCCCCAAACCACAGCACACTGACCAACGTCAGGCCATATTGATTTGAAAATATAACCTTAGCAGCAAAGGTTTGGTGGAGGAGAAAAGACCTAAATGAGTGAGGGAACCTTCAAGGTTAAACGCTGCTTTTATTTAAACACAGACTTCAGGAAGGAGATGATAATTAGCTACTCTTAAATGGAAACGTCACCAATTATCAACCCACTGTAACAGTAAGGTACCATGGCCCAGCAGTCTCTGTATTTGTCTCCTTCTCTCTCTCTGTCCTTGACCTGAATCAAAATACACTTTTGACTGTTGCAATTTTGTTAGAGAGAAACTTACTATATGAAATTACTTAACTGCAGCCCTGTCACCGAGCCAAAGCCTGCAATCCAAGCGTTGAAGCGCCGTTACCGTCCCTGCTGCACCTCTGCATTACACCATGTATTATTAGTCAGGATGCAATCGTGGAGGTGAAGGGGAGCACGGGTGGTGACTCAGTGCTGAGACACACAAACCTCTACTGAGACAACTGGGAAAGAAATGGTTTTTTTTTTTTTTGTTTTGGGGATTTTTGTGGTTTTTTTTTTCAGGCTGCATCTAATTTATGTCCTTCATCTTTGGTGACTTGAAAAACCTGAACTCAAAGTCATCATTTCATAATGATTTTCAGTTTAATCTCAAAGCACAGAAAAGCCATCCGAGCCAAACAGTTATTGATTTAATCTTCTCTGTGAACTTCTGTGAAGCTCGGGCACTGCATAGAATAACAAGTTCAGACCCCACTTCATCACAGAAGGGTTTGACAGCCACAGGAGCCTGCCCCACTGCTCATCCGTGCAGGAAATCCTAGGAGTTGAAGTAACTGGTGACACTTTTAGAGGTTCAGGAGAGGAATTCCCCAGAAAGGCACCCGCAAAGCAGATTAAATTAGACTGTAGTTCAGCAGACTTGAGAGCTAAGACTTTCCCCAAAGCACTGCTAAAAGGTGTTGCTGCAAGGCATATCAGAGTCACCTTTGGAAAAAAATCTGCAGGGGAAAAAAGAAAAAAACCATCTCAAGTGAAGCCATTATCCTTGCAGTTAGCACCCCAACACTGTAGTAGCCCAAGAGCAGCAGCAGTGGTCCTCCCAGACTACTGTGCCGGTTTGGCCAGTAGAGATCAAGTCTCCATCTCTAAAAGAGATGAAGAGCTACATCTGTACGTGTTCAGGAACCAGAGCCGCCTGTCACAGAAAACAAAAGACTTTCTGGACCATGCCTCATCCATCAGTTCCCTCCCCAAACACAGAGAGCCCACACATGATTTCACTTTCCATTGTGGCCAATGAAAGTGGAAAGTGAAATAAACCATCAAATGTCATGGAGAGCAGCAACACTTGGCTCTGCAGACTAGTTAAGAGCGACTACCATGCTGCTAAAGATATACATAAACCAAAAAGGAAGGTCTGCAATGTATAATCTTGTACAAGAACATCGTCATGACTGACAGCACAAAAATTTATAACTTGATTTAATACATCTATGGGTCAAACTCTCAAAAATAGGGAACGCGTTCTTTCCCTGACTGGCTATATACAAACCCTCCAGTGGAATAGTTCAAACCAACAGCGGTAAGCAGCTTAGCCCCGGGCCTTTCTCATCAGGTGCACATCTCATTACATAAAGCCAAGTGGGCTACGTTGTTTTCCTGCTAGAAAAATTAGTTTAACACCATTTGCAGAACATTACTATTTTGATCATTCATCCCAAGTTGGAAAACTTTTACAAATGCATATAAAGATGAAACTTTGCACTTTAAACATCAACCGAAGAAGCCCATTCCCATTAACCACTCACAAGCCATGCCAGAAGGTGAATTTGACTTTCTATTTCTTCTTTTCTATGTGAATTTTCCATGTTCTCACAGGAAGTAGTAGAGCACAGTCAGAAATACATATATTAAACTCCAACTGAGTAGGCAGATGGGGGTGAAGGTATTAAATCTAGTGCTGAACAGTTAAAAAAAACCCCATTATTCACATGCAAGGGCAAGCGCAGGGCCTGCACCCAGAGAGGAAGAATGCCAGGCACCAGTAGAGGTTAGGGGTGGACCTGCTGGGAAGCACTTCTGAGGAGAAGGATCTGGGGGTCCTGGTAGATAATAAATTGTCCATGAGCCAGCAATGTGCCCTTGTGGCCAAGAGGCCAATGGGATCCTGGGCTGTGTAGGGCAGAGTGTGGCCAGGAGGTGGAGGAAGGTCATTCTCCCCCTCTGCTCTGCACTGGGGAGGCCACAACTGGAATCCTGCGTTCAGTTCTGGGCTCCCCAGTTCAAGAGAGACAGGAAACTGCTGGAGAGAGTCCAGCGTAGGGCAACAGAGATGATGGAGGGATTGGAGCATCTCCCTGATGAGGAAAGGCTGAGAGAGCTGGGGCTCTTGAGCCTGGAGAAGAGAAGGCTGAGGGGAGACCTTATCAATGCTGACAAGGATCTAAAGGGTGGGTTGAAGGAGGATGGAGCCAGACTCTTCTCAGTGGTTCCCAGNCCTGGATGCTCCTGAGTGATGTGCTCTGGGCAACCCTGCTTTGGCAGGGGAGTTGGACTGGAGGATCTCTAGAAGGTCCCTTCCAACTCTGACAGTTCCATGTGATCCATGATAGGAGATCTACATGTGGAGTATATCCCTGCTCACAGCTGCAGGAATTCATATATTAAAAGAATTACAAACCTAAAGTTAGGAAATTACTCTATTAAAAAAAAAAAAAAACCAAAACAGAACCTGCAGCCAAACTATTTCTCCTGAAATGCACATTTCCCTGTGCACTGCCTCTCAGAAGTGATTTTTCTTTCCCTGACAGCACCCAATCTGAAGTACAACCTGCCCTATTTACACACCAGGAGTAACATGTTCAAGTTACCTTTTAGCCTACAGTATCCATTGAGGAGGCATCAAAATAAATAGAGTGAAAAAAATAAGTATGGCACTTTGGTCAATCCATGATAAAGAGAAAAACAACCAAAAAACGACTATTTACTGCACTCACATCTTCTTTCTTACTGCTTCAGAATTCACACTAGTAAGCATTTGACAAATATAGATATATAAGAATTACTTTGAGACTTTGCACAATGTTGTCAATCCATTTCCTCTCCTGACAAGCCTCAGACTTATTGGCACCTGGAGCGAAAAGCTGAAAATGAAAATATTGAAATGGAAAGTATAAAATTAATATAGTCCGAGTGCCTCAAGGACTCCATTTAAGGTAAACAGTAAGGGAAAACTCATGATAGAATATTCCATTTGCCCGTGACAAACTCACTGCTGGCAGAGAAATCAGAACATGGGTGTAGACAACACTTTTGGGAGAAAAAAGGAGCAATCTTGCAAGTTCAAGTACAGTTCCGAACTGGAAGCCTTAGCAGAATGGTTTTTAGGCCACTATAAGCATTTGAAGCTTTCCAATTAAGAGCGAGCATTATCTTAAATTAACAACATGTTTCAGAGGTGCTGACTGCACGAACTAAAAATCAATGACACTAAGTTTTACTGCCCATAAGTAGCGTGAGAGCATCTAAAGGATTACATCAATTTAGAAAACCTAAGTAGTTAATGAGAAGAATCTGAAAGGCCCCAGCGTAGAAGCAGAGGTAAGGACTTTGTTGTTCTAATAAGGAAGGGACAGCGTATTTCTCTTATATTTTCAACCGAAAAACGTGGAAATGGTTTAAGTGTATTTGCAGAAGCAGATGGTACGGTTGAAATAACTGATGTTTAGGAGATGGAGTCTCCAAAAGACACACAGATAACTGAAAAGCAAAGGCAGAGTTTTTACAAGCAGCATCTAGCTGGGACTAGAAGCCAGGGCATTAATCCCTCCTCACACCACAAGGTGCTGAAGGAGGAGCAGTGTGTAATAATAAAGCTCCCACCCAGCTAAAGCCACCTACAGAATAACTCTCGGGCGGCGCAAAGGACGTATTAACAAAAAAAAAAAATCATTTAATCCCTGGTAGGGATATTAATGCCTAAATAACATTTAAGAGAGGTCATAAATATTTCACGTGTGAAGGCAGGAGAGCTGAAGCTTTGCTTAACTTCCCGGGGCATTCTACAGCGCAGCAGAAACCCCACGGCCTCTCTGCAATGGCAGATGCCCATCTGATTCACTTTATTTCCTTCCACCACGTACCTCTGCCTCAGCAAAGCTGTTCTTGAGGCTTAGAAGAGGCATTGCGTATCGTCGCTTTCATAGGGAAGCGTATTTCCTAACGCTTACTGGCAAGTGGAGTTTTAGGAACTGAAAGCAAACTGAAGGCCACAGGCTCAGGACTGGAATTTTCCTGAGCTGTTTCTGCTCAGGACTTGGACACAGAAGTGGAAATTTCCCCTAGGTGGAGTTCTTTGTTCAATGCAGCAGGCAATTACAAGTCCCTAAGGTCTGCAGAAATGGCACAAGACTGATATTTTTGTCGGTGAGAATTAAAGCATACAATACCAAAATAATACCACGAAATGCACAATTCTGCTGTAAAACACACCACTGGTTTTTCTCACCCCAAATCCTGGTGATTTGAACAACCAGGTAACAGCCGTCAGCATTCCAGATAGCTTTGGAAAAAGACCACTAAAAACCAAACGTGATTAAAAAAAAGCAGTATCAAGTCTGCATCGCCTCAGATTTGATTATACAAAAAGGTCAAGTGGTAAAAAAGAAACTTTGCATCTTTAAAGGCCTTGAGGGCACAGCAGAAGTAGTTTATCATTGAACTGTAGATTAAATTAGAATAGATTTATTTTCTTTTTCCACTTGGCATCAGTGTCCTATTTGAAGTTCTTGGGGACTTCACAAGCAAAACACAGCACTGAATTCAGACACAACCCCAGGACACGTACTACTATGGAAAAAAAAAACACATTAATTACCGGGTATCGATGATTTCTCTAAACCCTTCTATTTAAATTCATATGGAAAAGAGGTTGTCAAAGGTTATCTGCCATCTCCAGAGGATGATCTGAAGGGGAGACTGACTGTCACCACCAACAGGCCCCTGGGAACGCCCTATTCAAAGGTTCACATACCAATAATTAAAAAAAACCCAACAAATATCTGCCACTCCCATTCCTCTGTGAAGGAAAGAAAGAAAAACAAATTGTAGTTGATAAGAAGATTAGTGGGTGTTCTAGGGACAGGGACTGTAAGATAATCAAGCGAAAGAAAATCCAACTAATGGGACTGTGCCAATCCAACTGAACTAATAATTGCAGACATTGCTACGTATTTTCCTAAAATCCAGCAGATTTTCAAACGTCCTCTTTATTGTTAAAAATATAAATCAATCCTTTGCATATTTTTCATCACGTTACCTGACAGCACCGAGTAAAATTCACAGTATAAAAGCCAAGAAGAGTAACCATTTCGCTTCCTAAAGCTCTGCATCGAGAGGCTGTTCTTGAGACAAGCCAGCAGCAATAGAGACCGGAGAGCTGCAGTCCCCCCAGCGAAGACGACGGGAGAGGAGGCAGCAAAAAATAAGAATTAAAAAAAAATGTCACCGTTGACATTTCACGTCAGCGGATTAAGGTGGCTGTCGTGCCTCCAGAGGACGGCAGATCCTGCCGGAGGAAGGGCTGAGCAGATGGAGGAGGCGGCGAGGACAGGCTGCTGCAGTGGCATAACCCCACGCCGGCACCAGTACCCAGACTGGGAGCGAACCCGCAGCCTGTAAAACCGACCCTCTGGAAAAAAGCGAGGCGGGAAGGGTTTCATTTTCATCCTTTTCAAAAAGGTCAACACCCCCATTCTCCGGGGTCGCCAGCCCCTCCTGGGGCGCCCAGGTGCGACGCTGCCTCTCGCCCCTCCGTGCCAAACCCTTCGCCCATCCTGGGATCCGCTTCTTCACACGGATGTGAGGATTCGGAATGAAATTACAGCTGGATCTGTTTTTCCAAGCTGGCGTTCTGTAACACACGTCCGTTAAGCAGCAGCTTTCCAGAAGGGATGTGCATAGCGGCCGAATTTGTCTCGGATACGGCAGAGGAAGTGACCGCCCGCCGGAGGAGTTTCCAAACAGGTGGAAGAGATCAGATTTAACCCGGCCACCGCCGAGCGGCCAGGACTGTCCCCTGCCACCGGGGCAATGCCAAGTGACCTCAGCTAGCCAACGCCAGGCTCCCTCGGAGCAGCCCTACAGAGCCCTGAGTTACCTTTCCCGCAGGATAACCTCCCCGCCAAGTATTTCCAAAGACAGTTATCGCCACATCCCATCGATTTAGGGAATATTTAGCCAAAGGAGTGCTACAGAGTAAGGAGAATATCACTCCTCAATAGCGCCGGAATGAGCAAAAGTCATTGACTAGCCTAATTTCACACGACATATATTAAAAATATTAAAGAGCCAAGCTTATTGCCAATTAGTAATTACCACCAGCTTCAGGCTTCAGATTTTTTGCATGGCACCGAGGTAGATGTTCTGCTTAACCGAGCTTGTTAAATTTAACTGTAAACTGTCAGATCAAGCCATTCCCAGGTAGCCACAAGCCTGTTCTCTATCCATCCCTAAATAACCCAGGACGTAAACAAGACGGACGCAGCTCTTTCGCATTTCCAAACAACATCCAGGCGTAGATTATTAAACTCGATTTATGTGCCGTGTCTGAAGCTCAGCCCGTACTTTGCTCTTTGTTTTGCTGTTTCACTCCAATAGGTAGGTTATAGCGTAAAGTTTTTACATGGACAAAGATTTTTTCCTAACCGTCTTATCGTTTAGATAGCCAGGTTACACAAAGTTTTTATTTTTAGGGATAAAGTTAGGATTTCCCCCTCCAATTACTTTCATGCATACAGATACGAACATAATATATATTCTTATAGGTATGTGTGTGTGTGTATATACAAACTGCAGCATCTAAGCCATTTCTATATTAAATTCATGCCCTTTACACTTGGCTGAAGCATCCCCTCCGACAGAGAAGGTAACATTCCAAACCAGAAGATTTATTCGGGATTTATCAAGCGGAGAGTGACCAAATGGATTCGTTTAACCGAGGCTTTTCCCTACGAAATTGCCCTCTAATACCCTCCTGAGCTTCTAGACCAATCTGAAGCTCACGGCTCTTGCTGCCGTGCCAAGAATGCAGAGGTCACTACTCAAAAACGAAAAAAAAAAAGAAACCCAAAACCCCCCAAAACCAACCCTAAGCATCCCAGTGAAATGAAGCTGCTAAACCACGCCAGCTAAGAGCCCGGCGGTATCAGGTTGGAGTTTTTTTTTTTTTTTTTTTTCCAGAAAACAGAAGGAAAGGGCCAACCCATCACCGATTACCCCGAGAAGGTCTGGGAGAAGCTGGTCAAGCCTCCAGGTCCCTCCATGCGGGCACAGACACCCCGCACACGCCGCTCACCTTCCTCCCTCACCCCCTCAGCCCAGCCGCGGGCTGACCCCGGGCGATAACGCCGCTTGAGGCGGGAAGGGAAGCGAAAAAAAAACAAAAACAAAACAAACAACCAAAAAACCACCCGAAAATGGCGAAAAAAGTCCCACCGGCCCTGTTTGACACCCCCCACCCGCCTCTCCACCACCTTCAGACAATGCGCGGTGCCCCCGGGAGCGGGAGGGGGGGGGGGCAGCGGGGCCGCACCCGCCGCCTCAGCCGCCCTGAGGAGAAGGGCGGCGGGTGCCGAGCCCCCAACGGCCGCCCCGCGCGCCCCCAACGGCCACCCCGGGAGCCCCCCAACGGCCGCCCCACAGCCCCCTACCCACCTCGATGTATCCGGCGAGCGTGGCGGCGGGGCCGGCCAGCCCCAGGAGGAGCAGGAGGAGGAAGCGCAGCGCGGAGCCCATGGTCGTTCCGCCTCCGCCGCCGCCCAAGCGCTACTGCGGCCTCGGCGGCCGCCTGGGGAGCCGCCTCGCCAAGCCCCGCCCCTCTCCGCCCACTCTGCCCTATGGCGGCGAGGCGGGGGAGCGACGTCACGCAACACCCCGGCTGGCGGCCAATCGTCGCGCCGACGAGGACGGCCGGTCCCGCCCCCGGGTGAGTAAGGACGGCTGGGTGAGGGAGCCACGCCTCCCTTCCCCGCTGCCAGCCAATAGGAGGAGGCGCAGTGCAGGATGCCCCGCCCACGGCTGCCTGTGGTCCCGCCTCCCTCGCCCGCCGGGAAATGGCGGCCACGGCTGAGGCGGCGGGGAGGCCCTGAAGGGAAACACCCCAGGGGGATTTTCCACCCCTCTTTTATTTTAAAGCAGTTGCAGAAATTAACCCTCCGCCTGAAACATCGAGGAGCATAAAGGGTGGTAGGGCTGTGGTGGGGGGTGTGGGCTAAAAGCCCTCCTTCTCCCCGCCTCCGCCATGAGGAGGGGGGTTCCCGAGGTAGTTTAAGGAAAATGAGGGGGTTTACCTCATCTAAAGAGAACATGAGGTTTCCCCACTCTCAAAAGAAAACCCTCTCGACATTTATCCCCAATTTCTCATAACCCTTGACGCGTGGCGCTACCAGCAAGTTCAAGCCCCTCTTGCTTTCCAATAAAAACCAACACAAGTTGTGCTTTTTCTTAGGCTTTTTTTTTTTATCTTAAAATACAGCTATTGAAAAATAATCATAGGCTGCTCCATCTGCTGCCCACACCGAGGCCTCCCACAACCTGGAAAAGAAGACGGCACCTCTGTAAAGACAGTAAAGTTTAATTAAACACAAGGCTTTTAATCACCATGATACATCCCCAACTTCTCCAGTTCCGTATGATCTAAATCTGATACAAACCAATAAATTTCAGACTCCTGTTGGAATTCTTAAAGCAGTAACAATCAGTGAACCCATTAGAATTATGTCCAAAAATTAGTATCCTATAGATTCTATATATTCACTTCCCTTGTATGAAAATACATAAGGTGCTTAACATGGGGTGGAAAAAACCCAGATCTTCGTACAAAATGTCGCAGAGATATCAAACGTTTCCATTCTCAACTTCTATATTCTTTAGTGTTCTCTTACAAGCACTATTTTCTGAAGTGGTTGAAGGGAATATTGCCGAAATGTTGCAGATGGGGGTAAATCTGTGCGACAGATCAATAAGCAGCCCAGTTTTAATTAAAACAGCTGACTGGTCCACTAGTCACTTATTACAGTCTCTTTTTTATAGTATTTGAAAACCCTTAAATCTCTTTTACTGCAGTCCTCTGGCATATATAATTTTCTTTTCAACTTGGCCAAACTCAGTTGGAAAATGGAGTTAACAAGTTCTTTTTGCGAAGGGATACATTTTAATGTAAATGTTTTATTGTGCAGTATGAATACGTGAGTAAATAACAGGATGTTCCCAGTTAAGCTTTTCCATTTTCTTAAAAAAAAAAAAAAAAAAAAAAGAGGTATTTTTCTTTCTCCCCAGGCCAAAAAGTACAAGCTCTTTATAAATCTTTGGAGAAGGGCTTTCATTTGAGGCTGAATTTATATAGCATTCAAAGTGCTATATAAATTAATATACTTTTAATACTTAATATTTACATAGTGCCTGGTGAGAATTAATGTTCACAACCCCTCTGTGAGCCAGCCCATTTAGAGGATGGAGAAAAAGCTGCAACAGCATCAAAAAGGGCTTGTTAATTTGGGGTACGGGAAGATTAAAGTTTTGGGGCAGAGCAGAAACGAGAGTAACTGGCTGCACGTCACCGAGCACCTCTTGAAATCAAGTCATGAATGTCTAATTAGAGACATGCAAAACAGGAGCGTCCTCGGGAGAGTCTGAATTTCCACGGCCACGTGGTGCTGGCGTTGGGGGACAGAGCAGCAGCACCACCAGAACACACTTTGTTCTCTGTCACCAACTTATTAAAAAATAATAACTTATGGTCGGATATTGGCCGTTAAAAGAAAACAGCATCCCCATACGCAGGCACGACACAGCAAACAGGTACCTGATCCTCTTGGGAGCATTTTTACGGAGACAGCCATGATTACAACAGCGTTATCCTCGTTACTCCCAAAGGCAGTTTCCATCTGGTGACTTTCGGGGAAGTCTCGCGGATAAGCAGGAGGTACCACCTCGGCTTCTTTCTCACCTCCACTCCTGGTGCTACACTGCAGACACACCGCAACCCCCTCCAAGGCCATCAGCGCTCAGTTCACTACCTAGAGAAATAAGCAACAAATTAAAATATGAAGAATAACAGATTTCCCTTCATATTGTGACCAGTCCTCCCCAGAAAAAATAATCTGTGGAAAAAAAATATATGTCACCAGCAGGTGGAAGGAGGTCATCCTGCCCCTCTGCTCTGCCCTGGGGAGGTCCCAGCTGGAGCACTGGGACCAGTTCTGGGCTCCCCAGTTCCAGAAGGACAGGGAACTGCTGGAGAGGGGACAGCAGAGGGCTACACAGATGATAAGGGGAGTAGAACATCTCTCTGCTGAGGAAAGGCAGAGGGACTTGGGTCTTAGTCTGGAGAAGAGAAGACTGAGGGGGGATCTGATCAACACCTATAAATACTTCAAGGGTGGGTGTCAGGAGGATGGGGCCAGTCTTTTCTCAGTGGTGCCCAGGGACAGGACAAGAGGAAATGGGCACAAACTTGAACACAGGAAGTTCTACCTAAACATGAGGAGGAACTTCTTGACTTTGAGGGTGGCAGAGCCGTGGCAGAGGCTGCCCAGGAAGGTGGTGGAGTCTCCTTCTCTGGAGACATTCAAGCCCCACCTGGACACGTTCCTGTGGGACCTGCTCTGGGTGGCCCTGCTCTGGCAGGGGTTTGGACTGGATGATCTCCAGAGGTCCCTTCCAACTCCATAGCATTCTGTAATTCTGTGTGGCTGTTACCATTAAAGCCACTGGGAGCTCTGACTTTAGCAAACTGGTGTGCTGAGAACCTGCCAATACCTGGAGGATGCGTTCACAGAAGTGAGAAAGTCTTTGAATACTCTCACTATTCTCTTAAACTGCACAAATTAAAGCATAAAATTGATCTAATCCACCACTGGTAATGCTACACAGCGGTTTTTAATTAAAAACCTTGATTGAAGATGTAAACGGCGGATCACATCCTTCGGACGAGCTCTGCATGACAGATATGTGCAAGTTCAAGGTTGCAGAGGTAGGGCCAAGCCAGACTCAGGTTTAGCAGGTAGAAGACAAACTGAATTTAGAAAATGACTACAGCGTCTGGTGGGCTTGAGTAAAGACAAATCCCTATTCAGGCACAATTTAGCTAAGAAGAAACACTAAACGGTGCTTCTCGAAAAAAGAACTTGCATAAGTGATAGACAATTGATGGCCACAGCTCATCATGACCCATACTGTGCTTAGGAGAAGACCTCTATCTCTTCATAAGGTTTTATGAGGGGCATAAAGCCATGCAAAACTTCTATTAGTCAACTAAATCTTGAGCCAACATCCAGCTCTACAAGTGCCTTTGGGAAAACAGACTTCTCCAAACCCCATAAATAGCATCAGAAAGTTGCCAACCTGCTGTGGAATTGGACATCCCTATTTGGCTGCAGAATTTCCTTGTGGAAATCCAGGGTTCCTGCAGTTCTGCAGCTCAGCCGTCTACCTGTAACTCCAAAGGACATTGTGTTGAAGAGGAGGTATAGAAAGCCCAGCAGCAACAAGATGAGGGAAACCACTGGAGAAACAGGCCTTAAGATATAAGGTATACACAGAGGATGGAAAGGTTCCCTAGAAACAGAAAGAAAAAGATGCCGAGACCTTCTAGGCAGGAGTTTAAAAAAAGAAAGGTCATTTCTGTGGGAATACAGTGAAGTTTAGAAAAGTGAAAGGGTAGAGAATAACTAAGGACATGATGCATTGGGAATGGAGTCGTACCTTAAAAACAGGGCTACGAGGAGTAATTGCAGGCGCGAGGAAAACCAGCACAAGAATCTGTGAAAAAGAAGCGACGCCGTAAATAGTGGGGGACAACAAGCCTTTCTGTTTCTACTCAAAGAGATCTTTAAACAGGCTTGGCAGGGAAGAAGGGAAAAGTCTACCCTTTATTGTATCAATGAATCCTTAACTCTTGATGGTCATTTTCCTACCGCTCTGTTCCGGGCCCGAAACATTAATCTGGCTCTCCTGCAGGTGATACGAGATTTTTCTAGGGGGAGATTTAAACAAACAGCACAATCCCTCCCTACAGCGTGTAACAGACTGTTAAGGCGACAATCTTAACGTTAATACCCCCTCTCCCATAAATGCAAACTTCCAAACAACCCCTTCTTTTAAGGTTGAGAGATGTTACTGCTTTGCTGAAGCACTTCAGCACAGAAAAGGTGGCAACGCATTGGAAAATGGAAAATACATCAATCCAAGATGCTTAAGGCCAGGAAAACAACAGCGCGGCTGCTAAAGGAAGCCCCTGCTCCTTCCATACTCTGCAGATGGATCTTAGCATTCGGAAAATGTGCTCAGTCTATGATCTCCTCTCACTTTCTAGATGGAGGGCAAAGCCAATCATCACGGTGAATTTAACTGGACAATTTGTTTGTCTGAAGAGGAAGACGGCCCAAGACAGTGTCTGAAAGACAGAAGGTTTTTGGAATAGATCAGCACATCTGTAGGATTCACTATCCAGGAAAGGAAATTACCTCTGACACATAATTAAATCGAGTAATGACCCCATGCTCAGATTATATCCCAAATGCAAGACTAGAAGAGAGCCTAACTACCTTTTTAGCTAGCCATCAGTTTTCAGAACATACAAACTGGGTATTTGTATATTCTGCTGGTGCTGCTCATGTCCTCCCTCCAGAGGGATGCGAGGCTTTGGGCACTGGCAGGATCTCGAGGCAGAACAATGCCTGATGCTTCTTCAAAGAGCGGTGGTGAACACCTAACCTGACCCAGGGAACTCAAAAGGTCTAGAGGTCTACAAATAAAGGCATAGTCAAGACTCTGGGGAGGGACATAGAGGAAGGAGAAGCTGGATTGCAGAAAATATTTAGTAAATTCTCAGCCTCTTGCATCTTCCTATAACAGGCTGGAGGCATCCTGTCATCTTTATGAAGAAGGCATCACCTACGAAGATGGCAGGATCAAGGCAACCAAACCATTCCAACTTAAATGTGCAGTATGTGGTAAAGAAGCGGTATTATAGCTTAAAGAGAAAAAAAAAACATAATTTAACAAAAAATCACCGACAGCCGAGCACATTTTTTACAAATATAGGCTCATTATGATGCTAAGACTTCTCCTGTTGTCCTTGGACAAGGGTTCTTTCCTCTCCTCTGCTTGCCGGTCTCGCTCAGACAGTCTCATTTCAGCGGTGAGAAAGGTTGTTCATTTTATAGAGGTCTTTCATGAAAGATGAAAATTCAAATATGTTATAATTAGCTGCAGTTCCACATAAGTCAGTATTATTGCAGCCTTCATATTAGATCTGAATTTGTCCCACAACTGCGTGCGTCAAATATTAGAGTAGAATGATTAATGATATCACACATAATGGAAGGATTAAGCATTGATGCAGGAGAGTTGCTCGAGAGGAACAATTTTAACTTCTTTCTGCTCCTAATTTATTTTTGTCCTGTAAAAGAAACCTGAAATTGAAAATAAAAACGGCTCGTGTTACTGGCAAGAGAAACGAGAGTTGTGATTCACGACTGAATTCTTCGTTCAGTAATCATCGGTGGATTAAAAGCCAAATCATCTTAACAAACAGCACGGCAATGAGCAACACCAAATATAAAAAAACCTCAGGACTTGTCCTGCTGAATAAACGCAGACTCATTTCCAGCGGCTTTGAAGATAAGTGCGATTCAACAACAAAAAAATCTACCCCTCCCTCCGCAATCGGGAATGATTCAGTGCCTACACCAGGCACCGTGGCACAACCTGCGCCGACAAACTCTTCTGTGGCACGTCGAAGTCGCCTTTTATTCCCCCCCCATCGCTTGTTAGTGCAGTTACTCAGTCTGCAAGCAACGGGGTGTGTTGGGAGGTAACTTATGACACAGGAACAGACAAAAAGGAATTTTAAAACGTCTGGGAGACCTTGTCATGTCTGATCCCGCAAAGCTTTATTACTGGGAACTGTTGTTTTCCATCAGCCAGGTGATTTTTTTAAATGCTTATTTTTCCGGTGCGCTTGAAGGCAAAATAACTCCACCCGAAACTCCCTCCTTTAATTTGATATCAGCGTAGATGACTGGAGTTTGCATTAATCTATTTAAACAAAGGTTAAGTTACATTTCCTGTTACAGTCATCATTAGAAGCCTGGTGGCTCCCAACCACCCCGACATTCCTCTTATATCAACTCAGGAATATTTATTTTAGTGTCTTGAAACGCGCACCCCAGAGAGCAGGGAGTTGGGCACCAGACCACACGCTGGGAAGGAGCTGAAGGGCTGAGGGGCAGCCTAATCTTCAACCCAGAGTTGGGGAGGGGGTAGAAATCAGTGGGATTTTGGAATTCCCAGGCACAGGAATTCATATTTGCAGACCTGGCTCTACAACTTTTAATTTAAATGCCCCAAATACAGGCTACTCTCTAGTACTATTTATTTATAAACTCATATTCTGAGTTTATGAAGTTTATAAACTTCATATTCTACACTGGATTTTTTTTCATAACCTTTGAAACATGGAGGGCCACAAGAAGAGGAGAAGTAGCAGCGCTTTCCCAGCTTCCAAACTCCTAAGGCAGCAAGAAGTTAGAATATAGATTCTCCTGGCGATGAGAAATTAAGAAATCCATGTATTTGAAGTCTGGTTGAGTAAAGGCGCTCGGCATGACACAGCCGAAGGGAACGGGGACATGTGAGTAGAAGATGAATCCCAGTGTCTCCCAGGGAAGGAGTGGGCCGCCTACAGCTTCCACCCATGGCCCCGGGGGCAGAACAGCCCCCTGATGCCTCTCCTGAATCACATCTCCTCAGAAGATGAGTCAGCCCCCGAGAGATCTTTGTCTTAAGAAACCCCATGTCGCCTCTCCTGTAACTTTCCGATTGTCTTGTCCCGTGTGCTGCAAAGGGCTGAATTAAAAATTGCTCTTTTTATTTTGCCACTTTAAGCTATGATTTTTCCCTCGCGCACAGGAAAAGAGTAACCTCTGCTCTAGCATCCCAGTTTGCCAAAGCTTGAAGGTCCTTTTTTCCCCCCCCAAAAGTAAAGGCATTTTGCCCCATAATAAAACCTCCAGTTTGCAGGAGCTTCACACCAACACCAGCACGTTCTGCATTTTCTGGAGGAAATTACAAGGCTTCTTCCAATTCTAGGTTTTCCTGCCTTGTCTCAGTCATTTGGTTGACTCCCCAAGGTCCCCACCGAGATGTAGCTCATTGGCAAGTTATATAAAAGGAGTCTTAAGTAGAGCACTCTATTGAGGTTTGAGTTTTTCCTTTAAAATGCAAATGGCTGGTAGTTAATTCCCTTTTGGGATTTAAGAGCTGAATTTGAAATGGGAAATGATGATACAAAAATATACTTCAGAAAGCATTACAGTGTGAGTAATGAAACATTCGCCACATGAATACAGATTCTTCTGGTCAGCCAGACATCTTCATTTATCTGCACTTTAATAGTTTCTCTCAAAACTGCTTTTGGCTAAATTTTTCCTCAACGCATTACCTTGTGCAGTCTCAGCGGAACTACAATGAGGGCAAAATTTGACCACCTTTTCTATTTCTTAAAATCTCGCATATCAGCACATTTAAATATATCAATATTCTATCAGGCATTATAAATATCTCCCTGTTTTCTCTTAAAACAAGTCTAATGAGACTTTTCTATACTTCCTGAAAATATATCTGGCTGGCAGACCTGTTTGCCCACTCCTTTGTGGACTGGAAGGGCTAAAGAGCCATCCAAAGCTCAGCAAAGTTTTTAAACCAATATTTACTCACCGATTTCAAAAGGAACGTCTTCCATTTCACTTGCTTTTCCATAATTACCAGTTTACATCTAAAAGAGGGGAAAAATAAGCATGTATAGTTATGTCCTTAGATCAATTTATGCTTAAACACATACATGTGGGCACAGAGGCACACCCCAACATGGACCCGGGGGATGCAATGGGCTCTTGTCTGCACTTAAAATTCAAGAGTTCTCCAGTCCTCGCGTGATCAGGCCGTAACTCACTCAACTGGATCCCTTGTATTTGTTCTGTCTTCTGGAAAATATACCTTTACATAACCCTTCAAAAGAATTCATTTCGATGCGCGTGGACGCTGGCACAAACACATACACCCGTTGGAATAAACCCCGTACCAGCAGAGGAGGGAACTGTGTCATCACGATATGAAACCCACCCATCACACGTCTGAAATGGAACTGCAGACTTTCTAAGTTTAGAAGGGCCTAATCCTGTGATTTAGCTGAAGAAATAGGATTTATTTGTATTTGGACACACTCACTTTGGCACGTGGGTGTGAAATGGGAGCAGACCCCAGCCCGGGTTCCAGCCCCCACCTCCTGATCCAGCATCCACGGGCAGATCCCTCAGCAGGGTTAGCAAATAAACGCCCACACCATCCCAAAACCTGAAAAACCACAAATTACATG
Source organism: Calidris pygmaea (assembly GCA_003697955.1). Taxonomy (NCBI): domain Eukaryota; kingdom Metazoa; phylum Chordata; class Aves; order Charadriiformes; family Scolopacidae; genus Calidris; species Calidris pygmaea. Next base: position 554,734 of record QJSC01020716.1, on the reverse strand, counting down.
AGCCTTATTCCAAGTTTTTCCTCCAAGAAGAGGCAGAATATATCAAATATTTGAACTTTTCCTTTTTGCCCTTCTTTTATTTCCATGTTTTTCTACAAACGCCATACTGTCCCAAGTTCTCCGGGCTGTGTTCCCTCTTTCTTGTTACAGACTGACTTCAATCAAGCCCTGGATCTAAAAGTCCCCAAACAACCAACAAAGAATGTATTTCAGCGCGTTAAATTTGAGAAGTCACAACAAGGGCTGTGGTAGAATACTGTGATATCACTCACAAAAGACTATTACTTCATTGTGTATGAAAACAGCATCTGGCACGGGGCAGGAGATCATTTACTGAAAAAAGCATCTAAGAAGAATAGCAATTAAAAGTAAGAATCCAATGAGTTCATGGCTATGTTAAGTCGTTAGCTTCGTTAAAGGTTCCTGCAATGTAAAAAGGTTTCTTTAAAGGAAGGGAAGGAAAAACACCGCGCACGTTAAGTCTTTATTCCGCCTTCGACTCAAACGCTTGCCAATGGCTTTTCAACAATTGTGTGATTCACTATTGAGTGTCCCATGGTGAAAGAAGCCTGCCTTCTGTGCGGCAGAGGGCTCTTTCATTCACTTCCATTTTGGATTTGTGTTATCAACCAACGTGTCAGCTGTTAAAGAGAACCTGGTGAAAGACGATGGAAGGAGATAAAGCCCCAGCAGGTGTTACAGAAATACTGAATTGCCTTTTAGTCTTAATTACACCTTTAATGTAGCTTTGCTGCGCTGCAGTTGCTCAATGTAAATGTAACAGTACTTTTGGAAGTATTTTTTCTAGATTTTCTACAACCACTGTAAGAGAAAGTGAACGGAGCAAAATAAAACTACGTAAGGGCAACACTTGGGAAGGAAAAAATTAAAAGGAGCGTCACCAATAGATTTCCTAGAAGTTGTGCAGGGAATTAGGGATGCAAGGGCAGAGAAAGTGATCCACCTCTGGAATTCATTACAAAGATTAACACAGAAGGAGATGTTTCACTACAATTTTTGGCATTTGAGGAGGACCTCAAGGATGTGAAGTGGCTCATTCAACTTCTCAGGGTGTTCTTGGGTGAAACAGAACTCACCAAGGAGATGAATTCAGCTTTATCAGACTGATCTGAGAAGTATAAAATCTAGTCATCTTGGGTGTATCCCTGTCAGCCTTCCTAAATACCTCAGCAACTGAAAGAATAACTTTCTAGACAATCTTACCACGGTGGCAAAAAAGACATTTCAGTGTGAAAATTGGCTACTGATTGGATGGGCCAGCAGCTGGCAAGTCTCTTCATCAAAACGCCTCCAAATTTGCTTTAAGAAATGCCTTGCTATTACAGTGGCCCTCTGTTACTCAGGCAAATTCACTAAAAAGGAAATTTCAGAGCATTTTGAAAATCAGGGGTCAAATTCTGGGAATCAAATTCTGCCTTCCCATGCAAATGGATTGTAGAGCAGTGGGGAATACCAATTCTGCTCTGACAGCAACACTTTCCTTAACAAATCTCCAGAAGAATCCATTCAAAATTAAGGCAGAGCAAACCTAACATGATGCAGGACACACGAGCCCTCTCAGCTGGAACCACAGCAAATAGGTGACTGTGAACCGCAGCCTCACGCTCAGGCGAGCAAATCCTGAATTTTTCCACTGTGCACAGGCTGAGGTTACAAGAGTTCAAAGCAACAGTTGAACAATTCTGTAATAACAAAGAAATGGAACGCGCTGTCATAACTGGGGTTGAAAGAACGCTCTCACCTTGCTGTGTAAATCCGCCGCTTTGAAGAAAACACCTAAAACACCTCTGTTTTGGGTTGAGCTGGCCAGGTGCCTGGGCACACCTGGGATCCATAACGTGTGGGTGCACCTGAACAACATCACAGGAGCTTGGGAGTACATCCTGCAAGGGAAAAAAAACAAAAAAAAAAAAAAAAAGACTGAGTCAAAATAATTGGGTTATGTCGAGTTCACTAAAAGATTGTGGGGAAGCGGATTGATGTGTTATTTCTCCTCAGCCAACAGTATCTGCATCCCTCCTCCGGTGTTATTTGTCTGCAGCACAGCGCAGGATGTGCCAGAATTCCCTGCTTTGGGCAGCAAATTGTCATGTTTTTTCAGTCTGGCTGGCAACAAGACTTGCCCATTAGTAACCACCTACACCAGGGCAGAGACTGAGGCTTCGGTCTTAACGGCTGTCTCAGGCAATACTATTTTCTTACAGTTGGCTTTAAAGATAAGGCAGCATCGAACCCCCAGATAAACCTTAGCTCTCGCTATATGTTCACTCTATTTGACACCCGCTGTTTTCCTAAAACACTTGTTTTCAAAGACATTCCAATATCTATAGCCTGGGTGGAATATACTTACCTTCCAAGCTCAGTTTAGTTGCAAAATCATCCCCCTCTTTTCAACTAATCAGTCACTAAAGCAAACACTTCTCTACTGAGACAACCTTCCTCTTGAAGGACACATCCATCGGCACAGAACCACGGGGCAAAAACATTTGGAACACAATCCAAGGCAATATCTAAATCAATAGAGCCCCTGAGTGCTGCAGGGGTAGGGACTTAACCAGAGGCTCCCACACCAAAGATGCTGATAGCTATATAATACCACTGGTATTGCAAAAATTGTTTTTCTTCCACTTAAACCACCAAATCCCTATAAGAACTTTTCAGGAATGTTTTTCCTTTATAAAGGGCTAACTTGATAATTATTGTGATAAAAGACTGAGATAAAACTTGAGAATATGATAAATTAAAGGAGTAAAGCACAAAGCCACCTCCAAAATAATTAGGCTGTTTTGAACCAGAACCACAAGGTTTTAATAAAAAGTACAACAATACACACATAACAGGTAGGACAGAATCTAAAACAAAGCTTCAGAAAATAAAACAAAATAAAAGTCCTACTTTATTAAAAAGCAGGGCTCATGTAAGGACACAGCTCTCCCTGCAGCACCCAAGCAGCAAAGTAGCACTCCAGTATGGACCTGAGGCCACTAATAAATCTTACTGGCCCTGAGCAGCTTCACCTGGGGCTTCCACCCACAGGCTGAGGAGCTCTATTTAAGCTGAGCCCAGGGACCTCATTCCAAGCTTGAGTAATCCCAGAAGAGCATTGGGCTTTGGTTTATGGTTAGTTGGACCTTGGTATGGGTCACAATCTTCACCGCTCAGCTTGATGTTTGATCTTATTGCTATAGACTTGGGAAGCGAGCACTGAGTTTGTGTCTTTACTAGACTGTATCATGACCTGTGGATCTAATTCTTATCTGATCCTCAGAGCTGCCTCATTCTGTTGAATTTGCCTGGGTTCTCCAATGACCCCGATGGCCATCTCTAGGTAAGCCTTGCTCATCTTGTTTAGGTGCTGAAGGGTGAGACTGTACCTGCTAAGCTTTTTCTCAAGCCTGAAGATCCAGAATAAGGGCTAGAAACTTCCCAGGGAAGTTTGTTTTTTTTTTATCTTTTGAAATCAACAAAGGTTTTTAAACCTGCCTTAGAAAATGTATTGTGTAAGATGAAAGCTGTTTTTTAAGAGCCCTATTGCCCTACTCCAGCAGAGGGGCTGGTAAGACAGATGGGGAATGAGGAATGTGTTATACCGGGGAAGATGAAAGAAATGCAGCTTAGTCTAACAAAATAAACTTCAGGAGAGGCTATGACTGCTGTCTATAAATACACTAGGAGAGTAAACACTGGGGAGAGGAAAAAAAGTTCCCTATTTAAACTACATGAAAATGTTGGCACAAGAACAAATAAGTAGAAAAGGGCCTTGGAAAAAAAACCCTCTTGTTTTCAGTGATGTTTTTAATCTCTTGTTCAAGGCTGTAAGAACAAAAGTCTCAGTTTCTCCTAAGAGAAAGCCATTCAGGTTAAATATATATGGTGGTGTATGTGATGGAGGAGGACTCAATGGCTTGGAAACCCCTCCTGCCAACTCCTACCCCCATGAAAAGATCAGATTTCTTAATTTCTGGGCAAGGATGAAGACTAACTAGCTGAGAGATAATTATTTTTAAACATATTGAAAAATAATACTGAGGCTTTTCAGCTAGGGGACTTATTTTTTGCTATTCCATAAAAAGCCCAGAAAACCAGAGTTTAATGGTTGGCACGTATACTGAATTAGACCATAAAATATGATTTTTTTTTTAAATGTGGTTGTTGTCTAAACATCTATCATAAGCTATCACTGAATTTTTTCCATGTTGTCTCTCTTAATTTACTATGTATATCCAGAAGCAGGAGGACTATCTCTCAAGATCCCTTCCTTCCTAATGGAGACTGGGTAAGACTGACTCTATCACATCATTGCTTTTTCAAAAACAGCTACCAAAAAGCTATTTATTAACAAGTCCTTTCCCAGAGCTGGAGATGGGGGAAACATTTTAGAAAATGTAAAAATCCTTTAAATCCTGTAAAACTTTATGATGATTTTTTAAAGACTTCATTAGAATGCCTAGATACAGGAATAACTTTAAGAGAATATTCAACCTTGTAGCAAACAGAAATATCAAAAAGCATTGTTAATAGTTTTCTGAGTCATCCCAGCCTGCTTAATGGAGAGGAAATCCAAAGAGCCTCAGTATTTACTTTGCAGTTGATGCACAAATTATTTCCTACTAATGATAATGCTTCTACATAACCAGAATGGGTAGCGGTGACACCTGGATATGAGTGAAAAATCAGCCAATAAAGTTAATTATTGTAAGGCTAATCATAGTTGAACATCTTTCCCTGAGAAGAAATGCAGGTACTAAATAAACAGCCATCCCAGCTGAAGGAGGAGTTGTCCTGGATTTGCAGCTGAACTACATCTGTCCGGTGCAGATTTCTGGGAAATTCCCCAATAATTATGAAGTCTTGCAATCCAAAAATGACTTTGCTGCATTGGTGTTCCTGTATTTGCCATAACCAGTAAACAGCTGGGGCATGTACTGGTACCATGACCACCTGGCTGCCTTGCTTATGAGCCAGGGCTCCCCAGTAGCAGCTGCACACAAGAAAAATGAAAAATATGTTTTTTCACCCTGGAAAAGCCAGCAAACAGGCAGTTTGCATCAAAACTTGTGAGACACTGAGCTCTCTGGGTTGACTTCTATCTTCCCCTAAACCACAGATCTCAAGACACCACCAGAAGCAGCAACTTTAAATGTTGTTCTAAGGGAGTTGGGACTATTGGGGTGGGAGAGGTATTTTCCCTGCAGACACTTATTTTTTGCTGCCAGAACTCCCTTTTCCCCTTTCTATCCCACAGCAGGGCCCTGCAAAGGGATTTTCACGGTGAACTGAAAAGCTCCCTTTTCCCAAGACTTGATGCATCTTTTCCCAAATGCCCAGTAAAGGTTATGGGGGGGTGTATATATATAAACTGCTTCCTCATTTATTACTGGGCCTGCTGCCTGTATTTCTCATTAAATATTGGGGGATTAATGCCATTTGGGTGGGTTACAGAGCAAAAGGGTAGCCAATAGTGAGTGCATGTGATGAAATGCTTTCTCTAATAGTATGCTTCTCTATTTAAAGTAAAATCACTTCTAAAATGCAGAGATTACTATTATTATATGTTATTAGAACATACTAATCCCCAAACTTCTTCAGTCAAACCTCTCCTTGTGATATAAGAGGATTAATTCAGCTTGTTTAAAAAAAAATATATATAGTTAATTTTTTGTGGGGGGGAGGAAATGACCCTGAGAACCAAAACAGGAAGACTTTGTTGTATTTGTCTGTGTTTTACATGAAGCCACCTTAATTAAATTTACTCTGGCTTGCTCTAAACCAGTTAACTCATATTGCTACCTTCACCATGTTTTGTATTCTCTGTGCAGGATGTAAAGTAATTACATTTCAGTTGCATTATAATTTAGCAGGTTCTAACAGAAACGGGGAGAGAGCTGAAGTTTTTCCATCTTCTAGATTGGTGTTTTAAATCACAGCCAGCTGCTGACTTGCAGGAGGGGAGTTAGATGGGTACAGCCCAATTCCGTGCACAGTTTAATTTCGAAATCTAAATAAGTACCTACTTATCATGCACAGATGTAGTCCGGGAGGTCAACAAGGCCAGCAAGGCATCATCTGCTTTTATAACTCCAATGGCTTTATGGCACTTGAGCATTTTTCTCGGTCATGTTTTAATCTACATCCTTCTCAAAACGGGATAATGTCAAGAAGAAAAAGCAAATAACCCCAACAAAACCAGCCACAAAGACAAAAAGCTTTCTAGGAGGTCGGAAAGGAGTTGGAGGGTTGGTGAGGAGCTGTAAGGGGCAGTGGTCTGGATGTGGAAGACTTTTTAAGGCAAAGACTTCTGACTGTGGTTTCACTGGGTGAAGGGAATAGATGAAGAGGCTTGAGTGGAAGAGGTTTAAAAGATATTCACAAGTAATGAGATGTGGTGGGGTTGCAGTATGCTTTTCCGCCTGAAATGAGGGAGAAAATGGCACTTCTGGGGAGGATGTTGATATGAATTCTTCAGTGGGGGAGATGGTGCTGCTGCCTGGAAAAATGAGCCATGGAGTGGGCAGAGGGAAGAGACAGACCAGGGAAGAGGGGACACGTGCAGCGGAGGAGGGCTGAACGAGCCGTGTATGAACGAGGTGATGCAGAGAGGGAAATACAGATCCGGTGACCCAGGAGATGAAGGGGAAAAGGAGGATTTTGCAAAGGGTTACAGCGCTGTTCCAGACCATGCAGGCAAAAGGCAAGTTATTTTATGTAGCTTACACAGGATCATAGAATGCTATGGGGTTGGAAGGGACCTCTGGAGATCATCCAGTCCAACCCCCTGCCAGAGCAGGTCCCACAGGAACGTCTCCAGGTGGGGTTTGAATGTCTCCAGAGAAGGAGACTCCACCTCCCTGGGCAGCCTCTGCCAGGCTCTGCCAACCTCACAGCAAAGAAGTTCCTCCTTATGTTTAGGTGGAGCTTCCCATGTTCAAGTTTGTGCCCATTCCCTCTTGTCCTGTCCCTGGGCACCACTGAAAAAAGACTGGCCCCATCCTCCTGACACCCACCCTTTAAATATTTATAGGTGTTGATCAGATCCCCCCTCAGCCTTCTCTTCTCCAGACTAAAAAGACCCAAGTCCCACAGCCTCTCTCCTCGTAAGGGAGATGCTCCAGGCCCCTCATCATCTTTGTGGCCCTCTGCTGTCCCCTCTCCAGCAGTTCCCTGTCCTTCTGGAACTGGGGAGCCCAGAACTGGCCCCAGTGCTCCAGCTGGGGCCTCCCCAGGGCAGAGCAGAGGGGCAAGATGACCTCCCTCAACCTGCTGGTCACACTCTTCCTGATGCCCCCAAAGATGCCCTTGGCCTTCTTGGCCACAAGAGCCCATTGGTGGCTCATGGGCATCCTGTTGTCCACCAGGACTCCCAGGTCTTTTTCCTCAGAGCTGCTCTCTAGGAGGAGCTCACTTGAATTATATGAAGATTAGAAATAAATAAATAAACCTGCTGTGAAGGCTTCTCTCTCTCTGGCAGCGTGAGGCTATCAGAAAAACAAAGCCTGTGCTGGAGCACCAGAAACAACATGTGAAATGTGGGAAATAAAATAGGCATGATGTCAGATTCCAGATACTGCAGATGAGGAATGGGACCAGCGTGCTCTTCCTGCATCTGGCAGCTTGTGGCATCTACGCACTTGCTCTGAATCTGTCTTTCCAAGCGAAGAGAGGAGGGGGAAATAAAATAACCTGTGGAATAACTTTGAGAATGTGACCCATGAAAGGACAGCCCTGGGGTCCTGTGCGGTTTTGTGCCCAGCTGTAGAATGACAGGTCTGTATGAAAACATGGCACAAAAGCTTCTTTGTGTCACGGCCAGTAAGTCTTCAAAATATCAGGGAGGCTCTCGGAAACCCCAAATAAAAATGCAACACTGAAAGCACTTTGATTATTTTCAAAAGTAATACATACAGCTGTTCAGGCTTATGGGAAATAAAGCAGTTTTCTTTGGTCTTATGTATTTCCTTGTGCTATTTGTTAATCACAATGTTTCAGCATGATATAATGAAATTGAAACTGTCCTTACAGGCTAGAGGAATAAATTGACTCCATAACTCCCATAATTCAAATTAGAGAACTGTGCAGAGGAGTAAAAAAGGATTGTGGAGGGGAAAAAAAAAAGAGAGCTTCTCCTAACTGGGTAACTAATTCTGTTCAGTTTTAAAACTCTTTCTTGTCTAACAATTTAAGGTTAAGTTACTAAGCACAAGGTAGAAAATTCACATCTCTCTTTTTACCTCCATTGCTCGTGGGAGAGACGGGTCAGTGTAAGAGGGGATGATTTCAGTGCACACCTTTGCCTATTCATTTATGAGGCTTTAAAAAAAAAATATATCTACAGAACAATATGGGGTTGGAAGGGACCTCTGGAGATCACCCAGTCCAAGCCCCTGCCAGAGCAGGTCCCGCAGGTACGTCTCTAGAGAAGGAGACTCCGCCACCTCCCTGGGCAGCCTCTTCCAGGGCTCTGCCACCCTCACAGCAAAGAAGTTCCTCCTCGTGTTTAGGTGGAACTTCTTATACTCAAGTTTGTGCCCATTTCCTCTTGTCCTGTTCCCTCTCCTTCTGGAACTGGGGAGCCCAGAACTGAACCCAGTGCTCCAGGTGGGGTCTCACCAGAGTAGAGGAGAACTAAGCTTAATGTCACGGAGATTTAACCCTCCCGCCGTTATCCGAGGGCAGAGAATGAGCAGAACCAGTTTTTGTAAAAGCAGCGATTCATCTTTAACCAGAACTTACCCTCCCTCTGTTACTGGTTTTTGGGTCAATTGGCCACAATGGCCCATTGCAGGACCTGGTGCTGCCCACGGTCCAGTGGAACAGTGATTATTATGTACAGGCAGTTCAAGAAGCCATTTGGAATAAACTTAAATGGTACTAAACACAGAGATTGGCTTATTTAAGAAATAACTACTGGACTACCAGATCAAATCGCTTTCGGAGCGTATGCTAATGTCCAACAAGGAATAAGAAAAGCTGTATTTTTCCATGCCACCATAATACAAACACCTCTTTAAGAAAAGCAGTGACCATAACCCCACTGGAATGACCAATTAGTTAAATTTCCAAACAATAGTCATAATTATTCTTCTCTGGGCTGACATTTAGGACTCAGACACATATACCATAAATAAAAATAAAAGCGCCAGCGACATTTTGGGTCCCTTGGGTCAAAATGGGCCCTTTTGGGGGCATTTCCTCGTGGGCCGCCCCTTGATAAGGTATTAGCAGCTCTCGCTTTGGCTTTTAGTTAATCACTAGATGAGGAAAAACATGGCGAAATGCTATTTTTGCCACAATTTCAGAGAATTACACCCCGAGAGCGTTTGAGGCTGGGAGCTCCCCCCACCAGGGGTTTTGGGCTACCGAGGGGGGCAGACCCGCGCCCCTTCTGCCATGTGTAAGGGGGGACCGACTGTCCCCCCCCGTCCTCCCCACCAATAAATCACTGCCCGTCACTCGGAGTCCGACCCCCCCCGTCCCTTCCCCGCCCTCCCGGCAGGGGGCGCTGCTCGCGGTGTCCCCCTCATCCCTCCTCCCCCAGCAGGAGGGGCGGAGCGCCACGATAAGAGACGCACTCTGATTGGCCGCAAGGCCCTCGGCCGTGCAGTGCGCGGATGAGAGCGGCGCTCCGATTGGTCGAGGGCATCAAAGTGGGGGGGGGGGGGGAGTAAAGGCCCGGTCAGGGGTTCCCCCCTCTCCCCTCCACGTGGATGGGGGTCCCCCTCCTTCCCCCCCCGCTCCTCGGCCCCCTGACCTGGACGCCTGCGAGCCTTTTCTCGAAGAATTTCGCCCCGCGTCTTCGCAGGGGCGGAGGCGCTTCAGCCAATCATCGCGCGGCGCGGCGGCCTGTTGCCAGGCAGATTATGGTAATGAGGCCCGGGCGGCCGCCCGCCCCCTCCCGCTCTGCAGCTACCATTGTGAGGTGAGGACAGGTGGGGGGGTTTGGGGCCGCAGCGGGGCCGGCGGCGGCGGCCGGGACGCGGCAGCCGCACGGGACCCCCTCAGGTAACGCGATGGGACGGTCCGGGAGGGCAGCCCGATCCGGGGGCGCCGCGGGGACCCGCCGGGGGTTTTTGGAGAGGTTGTTTTAGTCGCACCCAAGATGGCGCCCGGAGCTGGCGGCCCCTTAGCGCTGGGGACGGGATAAACCGTTCGCTCCCGCCAGTGGGGGGGGTGGGGGTGTGGGGGGGGTGCCATTGCCTTCCCCCCTCCCCCGCGGGAGAGGTACAGTCCGCCCCCCCCTCCCTCCCCGCCCCAGCCGGGATCCCCCACCCGCCCCGGACAGAGGGAGATGGGGCTGCCCCCACCCCGGTTCCCCCCCCCTTCCCTGGATGGTATAGTCCGGACCCCGGCACCTCAGCGGCGGGGGGGGGTTGTGTGTGTGTGTGTGTGTGTGGTGGTGTCGGAGCCATCTTGTCGTGTCTGTGTCCCCGTCCGTCCCCCCCCACCCAGCACTGTGGACGCCTCAGCTCCCTCCTCCCTCCCCATTACTTTGGGCCGGCTTCCCTACCCTCGGCTTGCCGGGCCGGCCCTTCTCCTCGGCCTCTCGCCGCCGGGTCCCGTTCCCCCCCGCCCCGGGCCCGAGTGGTTGGGGCTGACTGACCGTTGAGCGCCCTCACGGCGCGGGGGGCGGGGGGGGGCTGTAGCGGCGCCTCGCGCTTTCTCGGGGCGGGGGGGCGGACGGGAGTGGGGGGGGTGTCTCACGCTGGGGAGCGGTGGCGGGACACCTGCGCCTCCTGATTGGCCGCGTACCTCGCGCCCCTGCCTCCCATTGGCTTAGTTAGGGGAGGGGGGCGTCGCACCCCCCCCCCCCCAGGGGATTGGCTGCCGTTGGTGGCGGCGGTGGGGCGGCGAGGGTATATAAGGGGGAGAGGGTGTGAGGGGACCCCCAGTCCAGCCTGAGGGAAGGGAGGGTCTCGTCGCTGCTTGGCGCCCCTCTTGGGCACCGTTAGGGGTCCCAGCGGGATTGGGTGGCCCTAGGGATTGGTGTGGAGGGGTGGCAACCCTTTCCCCGCCACCATGAGGTCCCAGGTTGGGGATTGTGTGGTCTTCCAAGGGCAGAGCAGGACCAGGCCAGTGGGGGGGTTCAGGCCTGCTGCTGGCTGCAGACCCTGTGAGGTGGTTCCCGCCGTTGAGGGGCTGGAGGAAAGGGTGAGGCCTTTCCTGTGAGCAGAGGCAGCTTCTGAAGTGGAAACTGTAGTGTTTGTTGCACCTCTGCTAATGTTGGTGTTCATGGTGGTGGTGGTTGCCTCTGCCAAATGGGCCTAGCAGAGATACAGCATGTGGCTGTTCGGCCTTGTGGACCTCTTGCTATGCAGGTTTTGGTGTTGAGGTGCCATATTCCCCCTCCTGTGCCATGTTTGCATTAGAAAATTTAATGGGAGCTTGTTAAATCATGAAGTTGGAATGGAAAAATGGGGTCCTGGTGTTCTGTCTTTTCAGACCAGCTCATCCTAAAGAGACAACTTGCCCTTTAGTGCGTTAGTTTCCCTGTATGAGACATTTCAAGCTGTGTATGGTCACCTCCCTCTCAACTGCTTGATGTGGACCCTCCAAATGGGTCTTGTGGGGGTCTCTAGATTGGAGTTAAAAACCTGGTTTAGGCTGCTCGGCTTCACAGTCCCGAGAGTGAAATGAAGGGTCAGTATTTGTAATTGCTTTTTGGTGTCTGTGTACCTCCCTGCCTAGAGTATTACTGATTTATTCATGGCTCTTATGGGCCTTTAAAGAATGAACAAGCACAAAGCTGTGTGTCTGTAAGATGCGTATCAGTGTTTCTCTTCCAGAGTTTCAATGGGAATAGTGATCATAGGGAGCTTCAGCTTTCTTCTGTTATTTTTTTAGTAATTCAATTTTTTTTCCTTTCTGTTGGTTAAGTTAGAAGATGAAATGCTAATGAATCATCAGCTGATTTTACAAGAGGGTTCTTTGCATCTTTTGTGGAAAGAAAATAACTGATAGTTTCAAGCCTTCTAATGCCTTCATTTCTAGGGAAAAAAAAAAATTAAGAGGGTTTATTTCTCTTGTCAGTCCTTAAATGGAGAACTTATCTCCCAAATTCTGATGCTTCTTGATGCCTTGCTACATGTGCGCTTCTCTCGCGTGTTAGGTGTTTAAAATGAAGACAGCTTTGTTACCTTGATCATAGGATGAGGTATCGGTGTAATTGTTATTATCTGATGGAATAATTGATAACTTGTTTTTAGAGAGAAATGGCTATGTGTTTGTCTCTCGCTCTCCTCTGGCACCCTTACTACCAACCTGCAAAGAAAATCCCTGGGTGATTTCTCTGATGGTGATTTGCTCTGCAGCCAGCAGCTCCTTCTAGTGTGTTTCTGACCACCTGCAGCTGCTGTCAGCTGTGCAAACTGAATTTTAATTGACTTATAAGTGTAGCTAATTACGGAGGCTGTTTTAGTATTGTGAATTTTGTTTTGACTTAACATGAGATCGGGTCTATTTGTCACTTTTATTTCATGCTAGTACAACACAGAGAAATAGAATTGTGTTGCAGCCCTTAGCTGGTGTTATACGTTAAATCCCCACCTGTTTTAATGTACAAATAGCCTGATTTGTTCTCGGTGGCCTGCAGTGCTTCAGAGGAACAGCTATTCTGCAAGAGACAAGTTGGAGGGGTTTTTTAATGTGCACAAACAAGGTAGTTTTGTCTCTTTGAATTTTAAGAGCTTGAAGTAGAGGGGTGATTTAATTCAGAGGAGAGACGCAGAGGAGGTTTTGATACAGACCCTTTATTTTCCTTTTGTTGTCATGTTGAACTTAAGTATGTGTTTTCCCCATTTTGTTGTTTTATCAGACTTCTCCCTCTATCATTTATAAAACAAATCAATTCGGTGGACAGTGTCACTGCCTCAAGCAGTTGGAGCCTGAGAACTGTGGTGTGGGAGAGTGAGAGGCGGTGATATCATAGGGACCTCAGAGGATGAAACACTTGGAAGAAGATGATGTGAAGAACGTGGTCACACGTTCAGGAGGCTGAGAGGAAGAAATTAGCTGCTGGAGTGGATAGTTGAGCAAGTGGGAAGAGAGGTGACCTGAGAAGAGCTTGTGCATAGACTGAAGTAATTAACCTCTCTCTTTGCCCACTCAAGTGAAGGACAGAGAAGTGAGAAACACTTGCTTATACAATAATTAGGACTAAACTTAAAATGGGAACTGCACCTCCAAGCAGGTTTGTAGCCCAGCCCGTAGTAGTTCCCAAGGAGGATGTTAACCTCTCCTCTTGGGACTCACTTGGAGTGCTTGATACCTCCTGTATTTTGTGGTAGAAACAGACTTTCAACTACTTACCTGATACTTGGTGAGATAAGAGTTGCAACAGACTGTCCTGCTCTCACCTTTAGTGCTTGGGCACTGTCCCTTTAGGAAAAGGACAGTGTGACACACGCTGGAGGCAGTAGAGGAGAACTGTCCTTGAAGATCTAAGAGATCTTTTGCAGCTCATTGTTGCTTTGATGGATGTGCTGCAAGAATATAGATAGGTGGATTCATTATGCACAATTTGAGTAAAGAGCAAGTTTGTGTTTGGCTGAGCTCCTCTATTTATTATATGACTAAATAAATTGAAGCCATTTTTCCTGTTTTGGAAATAAATAATCTTAGCTGCCCCAGCCCGATGTATGATTTCCATTTCTAACTCACCAGTAGAACATAAATATTGTGCTTATATATTACCTGATTATCAACGTTCAGCCAAAATGCACCAGAGCCAGGGTTCCTTGAAACAATCTGTGCGTTTGAGGGATGGGAATGCAGAGGAGGAGACGGCAGTGGTGACTCAGTCCCTCAATGAGGTTAGAAACCTTCTTGCTGCAATGAGAGCGTGTTCTTGCCAAGGGATCTCAGGAAATGCACCGACTCTGCCTTCTAGGCAAGCTGGGGTAATTAACTTAAGTGTGGGATAGAGCTTTTTGCAGACACATGTGATGTTCCTTTTGAGCATAATAAATCATTTTCATATTAAAAGCTGGAGGAAGACCCGTAGTCGTAAAACGCCCTTTCGTAACAATCTTGCTGGCGATGAAAAGGAGTGGTCAGTGAGCTCAGTACTTAAAGGATTAAGCTAAGAGCCCCTGCTATTATTGCTGCAGGGAACCCCAATCTATATGCAAGCCTCTTCCACACTGGGGAGTAAATCACATTAGCTGCTTTATGCACCGTTATTATAAAGTGGATTCTCGTTTGCGATACTGCGGTGGCTTTATGGCACCCCGAGCAGGGAGGTGGACTTTTCCCCTTGCCCAGCTTTAATATTCCCCCATTCTTGTCCTCTCAGGAGAAGGGACAGAAAGGAGCGTTTGGCAGCCCCTGGCTTGGGTGCTTTCTCAGCAGAATGTCCTTAATTAGGCTTGGAGAGGTTGCTGCAGACGAAGTCCCCAGGGTTTTTGTCTGTGTGTCTTCTTGCGTAGTCCTAGCATAGAAAGCAATTGTCATTCCTTAATAGCAGGTAGGCCAAGAAAATATGGTTACTGTTGATTTTTTTGAGGGGATGGTGGTGCTTTTCTCTGCATTTCAGAGCAGAGCTTTCCTTTGAAGCTCTTGTGTGAGTTCACTCTAGTCAACTTGTGTAAAAAACTCCTACATAGAAAACAACAGTGCCTTTGCTGATATTGGAGGTCTTCTCTTAAAGCACCCTTCTTTCCCATTCCCTTGGTGTTAGGGGCCACGGGTGCGACACGGGATGGGTGCTGTGGTGTCTAAAGGTGGGGTGTCTTCTGCTGAAGACCTCACAGCTAACGAGGACGTTGCTGTTGGATAGTGAATAGCGCTTTTGCCCCCCGAGTGGTGCTTTTCTCATCCTCCAGAGCTGAATGCGGTGACTGGGGAAAGCTGCTGGTTTAATTACACAGCTTCAGAGAATACAGGATGCTGCAGGAACAGGAGAGAAAGGGGTCAGAGAGTATTGTGGTGGTCAAAAGGAGTTTTCAAGTGAGATTTCCAAAAAGAATGAAGAACTGTTCAGGCAAGGACACAAAGGCACTTTCCAGGCATCAGGAGCTGCGGAGGAGAAGCTTCAGCATTAATGAGGTTTTTTGGATTGGATGTGAAAGGCAAGAACTAAAGAGGAAGGCCATAGGTCTCAGACGCCAGCAGGTCCCCAGAGGGTGCTGAGAAAAGGAAGGTAAATGTGAATGGCATATGAAATGAACCTGTTTTGTCTGGAAAAGGTGTTGGATTTACTTGCGCTTACCTGACGAGGCAGACGGCTGGATATTATGGGTGCAGACATGTAGGGTGATGCTTCTCCTGCCCTGCCCTGCTGACTGTGCTCCAGCTCTGAATTGGATGCTTTCTAGTTGTGTTGTACTGTGTCCAGTTCTGGGCTCCCCAGTTCCAGAAGGACAGGGAACTGCTGGAGAGGGGACAACAGAGGGCTATCAAGATGATGAGGGGCCTGGAGCATCTCTCTGACGAGGAGAGGCTGAGGGACTTGGGTCTTTTTAGTCTGGAGAAGAGGAGGCTGAGGGAGGATCTGGTCAATGCCCATAAATACTTAAAGGTACTGAGAGCTCCAGCAAACACAAGTCAGAATGAGCTTATTTTTCACTGGAGTGGAAATTGTGTGTGCCAGGACGTGCACCAGCATTTGGGAACAGCCAAGGTAATATCAGTGGTGAATTTAGATGTGCCTTTCTTTTAAAACAATGGGAGTTTTGCAGGTTCTTGATTCACATTACACCTTCTATCTTGATTACGTTATATATGACACACTCTGTCCTGCCACTGACGTACTGGAGCGATACTGGGTTATATTTATACCTTTTGCCACTTCAGCTTGTGTCATCACCCAGCAGGCTCTGGTTGAGGCGAGCCTGCTATTTTGGGGAGGAAAATGCTGTCTTCGCAGTTTCTGTAACTGGTTTAGCATCTCACGTGGTGGCATTGCTTCTTGCTCATGTGCGTGATGATTGTCAGGTTGTACTGAAGCATTGGGATGGTGACAGAATTGGGGTTGATAGATTGGGTGATAGCTCTCATACCGTCTGTGTGTCCCCCTTGGACGTTGCAGAACTTCCCATTGAAGTCTCAGCATTTTAACCTGTCTGAAAATATCTGATGTGTGTGAGATCCAGGAAGAAAAATCAACAACTGCAAAGGATAATCCGTGGGCAAACAGCGTGAAGACAAGCAGAGAGTGTTCCCTATGTGCCAGCTGTTTGGCAATGCTGATGCCCAAAGTTTCACATTTATTTCTGCTAAAAAACCAAAACCCAACCAAGCTTCCAGCTTAGACCCTTTGAGAAAATAAGTCTTTTCTTTATCTGTATCTTCCAAACTGGTATTGCTAATGGGCTTAGTGTAGAGGCCACATACCCTAATGTGCTTGTCCCAATTCTTCTCCAGCTAATTTGAAAAAATACAGTGGCTGTGTGCTGAGCTGGATGTCTTCTGCTTCCTCATGCAGTGAGACATCTCTGCTGAGAGAGGACCATGGGGAAATCAGTAAATCTCGAGGTGCTGGGACTGTCAGCATCGCAGCTGTAAGGGATATTGAGAAGGAGGGGGATTCAAAGAAGAAAATAAGATAATGCAGGATTAATGAGGGGGAGCATCCTATGGAGGACTAGTGAGGAAAGTTATTTTGGGATTTTCTGTTTGTGTTTCCTGGCAGTTTGGGTGTTGGTGACTTTGGACCAGGTTGTGCTTTCCAGCTCCTGACCTCACCTGCGGGTCTTGTTTCACTGTTGGCTTTTGTACCAGCTAAATTTCAACGCTTGCCCTTTCCTCCTGCCCTCTTTATTGCCTTGGCCTTGGGTCCTCTCTGAGCCGTGGCTGATCTGCTCTCGCACTGACTTCTCACTCAGCACATCCACGTTTCCAGGGAAACGTGCTTTGCTGTGGGTTTTGGTGATGAGAGAAATGATGAGAATTCACGGAGCTCCAGCCTTCGGTAGGAATGCAAACCAGAGGGGCAGGTCCTAGGATGTATTTTGAAATGCAGAAGTTGAAAGCATCAGCAAATCCTGCAGCTCCTAATGTTGTCTGATTATTGTTGCTACACAATTGGCTGGGCTGAGTGGTGGATTATTTTAATTTCTGAAGAACAGCAATAATGATACTGTTTATAGTGGCTCAGTGGTGCAGTTTCTGAATTTGGCTCAACTGGGCTTTTTTCTCTGACATTTGAGATTAGTGTGAACTTGTAGAACCATGGCAGAACTTGAAATTACTGCCTTCTGCTTTCTTTTTCAACTTTTTGGAACTTTTTTTTTTTTGCTTTTGCAGATATGAACCTTAATGCCAGGTTTTGTCTATTAAAGACCTGTCTGAACCCTTCGGTCTCCTTTCCACTCCAGTTGTGAGTTATTTGTGCCAAAATGAGTCTGCAGGAGTGAGTCAGCATCTTCCTTCAGACCTTCAATAGCTGCTTCAGGGGAAGGTCAGCCAAAAATTCCACTACTTGTTGCACCATCTGGAATTAGCCAGAACCATGCCTTTCTTTTAATTCAATCACTGGTTAATTTAATTACATTCTTATTAACAGGATAATTATATTTTTAGAAAAACCCAAACCACCCAAACTTGAGACCTCTAGCATTTATTTTTATTTTTTTGAGAAATTAGGTAATTGATTAAACTACTGGCTGTTGTTAGTGCAATTACCTGAATTGGCTCTTGCTTAATAATGACAGTCAAGAAAGAGCTGTTTGGGGTAAATCAACCAAAGAATATCAAGGGGAAAGGCATTTAATTTTATGTAAAAGTCGTTGTTCGGGTTACGTTACTGACATAAATGTGGTCATGTTTCACACAAGCAGTTCTAGACCTCTTGGTCGTCAGTTCTAGACCTCTTGGTCGTCAGTTCTAGACCTCTTGGTGGTCAGTTCTAGACCTCTTGGTGATCGTCCACCTGATACAATGAGTGATGGAGTTGAGGGAAAGTGATAGGATTAGGTATGAGAAAATCCCTGAATTAATCCTTAATAACACAGCAAGTAGCTTTGAGGTAGCTGGACGAAAGGGGCTACGTAGGGATGGATGAGATTTATTTATATAGCAGGGCTTGCGAGTGCTGTAATGTATAAATAAATAATACTTATTTGTAAATTACCCTGGCTTTCAGCACTTGGAGAGCAAGACTGGTGTTTATCAGTCCTAATCATTGTTTGCTGCTTCGTTTTTCCATGCTAACGAGGTCCCCTAGCTAAAGCGTTGTGTGCAGGTATGTGTATTTCTTCTTTTCCTTTCCGGTGCTTTTCCTGCGTGTTTTGCATCAAATAATTTGAATGCAGATGGGATTTCTGTTCCTTTGTCGCGGAACCTAACGAGAAGTGAGAACAGCACCTCTCCCCAGTCGCTGCTCATGCGGGGGACCGTGTTGCATGCGTGTGCTGCATTGCTCTCCATGAGACAGCAAATGTTTGGCTCCAGTCAGCAATAATGGCATGACTTGGAGTCTAGCGATGCCCAGGAATATCTTTCCCACAGTTTTTCTGTTGTATATTATATTCATCAATGACCTGGATGAAGGGATGGAATGTACCCTCAGCGAGTTCGCTGATGATACAGAACTGGGAGGAGTGGCTGCCACACCAGAAGGCTGTGGCCCCATCCAGAGAGACCTCTGGACAGGGACAAGACAAGAGGAAATGGGCACAAACTTCAATATAAGAAGTTCCACCTAAACATGAGGAGGAACTTCTTTCCTATGAGGTTGGCAGAGCCCTGGCAGAGGCTGCCCAGGGAGGTGGTGGAGTCGTCTTCTCTGGAGACATTCAAACCCCACCTGGACATGTTCCTGTGGGACCTGTTCTAGGTGGACCTGCTCTGGCAGGGGCTTGGACTGGATGATCTCTAGAGGTCCCTTCCAACCCCATATCGTTCTGTGACTATATATGTGGAAGTAATATGATTTTTTTTCTCACCATGGAGTTCGGTGACGTTCGCCTGAGACTTTTCTGTGCTATTGATTTATACGTTCTGGCCAGGCCCAGTGGTACAGGCAGTGCTGGGGTCTGCAAAGCTTATTCATTGCTGGAGAAATTAGCAGAAGGCAGAAAATGCCTGCTGCATGATTTTTATTTTTTTTTTTTCTTCCTCTTTATCTTTTTTTAGCTTGTCAATGACAAGCCAACTGCTAGCATTTATGGGAATGAATTATGACTAAAATAATTTGCATTTAAAATGCAAATGAATGAAAGCGTCAGCAAGGAGCCTTCTGCTTTCTTCCCGGTGCGCAGACGGGGCACTGGCATTGGATCAGCCCAGCCAGGCACCCGCTGTAAAATCAAGTTAATTGGACTAGCTGAGAAATGAAATGGGCTCAGCCTCATGCTAATTCCTGGGCCTGTGATTTAATACGATATTGAGAGCGGAAGGATTGGGAAGGTGCTGAACCACTGACTAACCCAATCTCCAGAGCTGTAAATTACACTTCTGAGATTCCCCGTGGCAGATTGAGAGGCCCCAATAAAACTGCGAAAGGTGAATAAAAAAACCTCGCTTGGAAGCAATTTGTCAGGATCTCTGGGCTCGCGTGAATTAGAGCTTAAGTTTCATTGTTCTTTTCCTAAAAGTTGTCTGTTGTAACACTGCCTGAATACCAACTGGGACTGCGGTTTTGTACAAGGTGAAAGCTGCCTGTAAATGTGAAGCCGGTTGGTTTTCCAACAAAACCCCTTTCAGCCAAACCGAGAAACCGGTGATGCATCTCTGAACGTAGCGTTTTCTTGTTGGAAGCTTAAGGTCAATTTTCTGCATCGTTTACTGATTTCTGGGCCTGTAGGTGCCAGGAGGACAACGTGAGGAATATTTTGTGTACCAAGGAAAGAAGTGCAGGAGGAATTCAGTGTAATCTTTCAGTGCAGGAGGTGTTCCGTATAATCCTTCAGTGCGATTGTAGCAACGGTTGACTTGTTTCCCCTTTAATAGGACACAGAAAGTATAATACAGCAGAACTTGAGCACGGTAAATGGGAAAGCACATGTTGGTAAAGCCGAGTCTGCTTTATTCTGTCGGTGTGGTCCCGTGGTGTAGTAGCTGGTGATAATACCTCATGCCTCCATTCTGTGTGTGTCACACTTGTTTTAATGCCTCGATCTCTTTTTCTTGTTTGTTTTTATAGCCATGTTACTGAAGATTGCCTTGTCTTCTGGAAGTAGAAACACAGTGAAGAGATGAATCCATTCGGCCAGACCTTCCTCCAGTAGATCCCTCTCGCCATGGAGCACCACGGCGGGGAGGAGATGGACTCCAAAGAGGAAAGTCCTCAGGTGTGGGCTGACTCTGCTGAGCAGGAACAGAACACTGCTCAGGTGATTAGTGCCTTCCAGAGTTTTCCCTTTCTGCGCAGATTGAATCTTGTTCCACCCTTTCTTAAAGTCTGAAAGCTCAAGCTTTCATTTGAGGAGAAATCCAAACACCACTGTGGTGATTTGGGATTAAAGCTTCAGAAAGTGAGCTTTGCAAACCACAGCAGTGAATACACAGACGTCTGAAATGAGCTAAACGAAACCAGCCAGTGGCTATAGAAGTTTCAGTGTCCAAATATATGTATAATCATGTGGGAAAGTAGAAGGGTATTCAGATTAATGAATATTAACAAAATCTGTGGTCTGTGGCAGCCCGTTTTGATGGCATCAGTCGAAATGGTAGGAACTGTGGGTGGACCTCAGGGAAAGTAATATGAATAATTTTTTCCAGCCAGACATCTGGTAGTGGGGAAGGGAGAAATGTTAATTGTTAGTGACTAATATAGTCAGGTTCTGATGTATGCAGGGAGTCCCTCTGCCTCTGAGACAATACAGCTGAGAGTTTTTAGAAGACTGTAAATTGATTTATTCTTTTGAATATGTTATGAAGAGGCTGCTGCATGTCATTTGACCCACAAGCTGAGAAATTCTGACTCTCCTGGTAATCTCCTGCTTAGAAATTTGCAAAGAAAGGCACTTTCCAATGGCCCCTGTTATCTATACAGTAGGATAACCATACTGCTGTTTGCACATGGCAGTTATAAGGCTTTAATTAGCATTTGCAGAGTGTTCTCCAAATGTGAAACACCGCGTGCATCCTCACTGTAGTGTTTGCATGAGGATTTATTGTGCGGAATCAGCACTGAGCATCCACAGGGGAGTACCAGGTGTCTTCTGAGGAATGAGCTTAAAAGGTGAAACAAAGTAAATAAAATATCTAAGTGTGGCATGGTTTTATGTGGAAACATTTTATATGAATATGGATACTGAAACTAGGTTTCCTGTTAACTGTCCTGTTTTTCCCATGCTCTGAAAATGGTTTTCAGCATGTAAAGGGTGTCAAAAGATAAATATGTTTCTATTGGCGCTGGAATTAAGTATTCCAGCTCATTTTATGTAGGCCACTGATCATCATTTATGATCATAATGTTCTGTCAAAATCAACTTGTTTGGAATTTAAACTGCTGCCCCGGACATAACTTGTTCCAGTGGTCCTTGGAATCATTGCTCAATGCTTTCAGTTATATGTTTCTGTTTAAACAGTGGAATTTTCTACTGATACTGCATGTGCATATTACGGAGGAGCAATCTGACATACGCTATTGCTGCCTCATGATAGCTGCAGGACTATTACTTGAAGCAGTGGCAAAGTTAATAGGTTCTGTTAGCCGTTCATCAGACAGAAAAAATTACTTCCAACTACAGAACTAGCTGAAGGAAGGAATTATCATAAATCCAGAAAGGAATATGAGAATAAAGGGGAAACTCTATACCAATAAATTCCATAGATGCACCAGTTCAAATCCGAACTTTCTTTTTCATGCGTTTTTAAAGCATCATGCGAGAACAAAGTAGGGGCAGGTGCCCTTTATACCAGCTCGATCTTGAGTTAAAAAACAGAGTAAAACACAGAAACTGATGGTAGTTTATGCCTGGATTTTTCCATTGCAAGCATAATTCTGTGAGATTTTAAATGCATATTGTACAGTAAATTTTTAATTGTTTTCTAAACAATTGGCTAGGCAGCTGGAACACAAGGCACACTCTGCTTCCCAAAGCACCTTTCAACCGCTGTGTCTCGTGGTGTTTCCCAAAGGTTTCAGTACAGGATCTGTTGGGTTTTTTTTCCTCCCTCCAGGTGCACTTCGTCCCCGAGGGGGGCACAGTGGCACAGATCGTGTACAGCGATGAGCAGGACCGTCCCTCGCAGCAGGTGGTCTACACGGCGGACGGCACCTCCTACACCTCCGTGGACACCTCAGAGCACACCCTCGTTTACATCCATCCCGTGGAAGCTACGCAGGCACGTGCGGTTCCGAGCCCACCCCAGTTTGGCACCTAGGAAACAAAAACAATCTCGTCTGAGATGAAAGCCAGTTACCAGGCCAAGTGACGGGAAAATAGCAGGCAGTTGCTCTTAACACTTTTATCTGCCCGTTGCTGAGCAGGGACTTCATGCTGTTCGTTTGTCTGATGTGCAAATGTGGTAATCAAAGGATGTTGAGGCTGTGAATTATGAAATGCTGGTTATCTCACTGAAGGTGGATGAAATTATAATTAAATCAAAGGTGTTTTCTACAACACAGATAATCTGTCTAGAAATTCTGCCTCTGTTGTGTTCAGTAAAAAGCTTAGAGTGATCTGTGTGGCTTCTGGAAGAGCCCTTGTTTTGCATAGTGTAGTTTTCATAATTGATAGTTATGATAACAGTCATGCCTTTCTGCAGAGGATCTCTGTGTATTCAGTCTAATTTTGTAGTCTCTTTTCAGAGAAGTTGTTGATTTTTTTCCTAGACCTGGGTTCTTTTTCTCCACAATTGTATCAAGTAGCTTTTATTCTCTGGCGGTGTGCGTTTATAGGGGGTTAATAGAGTGTGCATCTGTACCTCTGTGTGGGCAGAGACAAAAAGAGGAGCAGGCACGCTTTGTCAAGAATGTTTTAGATTGTCTTTGCTGACAGGACGGATTAGAAACGATACGAAGTGCAGGTGCTTGACACTCCCAGCACCGCTGGCGTAGCCCCGTGCAGCACGGTCTGTCTCTTCTGCACTTCTGAGATGTTACATAAAAACAATAGGAGAGGGTATTTGGAGAGCTAATCTCCCAGGAAGTTACTGGGAAGTAACTCCAAAACTGAATACTATCATTTTGTCGAAATAGGTGTAGTATCAGCACACTCTCATGCAACTGAGATGAAATTTCCAAAGCAGTAGTGGGACTTGTATTATGCCATGATTTATTTTGTTGGAGTGAGACTGCTATGAGGTCAGATATTTCACATTTTGGCAAAGTAAGCCAGGCTGACCTCACTCAGTACCTACTTTTCATCCGAGTCTGGCTTTTCCTGGGGGGAAGCCCTCCCATCAGGGCTGTTCTTGCAGCCGTAAGAACATTGGAGTTGGCATGTCTTCTATGAAATTAAAAACCAACAACATGGCCATATCAAATCGGCCATATCAAATTCAGATGTAGGATATGCCTGATATCTGCATGCTTTCTTTTGAGGAACTCTCTTGTGAATGTGCGGAAAGATAAAGTGAATAGTCATCGTCTGTCCTGCCCTCAAGTGGTATTTAACTTTCATACAACTATTGACTTGAATTCCATAGAATTTATCAAATCAGCAATTGACAAAGTGATTTCTGTATTAAAAAAAAACAATAAATAATCCTGTGAAGCACTTTTAAGTATATAGATGAAAAGTGCCACATAAATATATTTATTTTTCATGGAGCACTGCCTAATCTTAGTTTAATCTCTATGCATGTGTGTTCCTGTGGGTAAATTGAATTAGTCTGTTGTGTCCCTATTAGTCTAAGAGGGACATTAGAAGTTAGTGAAGGATCAAATGTGGCTCATTTCTTGGTGGCAGGGTAATTGTTGTGTGAGTTGGGAGTAAGCAGCCCCCAGGCCGGTTTGATAAGCCTTTTTCACTTTGTCTAGACTCTGTTTACAGATCCGTCCCAAGTGGCTTACGTCCAACAGGATGCCACCACCCAGCAGGTAAGAAAGAGACATTCTTTTCCTTGGGCCTGCAACTGTAAGGAAACTGTTACTGAAGGTAAAGAGACGTTGTTGTGGTGTGAGAGCATAATTAGCTATCTCTGAATTTCTCACATGCCAGTCCTCATTTATTGTCACCCCAGGGATCAAGGGCAAGAAGCTTAGGATAACAAGCCACTATTATCCTGGCCAGTTTATGCATGAATGACAATAAAAACTTAAAGGAGTGTGAGCTGGGTTTTGTATTTTAAACTCATGTTCCACAAAAATACTAATTTACTGCCCTAGATGTAATGAAAAATCATCTAGTAGTGTCCCTTTAAGTCAGCAAGCTCAGGTGGCTGACTTTATTTTAATGTCATTCCGGAAAGACCAGGACCCTGTACAGATTCTTATGCAAATGCCTTTAAATTCATAAATGGCTCTCAGGGGATAGAATTTTTGGATGAAATTCTAGATTTACCAGAAACTTCACAAGAAATTAATTGTAAAACCTGAAGAAGTTTAATTACTGGCTCCTTTACCTTACCAGGGCTTCCCAGCTCTGATGTGCTTGCCAGTGTCAAGTGGGCAAGGAACAAAAAAAAAATCAGAGCCCGTGTTTATAAAGTTGTGATGATTTTTCTTGTTTTCGTCCATTATGGATGGGAAGGATTTGTTGTTACCGGTATCTTTGGGGACAGCATTGTGTTAATCAGGTGTAGGTGCTTTCAGATCTAGATCTCTAGGTCAAATTCTCCGCTTTTAAGTCCTAAGATTGAAGTCATGGAGACATAAAATCCTCACTGCTTGGCGAGTCTTTAATGGCGTTTGTGAATTGACATCTTGGATCTGAATCGTTACTAACGCCATCATTGAAATGTGTAATTATTGACAGTCTTGGGGCAGAGTGAAGGGTTGAATGCGTACTGAAAATAAATTTCTTTCCTGAAAAGCAGATCTTCTAAACTGTCGAGGCACAGGCAGGAAACGGTATGATTAACATAGAATCATAGAATTGTCCAGGTTGGAAGGGACCTTTAAAGGGACCTCCAACCATCAACCTTACTCTGATAAAAACCATCACTAAACCATGTCTATAAGCACTTTGTCAGCCCGTCTTTTGAACACCTCCAGGGATGGTGCCTCAACCCCTGCCCTGGGCAGCCCATTCCAAGGCTTAATAAACTTTCTGTGTAAAAATTTTTCCTAATATCCCATCTGAACCTCCCCTGGCGCAACTTGAGGCCATTTCGTCTTGTCCCATCGCCTGGTCCTTGGGAGAAGAGACCGACCCCCCCTGGCTACACCCTCCTTTCAGGGAGTTGGAGAGAGCGAGAAGGTCTCCCCTCAGCCTCCCCTTCTCCAGGCTGAACACCCCCAGCTCCCTCAGCCTCTCCTCATAGTAAAGGTGTTACCTGTTTTCTTCCAGTTCTCTGGAGGTATTTGGAATGTCATTATGGAATTCTTTGTCACATCAGTTTCCTTGCATTAGGAAGCCAAAAAAATCCTTTATAGTTGTCTTAAAGCTCATTTAACGAATGTGATCTAATTAAAAGTAGATATTACTTGGATGCACAGTGCTCTGACAGCAGAGGTGCTGTGCTGCTACTATCCCGTGTTGAGTCTCAAGGGCATGAGCACTTTTATGTCCTCAGCCCATCCTCCCTTCCAACGCTATGACAGCACCTCCTCTTGTCTTTCAAAAGATTTAGTTTAAAAGTTTAAAAAGAAATGGAAAGAACTGGAGTACTGTGTCCAGCTTTGGAGTCCTCAACACAGGAAGGACACAGACCTGTTTGAACGGCTCCAGCAGAGGGCCATGAAGATGCTGGGAGGGCTGGAGACCCTCTCCCATGAAGACAGGCTGAGAGAGCTGGGGTTGTTCAGCCTGGAGAAGAGAAGGCTCTGAGGAGACCTTACAGCAGCCTCCCAGTATCTGAAGGGGGCCTACAGGAGAGATGGGGAGGGACTCTGGATCAGGGAGGGGAGCCACAGGAGGAGGGGGAAGGGTTTGACACTGAAAGAGGGGAGATGGAGATGAGATGTGGGGAAGAACTTGTTTGGAGTGAGGGTGGGGAGAGCCTGGCCCAGGTTGCCCGGAGAAGCTGTGGCTGCCCCATCCCTGGAGGGGTTCAAGGGCAGGTTGGAGGGGGCTTGGAGCAACCTGGTGTGGTGGGAGGTGTCCCTGCCCAGGGCAGGGGGTTGGAATGAGATGATCTTTAAGGTCCCTTCCTACTCTAACCATTCCATGATTCTATGAAAGGTTGTTTTTAAAAAAAAGCCTTTATTCCTTGCAGTGTCTGACATGGAAGTGAGAGTAAGGAGATGTTTGAAGTGTGATTAGCGGTAGGAAATGCTGATACGAGGTACAAATAGACACAAGCTTGTGTGAAGCCCTGGGTGCTGGCAGACCTGGAGGTGTGCCACGGAATAAATGATGCCTTTTCTGGTACCGCTTGGCATCACAAATGTCAGTACCAGACAGCTTGGTTCAGCTGGCGGTTTGGCGGTTTCCTGCTCGCTGTCACCCCATTCCCTTTTTGCTGTAGTTTTTAAGCACTTTCATAAATTACTCCTAATACCTCTAGAAACAAAACAACTAGATTGGAAGTTTTAAGACTCTCCGCTTTTGTGCCAGATTTTCTTGTCTGCTCCTTCACAGTTGGCACAATTCGCTCTTCTCTGATTTATCAGATATTTATTAAGCGCTCTGTAGAGGGGCAGGGGATTTAATTTTAGCATAAAAGCTGTTTAACAGTCAGAGGCACAAACTGGAAGCCACATGATGCCAACTGCAGAGAAGGATGAAAAATCATGCGGGATAACGGTGCAAATTCCTGTGTAGATAAGCAGGAGACAAAAGACAGGAAAGGTGATCCTTGAGATCTTAATTCTACTTTATTGCTGAATGGATGAGAGCAGTATGGTAATAGGCATTAATTTTCAGGTTGCTAGACAAAAATGAGTATGAAAATGTATAGTGTGACCAAATAATGTAACGAAAAAATAATTGTTGGAATCCTCTCATTGGAGTGTTTGGTCTTCCAACGAGGTCGATACACCATCTAGGTTTTATAATGGATTTTGGTTTGCTTGAGAAAAAGGAAGATGGGCAAAAAGAGGAGATGCTTCTTTTTCCTTTTTTATCTTTTCCCTTAAAAAAAGTAAATTAGGAGACAGAAAAGGCCCCGAATCACTGGTTTTGCCAAGAGTTGCAGTTTTGAGTGCAGTGTGAACCCAGGCTGGACAGGACCTTAATTTAAAGCCAGGAGTGGGAGATCAGAAATTCAAAAGTTGCAGTATCTAGGCTGAGTCTTGAAGCCTTTCCCTTTGTCCCCAGGTCTGCAGGCTTTGTCCATCACCCCTAATAGGAAAATTTTTAAAAAAAATTAATAAAATGCTGCAGTTTTTGACCTAGTGTGGGACTCCAGGGAGCTTTGCATGCAGGGCACTGCCCACGTGTAAGTGACTGATGGAAATGCTGCAGTGCTAAACTGAGTGCCTATAATTTTAGGTGACTGTGCTCTTGCCTGCTGCTGCTCAGAGCATGAATCCCACCAACCTCTCCGTGCTCGGCAACGTTGCCGAATCCCCCCAGCAAATGGCTCTGGAGCAGGGTCCACAAGCAGATAGAGTAAGTCGCCAGGCACCCTTTTCTTTTAAATTGTACGAATACACTGATTTCGTTGCTCCATTGTCTCGGGGGATGCACCGTGTCGGAGCGATACGGAGGGAGATGCAGGGAAGCTGGAGCACAGATTTGTACCGTCTTCCCTAGTCTCACCATGGAACGTGTGGGGTGTTTGTAGGCGAGATGGTGTATTTAATATACAGAGAAACCTGGTCTGCAGATTGTTCTGTCTTGAGCAGCCACCTCAAAATACTCTTCTGGGCTTTGAAAAGCAGGGTTGGCAGAAGGTGCAATGCTGGCTGTCACCAGGACCACCAGCCACCGGGTCTCTCTGCCCGTCTTTTACGAGAGCTTTACTCTCTGTAGTATTTCTGGTTCTCCACCTCAGAAACCTGAGTGGGTGATGGAATATTCTGTGCTTCAAGTCTTTTTTTTTGCCTTTATTTTGTTGTAGGGAAAGAAAGGGATAAACTTTAAAATTGGTGACAGAGTTCAATGCCCTCAACTGTCCTCCGTGTCCCATAGTTTATATCCACTCCCCATGTGATCTCATCTCTCATTGATCTGTGTGTGTGCTCTGGGGTTTGTGTCTGTTTGATTGTGCGATAGGAGAGATCATGTGCCAAAGTGCAGGATTCTCTCACTTGTAGAAAAGAAGTTAAAATACAGCTTTAGGCTCTAGGTAATTTCTACAGAACCTGGACTTTGTTTCAAACCTTTTGTGAGGGTCCAGAACTTCTCTGATTTTAGTTTCTTCTCCCGAGAAGTCAGTCCTTGGCAGGGTAGCACTAGGTAGTGACACAGTGCTGTCCTGAGCGAGACTGACAGCAGCAGCGCTGTGAAACATCCCTCAGCAGCCATTTATCATATCTCTTCACTTTCCGTTGTCCTTCTTTGCATTACCAGAGGAAGCAGAAAGGGTAGACTAGGAAGAACCTTCAATTTTTGTCATTGTAAGAGTGTTTTTCTTCTTGAATCGATTCGGATTGATTGTTTGTGATCTCTCTCCTCAGGCATCATTACCGGTGCATAACCAGGTGTTACCTCCTATGGAGGCAGTGGATGGTTCTGACCCTTTGGCACCTCTGCAGAACCAGATGGAAAGGATGGAAACGAAAGAGGAAGATGATGAGGACGAAGATGAGGATGAAGATGGGGAAGACACTGACATGGATGAGTGGGATCCAGATCCACCTCGACCCTTTGATCCCAATGATTTGTGTAAGCATATGAAGTTGTATGTAGTGTGTTAGTTGCCCTCCCCTTTTTTCTTTCCTCTCCCTCAGCCCTTTAGTAAATGGAACTGAAAACCATTCAGATTTTAGCCATAGTAAGTAAATCCCTTTCTACCCGGAAATAGAGACTCATATTGGGCTGCTTTACTGAAAGGACAAGATTCTGTCTCAGGTGGAGGAGCCTCTGGGCTGCTTTGTTCTTCCTTTTGCAGGAGGCTGCCCTCCCTAATGTTTTAAAATGTAGACAGACTATTGGAATCAATGTTCCCGCAGCTGAGCCAGAGATGTTTAGAGAGAGATAAGGCTGTCTCTTCTGAGCTGCTGCGTGAGTGTCTGCCTGACAGTCGTGTCCTCTCTGACTTTGTGTTGTAGGGTGTGAAGAGTGTAATAACGCTCATCCCTCTGTCTGCCCGAAACATGGACCTTTGCATCCAATCCCAAACCGGCCTGTGCTGACCAGGGCGAGAGCCAGCCTCCCCTTGGTGCTCTACATAGACAGGTTCTTGGGAGGTGTGTTCTCCAAAAGGCGTATCCCCAAACGCACGCAGTTTGGACCTGTGGAAGGACCCCTGGTCAGACAAACTGAACTCAAAGACTGCTATATCCATTTGAAGGTAAAGTGGTGCGTGGGAGAGAAAAAGAGGGACCAAATTGTACTTAAACTTTGATTTTTCATGAGTTTGTTGCTCTGCCTTGATCAGTGACTTCACTGGAGATGTTCTTTTGTTACCTCCACCTCTGAGTGTAATGTAGAAATACTCACGTTGCTTTGGCTTGAAATCTGCTCTGTTATTCAGGGAGACACAATAATGGTGGTGAATATTTTAGCTTTATAATATATAGGACTCCTAACATGGAACGCTGTGATTCACTCTCACATGGGCTGAAGCAGCATCTGGACACAAAAATAGCAGCCTCATGTGGGGATGTTTTGCAGCCATTATTTTGCGTGATGCTGTAACAAGTTAAAATTGTTTTTCATCTCCTTTCCTTTCTCTCCCGCACAAAATGTAGGGGAGAGGAGAGCTTTTTTCCCCCCCTTTCTCATGCCAAGTTGTTCGCATTGAGGTAGGATGGATTTGACTGCCTTTCATCCATGTATTTACTGGTTTCATTACTGGAATTAGTCCTTTATTTGCTGGAGGTCAAGTCCACAGTCTTGGGAGTGCTGGTCTCTGATGGTCAGTGTCTGACAAGTTGTGACCACAGGCAGATTCAGTGACCTGATGGAAGTTTAGTTAAAGAAGTGCTGCTTCCAGCTTGAGGCAGTGTCCTAAGGCAAGAAATGGAAGCAGAAATGGGTCTGCCAGTTAGAAACATCTGCCAACTGATGCTGTGCGGACTACTAAAGCTTCTTGTGCCACACATCAGGTTCTGTGCCTGACCCTTTTAATGTTTCTTGCCATGGAGGGCTCCATTATGTCTCCCTAGTTAAATCTCTTACCTGTTTTTAAGTTTTTTTTCTAAGTGCTGCCTGCTTCTGGATCCTTGTTAGCAAAGTGAGAAAATTAACTATGCCTTCTTTGTTTTCCTAATGTAAAAGTTGCGTGGTTACAGTAGTTCAATGTTGTTTTTTTGAACCTGCTGCGGGGCAGTTACAGTCACGTTTAATTGGATTTTGCTACAGGTGTCTCTCGATAAGGGTGACAGAAAAGACAGAGATTTGCAAGAGGACCTGTGGTTTGAACTTTCTAGCGAGGCTCTTTGCAACTGGATGATGTTTGTGCGTCCAGCTCAAAACCACTTGGAGCAGAACCTGGTGGCGTATCAGTACGGGCACCATATTTATTACACAACCATTAAAAACGTGGAGCCCAAGCAGGAACTCAAGGTATGGCATTGCTCGTGCTAGTGGCTTATTTTTCTACTGTGAAATCGAATCTTAGAGTTCTTACCTAATAAGTGCATCTTGAAGTGCTAGAAGTGATTGCTGTAAATAGTTTTAGGGCTTTTTTTCTCTGCTAAAGCACATGATGGCCTGAATCAAATGTCACTGCAGTCAGTAAAGCACTTAGCCACCGACTTACAGATTTTAAATGAGCTTTGGCTCGGATATAAAATGAGGAAGTTTTAAAATAAGAGTATGTAAATGATTTATCTGTCACTGTCATGCTTTACACTGCATGTATTTTGCTGATGCAATCTAATTTTTATTGCAGCAGTCTTACTCTCTTTAGTTCTGGATGCCCTTTCCACTTAGTCCCGTGTGCCCTTGACTTGTTTTCTGGTGCCTTAAGTGAATATGGTCTCTCACTTTCCCTGGCTTTCCTGGAACTTTTGAAACTTTGCATGTGGAAAATGATAAAGGATATTGTGGCTTCCCTGTGAGTTATTTTTTGTTCCCTCTAAAAATGTATTGATTACTTTGAGCTCAGAGCAGCGTGGCTGGCTGAGATGGCCTTCCTTTTCAACATCTTTTGGGGAACTGGGGGTAACCAAAAAACTCTGATATCAGGAAATCGTTCTTTACATCTTTTCTTACATGTAAAATTCAACAAAATAAAAAAGAAAAAGGTTAACTAAACCAGGGCAAAAGCCTGTTTACACACACTTGTTGCTGAATTTTAAGAGTAGGATTCTTTTTGGTTTCTCTGAAATCCTTAATTTGTTGAAGCTGAATCACCAGAACCCTTGTTAATCCATTTTAAGTGTATCCAAACATCATTTTCTCAACAGTTTTTAAATCAGTTTGAAATCAGACTTTAATTAAATCTGTAATTTAATTACAGATTAATGCATTAATTAATGCAGACCCAGCATTTTTCTTGGTTCATGTGTCTTTCGGGGTAAAACTGGTTTGATAATTGAAAGGGAATTACCTAGGCTCTGTGATGTGTTTTCCTCTGCAAGTGGATTTAGGGCATTCATTTAAACTTTGTCCAAAGATTGAACTAGAGAGAGTTGAAGTCGAGAACTTCTGTATTGTTAAAGTCTAGAACTTCTGTATTGCATGAGAGGTGAGTGGTCTGGGAGCTCCAGGCTTTCTTTGTCCAGCTCGTGAGATTCCTGCACAGGTACCTGTTAGTGAGTGTTGGAAGGAGTTAGAAATGCCACTCACCACCGCTGTGAAAATGCCCGTGGCCCACTACAAGCTTAAACTTGCCCAGGTTTTCCATGCTGAAAATGTGTTTGTGCCTTCTTTCAGAAATCTCTTTTAAAATCAAACCTTTCTAATCGAGCAAGAAGATAAAATAAGAAACGCTGCAAGAATGCTCAGTGAAATGTGAGCAGCTGATTTTAGGCTTTCATAAACTTCATCTTCATGCCTCCTGTGGTTCTCTCTGCTGAAGGTGCCCTAAACCCCTTGTACAATGAAAGCGGGTCCGGCACTCTGCAACCTGGAGGTTTTTTGTTTTGGGAAGGAAGACCATATTGCTCCAATCCTTCTGAAGTTCAGAAGCATTTTAAATTTAAAGCATCCACCATCCTGTGTGGATGGTGCTGCCTGTTGTCTATGTAAAGAGAGCAGGAAATAAATGGGAAATCCCCCGAGCTAATGGTACAACGAGTAACAGTACTCTGCTGACATCTATCCTTTACAATCATACAGTCATGTCCAAAGAGATTAATCTTATTTCCTTTCGAGCTACTGGTAGCCATGTATGAGATTAACATTCATATTCGGAGGCTGTGCCTTAAAATTAAATGGATATGCTTTCTGAGCAAAGCTCTTTTATTCCTCAGTGGGGGCGTATTGATCTCAACAGGCTTTATTATTGAGGATGAAAGGAGTAATAAGAGTTAGCGGTCGAGGCAAGTGAAGCAAATGTATTGCTTAAAAACCGTTTTCAAATGAATTCCCCTTAGTTCCCGTTCCATCTAAGGAAGCGTTCTGTTATCTCTTCTCCCTGCTGCAGGTGTGGTATGCTGCCTCGTACGCAGAGTTTGTGAACCAGAAGATCCATGACATATCTGAGGAGGAAAGGAAGGGTAACTTGGGCTCTTCTCCTCTTTTTTTTGCAGTGTGGTGGTGGTGGCTGGGTGTTGTGCTTCTTAGTTTCAAGTATACGGCCTGCCCAGTGCTCTCAAATTTCTGTTAGGTTAAGAAAAGTTCAACTAGGCCTAGATTGTATTTTTGGTACTTATTTCTGCTAACTTTCTCATGCTGATATTAAAATAATATAACCTTCTGCCTCAGTTTCTGGGAAGCATTAGGTCACTCCTGGAAATAGGTATTTCTGTACTTGATATCTAAACCTGAGTCTGTGTCATTAACTTTAGATGGAGAAATTTTCTTTTGACCTCCCCTAACTTATGCCAGAGACACAGTCCTGTAGGTGCTCTTCCACACGAGGGTAAAGCTCAAAATCTCCCTGAGTTTTAAGCAGCGTTTATAGATTATGTGAATTGTCCCCAGCGACCTTTTTGTCTTTCCCTGATGGGCTGTAGTCGTGCCACAGTGCAGAGGGGATAAAAGCAAAGCTAAATGGAGCAGCGCAGGGTATTCTGCAGTCTGCCTAACCTTCAGGGGAGAAATATGGCCCACAGAGGACAGAAAAGCTTGGGGGAAAAAAAAAAATGAGGCATTTAATTGGTGGTGACTGAAATGCTGTTATTGACATTTCCAATTGAACGTAGTTCTCAGAGAGCAAGAGAAGAACTGGCCGTGCTACGAGTGCAATCGTCGCTTCATGAGCTCCGAGCAGCTCCAGCAGCACCTCAACTCCCACGATGAGAAGCTGGACTTCTTCAGCAGGTACCAAAAGCTTTAATTTTGTCTGTGTATGGCTGTGGTGCTTCCTCAAACTCCCAGAAGGAAGGGTCTTTGCCCTACACGTCTTAGTGACCAGCTGGGATACCCATGAGAGAGCAGCTCAGTGCCTGAAGGTAAGAATATGGGACCAGGAAGCTGGTTAGTGTAAGAGGCTTTGCAAAAGAAATAGCTTGAGGGAAATAATACCCTGTTGAAACTGGTGAATTTTTGGGATTTGCTTTTGGTATTTTTGCCAATGACTTCAAAAATTGCAATATTTCAGTACCACAATATTGAAAAACTGATGCAGCTCAGATGTATGCAGATAGAGAGCTTGGCGAAAGAGACTTTGTGTTTTGGCCCCTCATTGAGCTGGCAAGATGGTTTTCCCTGACCTAATAAAAAGCTGAACCTACAAACGCCCATGAGAGCAGAAGACGTTGGTGCTGCGTTTTTTTCTGATGGTGCCTTTGTGGGGAGGAATGTTATGGCTTCAGGTTTTAAATTGGTTTTTCATGTGCTGAGAATTCTTTTCCTTCTAGCTGAGAATTCTTTCCAGCACGCTGTGCACTGGGGCGTTGGAAGTAGGAGAATTGCTAGAAGCCAGTAGTCTTCTCAGTCCCACTATTAATAAAATAAATTTTAATGTCTTCTGGATTTTGATTTCTCATAGAGCACAAAATAAATAGGTACCAGCCAGTACCCTATTTTTTTTTTTGCTGCCAGAATTTCTTCAAGTTTTATTATTTGCTGCATGGGGGGATAGTGATGCTGTGAAAGAATGCATAAAATCAGTGGAGATTCCAAATCCATCTTTTTTTAATCTCTAACCTGGAGCACTGTGTGTTCTGCAGAGCCAGAGGCCGAGGTCGTGGGCGAGGAAAGAGGAGGTTTGGACCAGGCAGACGCCCGGGGCGCCCTCCCAAATTCATGCGTATGGAAGTAACCAGTGAAAATGGGGAAAAGTGTGAAGAAGGGACACAGGTATATTTTTGGGGATGGGGAGGAGAAAAAACAAGTGTCGTGTGGGATGTAAACTCAACTACAAGAATTTGGGGCATCACTGCAAATCGAGGATGTGCTTTGGACTTAGGCCCAGGTCATAGTTGGTTTTCTAGCTGTGATTCCCTGCCAGTGGAGCACGCTACTCTGTTTCTATAAAAATTGTAAAATCACTTGCATTTCTACAGCAAGTTTCATCCCAAAGCACTTAGCAGTGAGATAGGTTATTGCAGCAGTGTCGCAGCATCGCGAAAGGAATTTAGACAGTAAAACTGTAATGGGAATTTAGGTTCGTATCTGTCCTTTCTGGAACGTGAGGTCAGAGCCTGCTCTTCTGACTTGCTGGCAGGATGAAATCAGTTTGAGCTATGATTATGATGTTTTAATATTAACAAAAGGGCCTCCTGTAGGCATTCTTATTGCAAGATATTCTCTTGCTTGTGGCTGGTGGTTATATTCTATGGGGACCTAATGTGATGCATTTATAGAAGTAAAATGCTGAGTTCTCTCTGGTGCTGACCACGCTTAGGTTGTCACCAAGTCCTTTTACGAAAGGTGTCCCAAGGGGTGAGTGGCTCTGGTTTATGACTTGGCTGAAAGCTGCTACCTGGAGGGGTAATTTTCCTCTGGCATCTCCCTGGGTCATGGTTCAGCGCTGACTCAGGAGGAGGAATGTAGACACCCATAAAAGCCTGCAGCTCGTTTTCTGAGCCTGCAGAATTGCCCTGAAGGTCGCTTTAAGCGCAGGCAGTTGTGAGATGACCCTCTCTGCGAGCTGATGTGACACGAGCCAGCTCCGTGTAGACAACTAAGCGTAACGCTGTTCCCAAACTCTGAACTGCAGAGAGATGGGGCTCACTGGGCTCAGTCCCAGGCTAATGGGTCTGAATGGCCTCTGGACTGGGGGTGGCCTCGCATCCTGCCAGCTTGGAGCGTGGCCCAGAGCTGGCTCACGTGTGTCTGCGCAGTCGAGCGGGGCCACAGTGGTGTCCCAGGCCTTTGGAGGTCTGCCTGCCTCGCTAATGAGGATACTATCAGTGATATCCTCACTGATGTCAAATAAGAATCTATGTTTGGGTGTTGTTTTTTTTCTCTTGTATTACAAGAGGATTCCATCCCAGAGGAGTTATTGGAACTTTTATGGAAAGAATGTAGATTCTTAGCATGTGCTTCCTGCTCCCAACACCTTCCTGTTGCTTTTATGCTAATGCAAAAAGGAGAAAAACAGCTTTGTGTGATAAATATGAGTGCTGTACGCAGCTGGGTAGATGACAGTATGCAGGGCTTGGAAACTGGAAAGCAAAGCAGAGAGTGCAGAGTATAACCATCTCATTTGTCACTCTCCAGCTCTGCGCTCCAGCTAGTCTGTTAGAAAGGAGAAGACACTGCATGACAATCCGTGATAATGTTTCAAAGTGACGATAATTTCAACGGGACACATTTTCTCTGTTTTCCCTGCTCTGTGGTCGTAAAATTTCTCAGGGGTCAGCCTGTGTCATCTTTGGTCAGAGCAGTAATAGGGTCAACAGCGCGGAAGAGCTTTCTTGGCTATTAACA
The DNA here is from genome assembly GCA_003697955.1 of Calidris pygmaea. NCBI lineage: Eukaryota > Metazoa > Chordata > Aves > Charadriiformes > Scolopacidae > Calidris > Calidris pygmaea. The sequence continues at coordinate 518,687 of QJSC01020716.1, read as the reverse complement.
GCTGGGTCATTTTAATTGTCTGGGTCCAATCAGACACTGATGGCCAAGAGAGTCACCTACCTGTACCCTTTGTCCCCGGTGCTGGGAACATTATCACTGTAGGTGGGGGTGATCCGAGAGCATCCGTGAGACACAGTAGGAGAGCGTTAGTGTAGACACGGTTTGTTTAGATCTCGTGATGAAATATGTAGAAATCTTACTGTCTGTCGAGTATTATCAAAGCGTTTTTCAGTGGGTGGGGGGAATAATCACTGGCTGTATGATTTGCGATTTCAGGACTTGCTGCATTTTTCCAGCAAGGGGCAGTTTGATGAGGCCGGACAAGCCGCGCTGAACGGTTTGGAGCAGCAGGAACAGACTCCAGTGCCATCAGAGCCGCAGTCGGCACTGGAGCAGCAGGCGGAAAACCACCCGCTCCAAATCCAGCCGCAGCACGAGGAGAGCAGCGCGGTGCCCACGCAGAGCACCATGACAGCAGATGACATGAGGCGAGCGAAGCGGATCAGGGTAAGCAAAGAGGAGACAGCGGATCACGTCTTCTCTCACCTGGAGAACGCTGGACCTGCCTACCAGGACCCAGCTGGGTTCTTCCTCCCGCTCTCCTATCCATTTCCAAATCCTGAATACAGCATCTCATTGCCAGCGATTTTCTTTGCACGGAGAGGGAGGCAAATCTCATGTAAAGAACTGGTATCTCATGAGATGCTAGTGAGGACTGGTCACCAGTTGGAGCCCATTCAATTCCAGCACTGTAATTCTTTCATAGGAACACAGTCCCTCCAAGCTGGCAAGCGGGAGGGTTACAAACAGCCGGCTGAATGGTGGTGCTGTGGCACAGACTAATGACTCGTTCCCAGCACCATCTGTGTCTCTCAGAACTCTTCTCTTGCAAATAGTTGCCAGAGAGGAACCAGGACCCTCAGTTTAAATCCATTTAATTGATGATGATGATGCTATTTAGCTATAAAGTCCTTTCTTGGGGTAGAAAAACCTGCCCGTCTTTGAGATTAAACCTTGTGCTAAGAGCTTTCTGTACCGACAGCAAACGCTTTGAGCCTGAGCTTTGTGTCAACTTGGTGAGCTGTTTTTTCTCTACTAGGAGTGGGAGGGAAATGATTCAAGCAAATAATCCTTCAAGCCGTGTAACCGTGAGATGGGTTTATTTAGCCTAAAATCTTTTTCTTTTTCTTCCATGTGTAAATTTTTTTGATGACAGAAAGGAACAGCTGCAACTGGGGTAAGACTTCATTTTTAGGGGATGAGAAAGGATTAGAAAAAAGTTGAGTAACTCTTCTGTTTAGGAAGATGTTGAGCCAAATTTTGCTGCGGGTTTGTAGCAGTATGTGTGCGAGAGCAGCAGTGGGGTTACCCCATAAATGCAGTGATGTATCTCAAAGGAAGAATTGGCTCGGGCACATTAAGACTGCAGAATTTTTAACCATATGAAGTGCTTGCACTCTCTGAATGGCAAATTTCTACCAGTAATTTGATTTTCATATATTAAAAGCTTGGGGGATTTTTACTGAATGTATTGAAGGATGGATAACAGAGTGCAGAGAGAGATGCTGAGTTTTTGACAGTAAATAATTTGGGGTTTTATTGCTTATGATATGCCACAACTTCCTCAGTAGAACCCAAGATGCAAACTTCAGATTTTCTTAAACAGTAAATAAGGCAAGAAAGGGACAGAAATTCTGAAGTTACTTCTTTGTCTTGTGACATAGGTTTTGTTCCCTGGAAATCCATCACAAACGGATGACAGCTAAGAGGGGTGCAGCGGTGGTTTAGTCCTTGGTGTGACATGTTTGTGTCTCCAAATCTCCCTAAATTCTCACACATCTGGCAGTTCCTGGAGATGTTTCAAGGTAGAGGCAGTGGTAGAATGGCAGGTGGATGGTTGCTTAGCACCTTTCTGTGTTGCGTCAGACTGTGAGCAAAGAGAGCTCGAGAAAAGAGTGAACTAGAAGGTGTTATTTTTCTAAGCACTGAAAAATCACAGCGAGCTCTAGCACCCGACGAGCTGAAAGTTCAGCTACTCCCAGCACCTTCTCATAATAACATGCACTTAACATTATAAGCAAACAAACATTTGGGTTTAAGACGTGCAGTACGTTGTTCACTCCCAAAGAACAGGAAGAAAGTCTTGACTCCTGCTTACGATCTGGAGACCTCTGTAGCTCTAGTTCTTCCTTATTACTCACGTAGGATTTTATTGTCAAAAACAGTAGTTCTTTGTGAATTCCTTCAGTTTTTCTAAGGTTTAAGGCGGCGATGCCCTGAGTGCTTTCGTTCTAGCTGGAAGCACTGACTCTGGTGCCCCAGGGTTCAAGTCCTGATAGGAACAGTTCATATTTCAGCATCTGCTCTAGAGCCTGTGGAGTTTCCTTGGAGATCAGACCTTAGATTGAAAAGAGGTGCCCCAACTCTTCAAGATCCTCTTGTAACAAATTACAGGAACAGTGTGCTCTGCAGCCAAAATGAATATTTGTTTTTAATTCCATTCTGGGCAGTGTCCAGAGCGTCTGTGGGCTGATCCCAGAAACATCTGCATTTCCAATTTGCCTTTTTTTTTTGTTTTTCACATACAGATCTAAAATGTCCTTTGTGTAGGTGACTGCTTTACTCAGAGGAAGCAACTGGCAGGGATAGGGACATGGTTTGGAAAGCACAGTCACTTCCTTCACGCTGAAAGAAATGCAACTGGTTGTATAATTAGGAGTATGAACAGTAAGATGAGGTTGAAAAAGAAGTGCCTAATTCTTAACTTTTTCAGCCTTCTAACCCGTGCCCCGTTGACATCCTGCCCTAATTATTCCCTTCTGCTACAAGCGTTTCATTCTCACTGGGGCTCTGCAGTAATGCATTACGTCATTAACCAACTCTGAGAAAACATGAAAGGTCACGAAACACCTTCCAAGATTATCTGTGGGTTTTATCTGTGCCCTTTAACTCCCCTTGGGCAGTTATTAACTACAGGGTAAACCTTGAAGATCTGCTTAGTGTTTCCTGAGGCAAAAACTTCCCGGGAGTTTTGCCTGAGTAAAGAGTAAGCTCTACCTGAAGAGCTGGCCCTCGTAGTGACCCCCAGAAGCGTGACTGTTGCAGAAGTCAAGGCTTCTGTTTTAAAGTCCATTGCATAACACAAGTATTTTTCTCTCCCTCAATGCTGCCTGCTCAGCTGGAGCTGCAGGTAGGTTTGGGTTTTTTTGTTTCCTTGGGTTTTTGCTGTATCTAATTGAATGGTACGTAACGCCATCGCCTTCCATGTTGTTTTTGTCCAACTTCTGTTTAGTGCTTCCTGACTGACCCCGCATCATAAATTGTCACAGTCATTCTTTTTTAAGCAACCAATGCCTGAAACTGTTATCCAAACAACAGTTCTTCTAGTTCTTTTCACCCTAATGAATGGCAAATTTAAGTTGAATGTTATAGGAATAGTAAGCTACTTGGATGAAATACTATAATATCCATCTTAAAGCTCTGGAGGATTTGTTTACGCAATTATTTGCACTGGATCAATGTTACTCATTAATGAGACAACACTTAGTTCTCTTTTTCCTGTTCTTATAGCTGATAGTTTATCTAACCAAAGAGTGGTAAAAGGCTTCACCCTTCTGTAGCCTTTGAGATAGCAAGGGGACCGTGCTGATTTACATGCTGTTGAAGCCTGGACTGCTGCCTTAGAGTCAGACTGTCGAGGTTACAGGTAGTAACAGTAGAGTTAAGAACTTGAAGTCCATCTCTTCAACTATTTATTAACATCTCCCTGTAGTTAAGGGGAAAATTACATACTTCTGACTCCAAGCAGCATGTTAATTTTTGCATGGCGTGTGTCTTATCTTTCCAACTCATGGTGTGACTTAAAGCAGATCCCTTTATTTCCCACTGTCTCCACTGGTAAAACAGAGAATGGAGGTGACAGCAACCCACAGGAGGGCTCATCTGGGGCTCCTCTGTGAAACTTAGCTTTTTTTATAGCAAAACAGTTGCTGTCATGTTCCTTTTTCTAGAATGAAAGTATAGGTTTCCCTCTGCAGTTCAGATGGTGAAAAGGATGGTTCAGGTTCACTAACTTGATCTTCAGCACAGCAGTTCACAGTATTCCCAAGCTGTTCCCTCATTCCAGCAGAAAAGCTCCTAACTTTGCTTTCTCAGTTGGCACACACTTAAGGGACATGGCGAATGTCAGCCCAGACGTTCCCCCAAGAAAAGGAGAGAGGAGACCAGGGAACTTCTGTTTGCAGAAGTCTCAAATGTATCTCCTGGAGAAATATGTACTATTGAACGTGTGTTCACGTTCTCTATAACATTGATCCGAAGGGGAAGGGCAGGAAGGGAAGAAATAACACTGATGAAATGGTACAGAAAAGGTAGACTGAAGGAGAACACGCACCAGAAGAAAGCAGGGACTGAGGAGAGAAATTGTGCACAGTAGGAGTGGAGAAAGCAGAGAAGAGCTGCCCAGTGTATTAAATTTTAACATGAATATTTGCACAATGCTCCATTCACAATTCACAATATTCTTAAAGTTTCTTGCAATACCAAGAAAAGCAATTTCAAGTTCGGCTGCGTATAATCAAACTACCCTTTGAGCAGACAACAGGATTTATCGGTTCCTTTTGATTTAGCACCAGTGTGTGTTTCTTTCCTCTTTCTTCATTTTCAGGCCCTTGCACACGATGTGGTAGATGGCAAAGATAAGTGAATTGCTCACAAGTTCTTACCTCTTGCTTGTAAACCTGCCATTCTGCCCCTGCTGTAATGTTTTGAAACTCCCTTTTTCTTATAATAACAAAAATGTTGAATGAATGACTGTTCCACCCAAGGTTTTCCAGGCAATGCTAAACCACCGCTGCACATCGCTTTGGTGATCTTTGGTGCAGAAGCTGATTTTTGTAAAGGGCTGTGGAATGTCATAAGCCCCGCTCCCGTGAAAGACAGGGCATTAGCTTGTCCTTCCATTGTGTGGTGGCTGAACTTTTGACCCAATCCCCAAAAATCAGCTGGAATTGCAGCTTTTCTCAGGCCCAGGTCTGTACTTCAGAGAGGATTTAGTTTTATTTTACAGAAAAATGCTGTGGTAGGGATAAAAGTTAGCTAAATGGGCAGAAAACAGGGTCTGGAGAGGAAACTCCTGCATTGTGTTCTTCTAATTCAGTGTGTAACTGCAGGTATATCCTTTAATTTCTGCCTGTCACAGCCCCTTCTGTAAAATGGAGACGGTATCTATAACATACAAGCATTTTATTTTTTTTTTGAAGTTTAGGTTCAGTGATCATCTGGTATATTTAAATGTGAAACGCTATGGATGTGGAATCTATACATGGTAATAAAAGGTAATGGTCCCTTCGATGTTTCTTTCAGAACGCAGCTCTTCAGCACCTCTTCATTCGGAAATCCTTTCGCCCCTTCAAATGCCTCCAGTGTGGGAAGGCTTTCCGCGAAAAGGACAAGCTGGATCAGCACCTGCGCTTCCACGGACGGGAAGGGAACTGCCCTTTGACTTGTGACATCTGCAACAAGGGCTTCATCAACAGCGGTGCTCTCGAGAGCCACATGAAGTTCCACATGGACCAGAAAACCTACTCCTGCATTTTCTGTCCCGAGTCCTTCGACCGCTTGGATCTGCTTAAAGATCACGTGGCCATCCATGTCAACGATGGCTATTTCACCTGCCCCACCTGCAAAAAACGCTTTCCAGATTTTATCCAGGTGAGATGCTGTGCTGATTGGAAGCATGGCCTTCCGGGTCCCTTGCAAAAATTCTGTGTATGAATTTTTCGGTGCTGTTCTTATGTCACACAGCGTTCTCATGGGATAAAGGGGTCCATGTCACTCAGAAATTAAAAAGGAAGAGTGACCAAGCATTGCTAGATGCTGTCTTAGGTTATTAAAGTGCTCTTTCCTCTAAATCACTGGAGTAGGGAGTAAAGTAACTACTTTGTGCAGTGTGCAGAGCCATTGGAGAAGATCATTAATAGAATTTGAGGGTACTGTTTTGATGCTCAGAAAAACCTGAGACATGCCATGTTCATATTCATTATCCTTCTTATGGACAAAGAGCTTGATAAGTCTTGCTGAAACTGGGTTTCTACATCTCAATTTATGTCAAGTAACAGGAACTGGCAGCCTATCCGATAGGCTAAAAGGGAAAGGACGGGGAAAAGTGATTTACTAACGCAGTTCCATCCTGGCAAAAAACCCCTTCGTCTTCTGTAAAAGATGAACAAGGAAAAATGCGGATGATTCAGAAATGCTGTGCTGCAACCTAATTCCCCATAAACTTTCCGGTGAAACTGAGCCAGTCAGAAGAAGGTCCCATGGCTTTTTTCCAACTATCCACCTCTATTTTGGAATTTAAAGATGATTTTTTCACTTGGTGCTATGTGATAATTAAGTCTAGTCACCACGGATTGCTGCCTACTTAAATACTTTTATGTGGAACAGATAAAGATACTGAGTCGTTCCGTGTATGATTGGTATTAGAAGATGGTAAAGAATTCATTAGAGATCCATTTCTTGAGGAGTGCTTGGATTTCAAATGTCAAACCTCATTAGTTACTTTATCGGGGGAAAAAAATCCCACTAGATGCTTGCAGAGGTCAAGGATAGTCTCAAAGTATGTGGAAGTAATTGCCATTCAGGAATGGCGTGCAAATAAATGCCTTTCTAAGTTTTATTTGTTTGGTTTTGCCAATTGTAACTGCAAGCTCATTCTCTCTGATTGAAAGGAATTAGCCCTTGCGTTTGGATTTCTTATAAATGAAGTAAAGATAATGAAGGCGGTAACTCAAGGATGACTCAGTAAAACTGGTACATCGTGGTCTTTTGCTGCCCATTAAGTGCTCAACTGTGCAGTAGCTGATGCCTTCAAGAATCAGTCTTGAGGAAATCAAATTGTCCCATCCAGATGGATCACAGAGATGTTAGGGCTATGTAGAAACTATTGCCAAGGTATCAACTGTTCTGATGATAAAGTACTTTTTAAGCCAAAGCAGATTAGAGAACTCTTTTTCTCTCTTTTTTTTTTTTTTTGCTAAGTTTCCCACATGCTCTTCTCTTTTGAATAACTTCTGGTTTTTCCTATGAACTGGAATTCTAGGTGAAGAAGCACGTGCGCAGCTTCCACTCGGAGAAGATTTACCAGTGTACAGAATGTGACAAGGCCTTCTGCCGGCCCGACAAGCTGCGACTCCACATGTTGCGACACTCGGACCGCAAAGACTTCCTGTGCTCCACGTGTGGGAAGCAGTTCAAGGTGAGACAGCTCTTGACCGGGTGGTTCCTGCTCCGGGCAGAGAACACCGTTCTTTACTGGAGTTAAGAAAACTTCTTGCTGATATCAATGGATTAATAATATCCCTGGTCGAGGTGCCTGTCGAGGTGCCTGTGGTCCATGGGATGTGCGTCTTGTGACATCCAGATGCCTTTCCAGATTCCTCCAGTACAGATGGAGCAGACTGTGAGCTGGGTCAAGTGTGGTGGCAGCAGCCTGCTCCTCATCACTTCATTTCCTCTGGGCTACTGAGGGACTGGATGCTTTTGGGGGAAGAAGCAAATTCTAGACAGAATGTGTCCGGAGAGGCTGGATTGCTCGAGGTTCAGCACTGTTGTAGGACTTGAGGGTCCTCCTCAGTCCAAGAGCATTATTAGGTGCAAGTTTGCAGCTGACTTGGGCACTAATTTTAGAGAAATTCAATGGAAAGCCAGAGTGCAGGAGTTGGTTATTGTTGGGGCTGCTAAACTAGTGTTACTTTGGCTCCTGCTTTTGTGGCTGAGTGACCTCAGCTTGGTTTGCAGGATAAACCCAAGCCTGAAGGGTTCCTGCTGAGTTGTCCAGCGCTGAGCGCGCAACCCTGTCTCACCGCAGCGCTGGGGAGGAAAAGCCGAAGAGGTTTGGGAACAATGTACACTAAGGCAGTAAGTGGTGCTGATATTTTTCCTCCCCCATTTGCTCTTTTCCCTAGAGGAAAGACAAGCTGCGAGAGCACATGCAGCGGATGCACAACCCGGAGAGGGAGGCCAAGAAAGCCGATCGCATCAGCCGCTCAAAAACGTTCAAGCCTCGGATAGCTTCCACGGACTACGAAAGCTTCATGTTCAAGTGCCGGCTCTGTATGATGGGTTTCCGACGGAGGGGGATGTTGGTGAGTGCGTGCTCTAGTTTCTCTTACAACTTCCATACTCAATTTTGATGACTTGTTAAGGAATAAGGATGGAATTCCAAGGGTCGGAATGCAAGGATGCTGTGAAACCGGGAGAATTTTGTAGCTGAGATTATATATCTTTTTAAAAACTGTGTGTCTTGTCTCTGTATTTCATTCCTTGTGTTGTATGTCTGGTTGTCACCATCGTCTCTCAACCTTAATGCTGATTGCTGTGTAACGTATTTAGCAGAACATAAGATTAATATCTTGCCTCATTCAGCCTCACTGCCTCGGTTTTCCTGACTGTCTTTCCTATTTTGTTGTTTCTGCCCCTCGAGAGGCCTCTCCTGGCCATGCCCTGTTGCTGCCACCCTGTACAGGGTGTTATGCAGCAAGAGATCTTATTTGCAAATAGTTGGTGAGGGCTGTTATCTCTGCTTGCAAACGCAGAGGTCCTTTACATTACCTCACTCTCAGCTGTGAGAGTTCTGGCAAGCTATTTTACCCCTTCCCATCTTATTTTGATTAGAGAAGCTGTAAATGGAATCTAGCGAGACCGTGTTTGCTTTCAGCAGCCGACTGTGAATGCACAATAACCCTTGCAGCAGCAAATGCTTCCAGTGCTGCTGGCTGCATCATTAGAGGTTTGGTTTGGCTGTTATCCATGTCTAGGAGAAGCAGCAACTGCTTGGCTTCCATCCGTAATATGCTCTCTTGTTCCCTTTGTTTCTCTCTCCTAAGGTGAATCATTTATCAAAGAGACATCCAGACATGAAAATAGAAGAGGTGCCGGAGCTTACGTTGCCCATCATCAAACCCAACAGAGATTACTTCTGTCAGTACTGTGATAAGGTACGTAAGGAAGTCACCCCTCGGAGGGAAGCTCAGTCCTAGACCTGTACGCAACCGATTTGTCTCTGCACAGAAACACCTGCCAGGGTTTGTAGGGTTTTCTTTTTTGAGGTGTTTGCCAGCGATGTTTCTGCGGCACTCTCCAGCAGAAATTAAGGTGAAATGCACTTGGGCCAGGGCAGCTGGATGCTGATGGAAAACTGCAGGTCTCCTTTTCTGCTGGAGTTGGTAAAACTTAAATACTGGGATGCACTAAGCAGTCACCCACCCTTCGTCCTGTATCACTTCTTGCAACCCAGGACTAAGTATCTTGTCTATGTATAATTCCTCAAAACCAATCTATTTTGGTTTCTATATCACTTCAGAGAGTTAGTCTCTAACTCCTTTGATTTTAAGCTGTTTATTTAGTCGCATGCCAGTAATTCCCAGTGTTCAGTGGACCTGAAGCTTTTTCTGCTCTTTGGGTTCCCATTCTTACTCCCTGGCTTTTGCTTTTTATGCATGGGGGCCTTTATTTACCAGGGAGCGTGTTTTGCCTCATTCTTCTTATCCTCAGTACATTCTTCCGTAAGGCTTCCTTCCTTTTGTTTAAAGGGGAAAAAATAGATAGTTTTAAATAACAAATAAGTTTATTTAAGGAAGTTGTGGCTGCCCCATCCCTGGAGGGGTTCAAGGGCAGGTTGGAGGGGGCTTGGAGCAACCTGGGCTGGTGGGAGGTGTCCCTGCCCAGGGCAGGGGGTGGGATGAGATGATCTTTATGGTCCATTCCAACCCAAACCATTTTATGATAATATTACACAATATTCGTATGTTGATATGCCTAGAAGGAATTTAAAAATGTGGTGATCAGTGTTCACTAATCACTATAAAAACTGTTTGATGCTTTGGGTGAGAGTGGAGGTGTCAACCCTCATAACAAATTAACGTTGGAGAAATTACGACTTCGGAGATCAGTGGCTTCTCTGACGTTTAAATTCAAGTATCAGGCAAGAAAGGTTTTCCTCTTCCCTTACTGTGACACAGCGTGTTCTCAAGTGGCTCTGCCTGCTCCACACAAAGGGCTTGCCTTCACAGGTTGATTAAACGCTGGGGGGGTGTGTGTATAATCATGCGTTATGTTGTAATTGGGGATTTAACTAAACATATTGACTAAAGCAACGCGTTGACCTTCCAGATAAAGATACTGGTGGCTGTTTTCTGCGCAGAAACCAGGATGACACCGTTTTCACCGCAAATCTTTACCCTGCAGGTGTACAAGAGTGCCAGCAAACGCAAAGCGCACATCCTGAAGAACCACCCTGGTGCTGAGCTACCTCCCAGCATCCGGAAGCTGCGCCCCGCCGGTCCGGGAGAGCCGGATCCCATGTTGAGCACCCACACCCAGCTGACGGGCACCATCGCCACCCCTCCGGTCTGCTGTCCTCACTGCTCCAAGCAGTACAGCAGTAAGGTACGGGCTCTCCCCGGCGATGCTTTCTCACCACGGGCTCTGTCATCTGTCAGTCCACAAGCAGAGGTCTTTGATTCCAAGGCAGAGGGCTGGTTTCCTGCTGCGTGCTGACAGTACAGCCGCAGCCTGCTGGTTTTGTGGCAAAATGAATCATAGAATCATATGGGGTTAGAAGGGACCTCTGGAGATCATCCAGTCCAACCCCCTGCCAGAGCAGGGCCACCCAGAGCAGGTTGCACAGGAACGTGTCCAGGTGGGGTTTGAATGTCTCCAGAGAAGGAGACTCCACCACCCCCCTGGGCAGCCTCTGCCAGGGCTCTGCCACCCTCACAGCAAAGAAGTTCCTCCTCATCTTTAGGTGGAATTTCTTATGTTCAAGTTTGTGCCCATTTCCTCTTGTCCTGTCCCTGGGCACCACTGAAAAAAGACTGGCCCCATCTTCCTGACACCCACCCTTGAAGTATTTGTACACATTAATTAGATGTCCCCTCAGTCTTCTCTTCTCCAGACTAAAAAGACCCAAGTCCCTCAGCCTTTTCTTAGCGGAGAGATGCTCCAGGCCCCTCATCATCTCCGTAGCCCTCTGCTGTCCCCTCTCCAGCAGTTCCCTGTCCTTCTGGAACTGGGGAGCCCAGAACTGGTCCCAGTGCTCCAGCTGGGGCCTCCCCAGGGCAGAGCAGAGGGGCAGGATGACCTCCCTCCACCTGCTGCTCACACTCTTCCTGATGCCCCCCAGGATGCCCTTGGCCTTCTTGGCCACCAGGGCCCATTGCTGGCTC
>QJSC01020716.1:447229-507442 GCA_003697955.1 Calidris pygmaea | reverse complement strand
GCAAACTTGCTGAGGGTACATTCCATCCCTTCGTCCAGGTCATAAATGGTTCCCCAAATAGAGGGTGTGAACTTGAAAGAAGAAATGGAAACGTTCTCAGAGCGTGGTCACAAATGGAGAAGCTTGGAAAGCGCTCACTGACAGTGACTAGGGAGTGGGAAGAGTGGGGAAACAAAATGCAGAAAAAGCAGCCTCTGGAAAAGGGCCCAAATATTTGGCTGTGTTGAGGTAAAAATATACGGGTTGTGATGTTTGGGGCAGTATTTCAGTGTCAGATAGCTCTAATCAGCAGGAACTTTGTGATCCGTGTTTCCTTCGTGCTGACCAGAGCATCCCAAAGTGTGAATCTTGATGCTGCCCTATTGAGGGCAACTTAAAAGCTGCAGTTCCTCAGGGCTTTTTGATTTCAGTCGGCCCGAAGCAGAGCTGCTGCCCGTCTTCCTAACGCTCTGTCGCATCTCTCTGTAGACGAAGATGGTCCAGCACATTCGCAAGAAGCACCCGGAGTTTGCTCAGCTCCCGAACACGATACACGCCCCGCTGGCCACGGCTGTCATCAGTTCCACTCCCGCCGTTCTGACCACCGACAGCACCACCGGGGAGACCGTTGTGGTAAGGACTCCAGACACCCTAGATCAGGCTGACAGAGGGGAACAACAGAACAGGAGCCCTCTGCTGTGCTAGTCGTAGTGTTTACTTGGCAGACGTCACTTTAAAGTGTGCTTTAAGACATTATTTGAGATGGCTTCTGTTGAAACTGGGCATTTTACTTTTGCTCGGCCAGGAATTATGTATTTCTTTCTAGAGCTCTAAGGATTTGTCTCCTTTCCCTACTCCATTCCCTTCTTTAATTCAGACCCCTATGCTACTGAGTCCACATAATGCTTCCCCACATGCCTAATTAACTTGGGAATACACATCTGGATTTTCACTGGGACTGTTCTCCTGAGGTGCTTGCATTCCTTGGGATCAAGAGGACACGTTTAAGGATGACTGGGGACTGGATCAAACTGTTCAGAGGAGTCAAAATTTCTCTGTAATCCTTTGGGCAATGCAGAACGGAGCGATATGAACCTCTAGTGGCTGATCTCTCCACTGTTAATACATCAGCTGCTAAGGAAGTGAAAGCTGAGACTAGAAAATCAGTCTTGTGTCCTCTAGTGGTGCTGGGATGCTCCGTAGTTTTTAAAAAAAACTTAATAATCATAGTTTAAACTTCCTATTCAAAGATGGTAATTGGATAAAAGACTGTTGTTCTTGAAAATGGGTGGATTCAACCAGGGCGCTGTTGGCTTCATATGCTTGATTTTTTTTGGTGCTAAATGTCTTTACATTCTTTAGAAATACAGTTGTCAATAAAAGTATCACTACAGCCCTGCAAAACCATTCAGCCCAGTAGACAATGATGGTCTTTATCTCTCTTTCTCTGCTCAGACAACAGACTTACTGACGCAAGCGATGACGGAGATATCCCAGACCCTCACGACAGACTATCGAACTCCCCAGGGGGATTACCAGCGAATCCAGTACATCCCAGTGTCTCAGGCCACCACTGGCTTGCAGCAGCCCCAGCACATACAGCTGCAGGTCGTTCAAGTGGCCCAGGTGAGTAACCTGCTGGGGGGCTCCATGTGCTTTTCACCCCCTCCATATCAAGCCTGTGCTTTCTTGGGGCTGTAGCCCTTGGAAGTTTCTTAAGGAATAATTTTTAAAAAGTGGTGAGGACCACTTTATTTTACAGATAAATTGATTGATAATACTTAGGTTTCCCATCATAAGCATCGTGTACTGGGCACAAATAGTCCCACCAGTCTTGGTGAGCCTGCTGGAGACATATCAACACCATTCTAATTTACTTCTACCCATCCGGGCACCTTTGCTTGAGTCTGCTCTAGGAAGGTTTTCCAGCAATTGGGAAAGTGGGTCAGTGGGTGACCCATTTTTGCAGTCGAGAAGATAATTTATGCTTCCTTGTTCTCAGCGAGCCAGAGCTAAAATTTGGAAGTACAGAAAGCGCTTGCTTTTTCCCCTCCATATCGTCTATTAGAATATTCATTCTCTGTGATGCTCAACAGCCTCCTTAAAATAATAACAGAGCGTAACTGAGCTGAGGAAAACAACTTGGGCAGCTGTAAGACATTGCCACAGCCTTCAAATCCATTATCCACTGTGTGAAGCCAAAACTACTCTGTGTTTGTATTTGAATCTGAGATTTCGTGTTCTCTCTGGTCCCTCATTACAAATCAAGTTAACGAATTTGGTTAATAAAGGCCTAAACAATGGCCCCAATTAATATTGACTGTGGCTTTTCTAATGACACGAGAGCATGAATACTGATTCCTGCCGCTAATGTTAATTTTATCAAGATCTGAGACTTGTAATTAAATTACTCCAATTGGTATCATTAGCAGGTGTTGGTCAAAAAAAGCCTTTAATCAGTAAGATTCTGACAACTTGTCTTGATACTGAACTATGTTGATGTCAAACTATGGTATTGGATATGCAGATTTTGAGAATGTAATCAGCCTTCTATGAAATTGTGCACAGAGAAGGATGGTCCAGTGGTTGACACTAATCCTTGTTTTTCAGACCCTTTGATTTGAGTCCAGCCTCTGCCACACTTTGGCAGATACTCATACTTTGTTATCCCAGACCCTATGTCACAGAAGAGGTTTATTGGCTGCTTCTGCAAACAATTAAGTATACATATTTTGTTTGGTATTTTTTTTTTCAGGCTACCTCACCTCACCAGTCCCAGCACTCCACGGTGGACGTTGGGCAGCTTCACGACCCCCAGACGTACACCCAGCACGCTATCCAGGTGCAGCACATCCAGGTCACAGAGCCGTCCTCGGCAGCTCAGGCACCATCCCAGGTATTTCCCCTTCTCTCGTAGGAAGTGTTTTCCCTGCCAGTCTGCTCAGCTGGCATTCCATGTGCTGATGCAGGAAACAGAGACTTTTCTATGTCATTTAAAGGACCACACATGAAATGACTCAGGCGTGAACATCTCAGATGGTCAAGTAGCTCCCAGATGTTCCTAGGGTCTATGGGATGTTTTGTTGGGGTTTTTTGTTTGGCTTTTTTTTCCCTAACTGTATACAAGGTAGAGAGAAATGGCTGGGAACAGACAAATTTGGAGCTTAAGGTTAATCAATTGAAAGACGTACATGGAAACTGGCTTCTCAAATGCTTGAAGATCAGCTTTTTGTGCTCTTGGGTAGTGTTTAGCCTCTCTTCTCCGTTCTCTGCCACAGGCTCACTACGTAACCTTTGGCAAGAAACCATTTCAGTTTCCCCATCTCTGCTTACTAACTATGGAGTAAAGCAAGTCGGAGGAGCCGGAGGAGAACTCTGCAGTTCTTGTGCTCAATACGCTATAGAAACATAGAATGGTTGTGGTTGGAAGAGACCTTAAAGATCATCTTGTTCCATTCCCCTGCCCTGGGCAGGGACACCTCCCACCAGACCAGGTTGCTCCAAGCCCCCTCCAACCTGCCCTTGAACCCCTCCAGGGATGGGGCAGCCACAGCTTCTCGGGGCAACCTGGGCCAGGCTCTCCCCACCCTCACAGCAAAAGAAGTTCTTCCCCACATCTCATCTCCATCTCCCCTCTTTCAGTGTCAAACCCTTCCCCCTTGTCCTGTGGCTCCCCTCCCTGATGCAGAGTCCCTCCCCAGCTTTCCTGGAGCCCCTTGAGGGAATAGAAGGGGCTTGAAGGTCTCCCTGGAGCCTTCTCTTCTCCAGGCTGAACCCCCCCCAACTCTCTCAGCCTGTCCTCCCAGCAGAGGGGCTCCAGCCCTTGCAGCATCTTCTCCTCTGGCCCTGCTCCAACAGGTCCATGTCCTTCCTGTGCTGAGGACTCCAAAGCTGAACACAGCACTCCAGGTGGGGTCTCCCCAGAGCGGAGCAGAGGGGTTGAATCCCCCCCTCCTCGCCTAGCTGGCCACACTTTTGATGCAGCCCAGGATACAGTTGACTTTCTGGGCTGCCAGCACATGTTGCTGGCTCATGTTGAGCTTCTCATCCACTAACACCCCCAAGTCTTCTCTTGAGGGCTGCTCTCTAGCCATTCTCCGCCCAATCTGTATTTGTCCCTGGGATTGTCCTGTCCCAGGAGCAGGACCTTGCACTTGGCCTGGTTGAACTTCACGAGGTTCTTATGGTCCCACCTCTCCAGCCTGTCCAGGTCCCTCTGGATGGCATCCCCTCCCTCCAGTGTGTTGACTGCACCACGCACAACTTGGTGTCATCGGCAGACTTGCTGAGAGAGCACTCAATCCCGCTGCCTACCCCCATGTTTTCCCTTAAGAAGGGTATTATTTGTAACACTGCAGAGATAGGCAATCCGTAGTGCACTGAGAACACTTATATCTCTCTTTTATTTTTTTTTTCCTAGGTTGGGGGTCAGCCTTTGAGTCCTTCCTCGCAACAGTCTCAGCAGGAGCTCAGCCCCTCGCAGATGCAGACAACTACAGCGACGCCAAACCCAGCCCTGCAGCAGCAGCAGGGCTCTTCCGTTCAGCACACCTATCTCCCCAGCACCTGGAACTCATTCCGGAGCTACTGTAAGTGTCGGAGCCTGGCTAGTGTCTGGGGCTAGTATGTGCTCCAGAGGGATAATGGTTTTTTTAGAGCTCATTAAGCTCCGTGATTAATATTCATAGAGGTCTAAGAAGATGAACAGTTTGAGAGGAATGAAAATGGCTGTATGAACTTCTGTGCTGTAGGTCCATAATCACCCGGTACGTGGTTTGGGCAGGCAGACTGGGCTCCTTTATTCCGAGGAGCTTGGATTCAGCAAAGTGGCTGAAATTCCGCTGTTCAAATTTGGGTGGATGCTGGAAAGAATCATCCAGAAGAGGAGGGTTGACACGAAATGATTTCTCCCGTCCGTGCAGGTCTGGATGGTGATTTCTGTGATTTCTTGGGTGGTGTTTGGGCATGAATTGCCAAATCTGCAGCTGATGTTCGCCGGCATAATTCTGTTGAGGCCCGTAGGGTTTCACAAGGCTTTGCAATACCTGGATTTCTATTCAAAAAACACTGTTTCAGGCTTGAAATCTTACTGTCATAAGAGATTATCTTTCAGGGTGGTCTTGGAGTTGGTCTGAAGGTCCTCATTCTCCAATTTCCATTTTTTAGCATCTGAGATTCAGATGATGACCATTCCCCAAGGCCAGTACGTGATCACAGAGACGGCTGTGGGTACGCCCGTCACCACTGTCAACACCGGGCAAGTGAAAGCAGTTACTCAGGTAAGGAAAACAAATCATCCGGAATAACGAAATCGGGCTTAAAGCCTTCAGTTTGAAGGTTAAAGGAGTGCCAAAGTGATGACTGAGGCACAGAGAATAGAGGTGTAAGTGGTCCAGCGTAAGGAGGCAGGTCGTTGTACTGCATTGATATTGGATGTTGGAAATGCAACTTCTGCTAGAACATGGGGAAAATGGGAAAAAAAACCTTTCAGGATAGTTGTATTAAAAATGGCTATTTTGATTTGCAGCAATGAGTTGTGTAATTGGTTTACCCATTTGTGAGTTAGCCAAATCCTAAGTAGTCCAATGTGATTCAAAACAAAGGACAAAAGGGTTATGTTGCTCTCAAATACATTTAAACAAAATATAACTAAATTTCAAAACTCCTTGTTCATTCCAAAATCTCCTCCAGCACAGCACCAGGAAAGTTACAGACTATTAAAACAGAGAATTTACAGAAGATACAACAATTATTCTTTATTTGCTTTTATATATTCCCCATGCAGACTCACTACGTGATATCTGAAGGTCAGCCCGACCTGGATGTCAAACAGAACTCTTCCCTCCCCAGCGAGGTGCCGGTTGGCGTTTCCCAGCCCCCGGCCCACACGGATTCCTTGGAATCCCAAACCAGCAGCCAGCAGCCCACCACCCAGTACATCATCACCACCACCACCAACGGCAGCGGCGGCAGCGAGGTGCACATCGCGAAACCCAGGACTTTCTCAGCAGAACACGACTGATGCGGCCTCGAGGTGCCACTTGCTTCTACTTGTCACCTCCCCCGAACGCCCAGACACACGGAGCTCAATCTGGTTTAAAGTCCATGCTCCCTTCAACTAAAATCTTGGAGCTCATTAATGCTTTAAGAGGGTTTAAGTCCCCGGTGACTGTGAAGACCCGCCCTCAAAAATCCTTCTGGGATGCTATTTTATGCAGCTTTTAACAAAAAAAAGGACAAGAGGAGAAGTGAAACCTCTGCTTGCTCTGGACTTATTTTTGGCATGTCTGCTGACCCTTATTTTTTTTTTTTTTTTCCTTTTTGGAAGTGTCTCCAGTAAACAACTTTATATTTCAATTGTATGGGGAAAAGCTTGCCTAACTGCAGGTTAACCGGCAGGTGGTTGTATGTGTATTTTTAATAGGAGCCGTTAAACAGGGAGGACATGGTGTTAAATTGCCGGAAAATGGCAGAACTGAACCCTGTGTCTTTATTTCAGCAGCCAAGGGGAAAGGGAACGTGCCAGCTCACCCCCAGCAGACTGCCTGGAGAAAAAGAGCAGCAGCAGCAAAACCGGCGGCTCCTCGCGTACGTTTGCGGGGGACGGATGTAACAATGAAGCTGTGAAAATGTGCCGAAAGCAGTCCATTAAATTATTATTATTATTAATATTATTTTTCCAACCCTCCAGAACTGTTTACACGCCGCCTGCCCTGCCCTACTTTACCGGGCAGTGCCAGGAAGAAGGAAAAGTGCAGTCTTAAACCCGCCTTGTGCGGAACAAACCGATGGGAATCACAGTATGTAAGGGGGTAGGACAGAGCCACTCTTAGCTCTTTTTTTTTTTTTTTTTTTTTATTTTCCCCTTCAGCATTTGCAGGGAAAATTGCCTTTTTTGCCTGTAAACAAAAAAAAAAAAAAAGGCTCAGTTTAGCCTGCAAAAAGCAGCTTTTGCTGTGACCTAAAGGTAGTTGTGCCAGGAGAAAATGAGAGTAGAGGAGCAGGGTAGTCATCTCTGGTGCCACCTCAAAGTGGACATATTTTTTTCCCTTGAAGACTGGATGGAGAGTTGGTTCCTCCAATTTTATTTTTTTTTTTCCCCAACTACGTGCTGTCATTCCTTTGGACAGGTCCATAAAACGACCAGCCCTGGGCTCAGGAAACAGAGAAGAAACATGTTAGTGGACCACTATCTATGGGACGCAGAGAGCCATCTGGGAGGGTTTGTAGACCTGGTCTGTGTACAGAATCCATGTTACATTTAGGGACCAGGAGAAAGGGAAAGAGAAGGTTTATTTTCTAAGGCAGTGTAATTTTTTTCCTTCTGGTATTTGCAAGACCATGATAACAACTCCACTGTCTCCTGGTGGGATATACCATGTATGTTTAAACCTCCATTCCCTCCCAAAAACCCATCCCACAATATCTGTGCATTAATAGGATATATTTATTTATAAAACAAAAGCAAAGAAGGATGTTTTTTCTTCATGGCCCTTGAGACTGAAGAACTGAGAGAGAGCTTTTTTTTGGTGAGTTTTCTCTCGTGCTGCACTGAGGTGGAATGTGGGACTTGTACTTTTGCACGAATATCCCACAGATTTAGGTGAGAATTCCCCGAGTGAGTGAGCACTGCGGATGTTCACAGGTTGTGGTTTCTCTTAGACATGAGAGAACTTCACCAAGGAAAGGTCGGGTTCCTTGTGGGCAAAGCAGGTATTGCTTTGGTAATTAACATATCCGTTAATACGGTGTGGAAATGGTGACCATGCGTGATGAGATAAATCACACTGAAAATAACTGGCCAGCTCTGAATGGGTTTTGAGGTAGCTTTGATGTGACTTGCCAAAATGTGGATTAATTTGTTCCTGGGATTTTCCTTCTCTTGCCGTACCACTGTACCAGGGCGCTAACGAGATGGGTGAAGTTAATGAGAACCAGAGCTTCCATTTAGTCAAGTGTGGTGATGAGTGTCTTCTAAATTCAGCAGATTTAGGAGCCTGTAGACTTCAGCAGCGTGGCCAGGAGTCACAATTCCCACTAATTAATTTGGAGCTGTGTGGCTGAGGGCTTGGGAACTAGGATGCTGGGTGTTATGATGATGTTGGTGTGGGAGAAGAGAAGGCAGGTTTTTTTGTCTTGGCTTTCCTCGGGCTGGTAGATGATTTAATAATGAGTCAAAAAAAAATATGGTATGAGCAATAGGAAACGGGATATTCCAGGTGGATACTGCGCTACAGGAGCAATTTTAAAGTCTTAAAATGTCTGTAGTCTTTATAGAGGAGCTTTTTTCTGCCCTTAATGATATTGCAGAAGTGGGGTTTAAAAAATACTTTGCTCTCTTCAGCTGTGTTGGAAAAGGCTCACAGAGTGAGGACGCTGGTACTAGTTATTTAAAGATGAGAACTGCAAGATGCTCCAGAAAACAATTTAAAAACAGCCACTTTGAACTCAAATCTTCCTTATCAAAGATTCTACTGTCTCCCACAGCAGCAGCCATGTCCTCAGTACCTGCGTTCAGTGATTCTCCATGTCCCAAGCTCAATAAATAAGAGAGAATTGTCCCTGGAAAGTGGAAATATCATGAATTTGCCTTCCCTGTAGTAAGGAACTACAGCCATAGCACAGGTGGTGGGGGCCTGCTTTTAGAACGATGACAGGAAAAAAAAAAAGACAAAATACGAGTTTGCATCGAATTTTTTTTCTTCCAATTTCTGCAGTGCAGAAGGTATGAAATACGTAATTGTTATTTTGGAACCAGAGCAACCCAAAGATCTACTTGAAGTCACATCCCCCAGGAGCTTAACTCTGGAGTGAAGGGCCACATTTTGCTCGAAGACGGACTAATGTTGTTCCTTGTAGGTGTTTTGGGGCCGATTCTGGATTTTCCTGGAGAAAAACAAAACGCAAACACCAAACCCAAGCACCCTCTGTTTTGCACCTCTCGGACTGCTCTGCCCCTTCTCTTATTTAACTGTGTATGTTTGTTGTACATTTGGTGACTGTTATTGTGTTCATAGTCTTGTGCAACCTGGCAGGTGTAAAAAAAGAAAAGAAAAAAAAAAAAGCAAAAAAAAAAACCCGGAAGTTAATAAATCTTTTTCTTTTTTTTTTTAAAAAAAAAGTATACACAACACTGGTGTCTTTGTTAATGGGATGCGGGGGTGGGGGAGTAAAAAGGGGCTTTGGTGGCGACAAGGAGAGGCCGCGGCGGGGGTGGGCCCTGTCTCCTCAGAGGTTTATGTTTCCTCAGGGCCGGTAATGGCGGCCGCCGCCTCCCTCAGGGGTCACGGCGCATGCGCGGCGCGGCCCGGCCCCGGTCCAACGCGCAGCCGCCACCTTCCGCCTTCCGGTGCGGGCCGCGTGCGGGGGCTTCCCGCCCCCGCGGCCCAACGGTCGCCACCGGGGCTGAGGCGACCGGCCCGGCCTGAGGGAGACCCTCCCGGGGCCGAGGGGGGACCCTCCAGACCCCCCTGATCCCTTGAGGGGGGAGCTGGGGCTGCCTACACCTCCAGCAGCGGGGAGACGCCGGTGTCCCGCCCAGAGCCAGCGTAGCGGGTATGAAACGCGCTGTGTTTTTTTTCCCCCACCTCCCGCGTTTTCTTACTTTCCGACGCTGTTTTTAAAGTTTATTTTGTTTTCTGTCCCTTTATTCGCGGGGTTTTTCCTCGCAGTTGAGGAGGGGTGCGGGGCTCTTGGCCCAGTCGTAGCTGGGGCTTGGGCCTGAGGGAAATCTCACCTGAGACCCCCCCCGGCGTTGGGGTTTTTGCACCTTAAAGCCCACTTTCGGGATTTAGCTGCAGTTTTTTCGTGGTATTTATCGGGATGCAAAGGGACATGGGTCACTGTCTGTGGCGGGGCACGGTACTCGCTGTCTGGCAAAGCATTGTGCTGGGTTGCAATCCAGCAGCAAGTTAATACTGTAATATTTTACATATTTCGCGGCCCGAGTCTGTAGCTTAAGCTTTAGCGACAGTTTCATCAAATCATGGAGTGGTTTGGGTTGGGAAGGACCTTTAAAGGTCAACTGGTCCGATCTCTGCGGGATGAGCAGGGACGTCTTCCACTGGAGCCCCCTCAGGTTCTCAGCCATTCCTGGGCTGGGGACGTACCTGGGTTTGAGGATTTGGGGTTATTGAGGGGTTTTCTACCGTCGTTCAGGAGCGGGAGAGGGTGAAGGATGGACTCTCTGGACCACATGCTGACAGACCCCCTGGAGCTGGGGCCCTGCGGGGAAGGGAATGGCCCCCACGGCATCATGGAGGACTGCATGCTGGGCACCACCAGGGTCAGCCTGCCCGAGGACCTGCTGGAGGACGTGAGTAGTGCTAAGATGCTTTACCTTTCCTGAGCCTTGATAAACGGGTATGTTTCCCTTTGTGAGGCTTTCAGGGCAAACTGGCAACAGGGGGGGATGTTTCTGACTGTCCTGGAAAAGCTGTTGAATGGGGTTTTGATTAATCTGAGGAAAACATCTTTTAAAACCATACTTTTGTGTTCGTTTTCTACATAACAATCGCTCTTATATTAAAATTACCTTTAAGAAAGTTTTGTTTGTTGCAAGTTTTGAATTTATTTTCTTCTTGTTAGTAGCATCGTTAATTTCCTCGTCTTTCCTCTCTCTGTTCCATTGTTTTCTGCATTTGGTGTGAGACAGTCTCCTGTCTTGTGTCATTTAACCACAGAAGACCTTAAGGGCTTGAAAATTAAAGACACGGATGCGTTTTCTTCACCGTTATTTTTCACTTTCTTCAGCCTGAGATCTTCTTCGAAGTCGTCAGCTTGTCCACGTGGCAGGAGGTGCTGACGGATGCGCAGCAGGACCACCTGAAAAAATTCCTGCCTCACTTCCCCGAAAACAACCGAGAGCATCAGAACAAACTCATCTCTGCGCTGTTCAGCGGCGAAAACTTCCGCTTCGGAAATCCACTGCACATCGCCCAGAAACTCTTCCGAGGTCAGGGAGCATAATAAACTTCTGTGTATTTTCGGGGTTAAACTCTCAGCTAGCGGTTGATGAGAACTCTGGTGATTTTTACCTCTTTCTTACAGATGGACACTTTAATCCCGAAGTTGTCAAATACCGGCAGCTGTGTTTTAAGTCCCAGTACAAGCGCTACCTGAGCTCTCAGCAGCAGTACTTCTACCGACTGCTCAAGCAGATCCTCGCTTCCCGAAACGTGAGTGTCTTCGGGGCACGGTCATTGATTTCTTGTGTCCTGTAAGGAACAGCTTGTCTTTACAACAAAGAGTCTTGGTATTTGTGCATTCGCAGTTCTCAGAGGTCTTTCTTTTAACAAATGCTGCATTTCTGGGTTTCCCGTGGCCCCTATGATATGAGAACACTAGAAACATTGTTATGTTTTCTAATTGCAAGTTTTGAAACTCTTCTAGCTCTCACTTGTGTATTTTTCCATGTCCACCTTGCCCCCCGCTTCCTGCGTTTACTTCTTTACACTTTAGTGTCCTATTTACAAGTCAGTTTGTCTTAATTTTCTGCCATTTCTGTCATTGTGAAGCAGGTAGGGATGCTGAATATGTAGCTGTATGAATTCCCTAGATTCACTGGGAACTTGTATAGAATAGATGCAAAACTCTGGTTCTGATGTCTGTAGATCCCCGATGAAGTCTTCCTCTGTGGATGCTGTCATCAGCTACTTGCTGCCAACTGAAATGTCTTCATTGTAGTTGCTCGCTTATTTCTAGTCATTGAAACATACAGGATGTATGGATGAAGACGAAAGTCTGTCTTTATAAAACCCCTCGCAGTGATAAGAGAAAAAGAATATGGAAGTGTGTAGGAAGTTGTTTCCTCTGTAGCCCTAAGGGGTGAATTTTTTTCTTCAAAAACGACGTTTTTCCATGTTGGCGTTACGTATTTGGCATGGAAACTCCACAAATCAATCTCAGATCAAGGCTCTTCTCAACAGTCCACATAAAATGACAGTAAGGTCTTGTACGTGGAGGTAAAGGTTTAGAAATTTCTTACTGGAGCCCTCCTTGCTTTCCCCCAACTTCACATGGTAATCTAAAAAACACTGGTTTTTAAATTGCCTATATGGCAGATTGTGATACTTTGTAAGGGTTACTTTATAAGAACTGAGGTGCTTATTGCACCAGCCCCAAACATTAAACTTGCTGAATGTGTGTGAGTTAAGCGTACCTGTTGAGAGCTGTAGCTGAGATGGCTAATGTCACATCTGTCTCTTCTTCCAGCACTTGCTGGATTTAGCTCGGAAGGGGGGCCCTGACATGACCCTCAGGAGAAAGCACTTCCCACCCACGTATGACACAGAAGAGCGAGACAGACGGACGCATCGGCGCTACTTGAAGATTCTGAGGGAAGTGAAAGAGGAGTGTGGAGATACCACTGTGTCTTCTGATGAAGAAGGTAATGCCCCAGACTCAACTAAGGACTCGAGGTGTGGATGGAGAGAGACGAATTTTTAACATGAGGATGGTAGCACAGAATCACAGAATGATACGGGGTTGGAAGGGACCTCTGGAGGTCCAACCCCCTGCCAGAGCAGGTCCCACAGGAACGTGTCCAGGGGGGGTTTGAATGTCTCCAGAGAAGGAGACTCTACCACCTCCCTGGGCAGCCTTTTCCAGGGCTCTGGCACCCTCACAGGAAAGAAGTTCCTCCTTGTGTTTAGGTGGAACTTCGTATATTCAAGTTTGTGCCTGTTTCCTCTTGTCCTCTCCCTGGGCACCACCAAAAAAAGACTGGCCCCATCCTCCTGACACCCACCCTTTAAGTATTTATAGGCATTGATCAGTTCCCCCCTCAGATTTCTCTTCTCCAGACTAAAAAGACCCAAGTCCCTCAGCCTTTTCTCAGCAGAGAGATGCTCCAGGCCCCTCATCATCTTTGTAGCCTCTGCTCTCCCCTCTCCAGCAGTTCCCTGTCCTTCTGGAACTGGGGAGCCCAGAACTGGACCCAGTGCTCCAGCTGGGGCCTCCCCAGGGCAGAGCAGAGGGGCAGGATGACCTCTCTCCACCTGCTGGTCACCCTCTTCCTGATGCCCCCCAGGATGCCCTTGGCCTTCTTGGCCACCAGGGCCCATTGCTGGCTCCTGGGCATCCTATTGTCCACCAGGACTCCCAGGTCTTTGTCCTCAGAGCTGCTCTCCAGCAGGTCAGCCCCAACCTGTACTGGTTTGGGGGGGTTATTCCTCTCCAGGGGCAGGACCCACCCTTGTTGAATTTCATCAGGTTCCTCTCTGCCCAGCTCTCCAGCCTGTCCAGGTCTCGCTGGATGGCAGCACATCTTAAATAGAAGAATGGAAACTGGACTCCAGTTTTATTGGCTGTGCTCTAACAAGCACAGGGGAATATAATTATGTAGATCGGTGCTTGGTCTTGCAGAAATAAATGTATTTATTTCTTTATTTTAGATCTAAGCTCCTGGCCTCCAAGTTCTCCAGCACGTTGTCCAAGCCCACCTGTTCCCCTGAGAGTAATCCCCACATTGTCAACCTTGGACATGAAAACAGCAGGTGAGAACCAAACTAGGGGTCAGTAGGGATTTAGGGGTGACAATTACTTTGAGACCCTGCAAGAAATCAGTTTGAAAACCTGTTGTTTGATGGGAAATACTGTAGTTCTTCGTTTTTCCCGTTTCCAAACCAATTGGCTCTTCTCCCAATTTATTTAATCTTTTTCTCCTTGCAAGTTTAGTATTTTAACACGAGGGTCTACAGTTGGTATAAAACTACTGATCTCTCTCTTTTATTTTGCCTTTAACGCTTGAGGTGTTAGCATAGTCCAGTTAAAAATATTTTGGTGTTTGTGCCAAGGGAACCCTTCCTAAAGTTACTGTAATCCAGTCTGCAAACCCTTCGTGCAGCACAGCTGGTTCTTGCATCTTTTCACTTCTAATACTTGCATCAGCAATGAAACCTGATGACCCAAGGAAGAATGTATTGAAAATAAATCAGATGATTAAAATGATTAAATTCAAATAAAGAAAATTTAATTATTCAAGTCTGTAAAGTAACGATAACGGAAAACTGTGCAAATAATCTCTCAATGTTTTTTTGTTGCAGACAAGATAGAACTTGGGGAAAGTGATTTGAAGATGATGTTGAGGAAGCACCATGAGAAACGAAAACGTCAACCTGTAAGATGGCAGAAGTCTTTGGGGGTGGGACTGGACTTTATTCATTAGTCTTTTGTCTGTTAGCCGTAGAATTCAGGGTATTTCTGGGAGACAAAGTGATGGCTATTTTTTCTGTGTGCAACCACCCTTCAACCCTTTTTTGTAACCTCTATTTAATTGTGTATATGCAACTCCTTTTTTGTAATTTCATTGATGTGTTCTGGAGAGACAGAATTTTGGATTTCAGGGTTAGAAGACTTCCCTACTTTTATTTCACTAAATAGCTTCATAACCTACTCTTGCATAAGTTTGGGATGTTTCAGTACTTGGTTATCTTCTGTACTCTTGTTGCAATCTTAGCACTTTGTCCTTCCCCAATTTTAATTTCTATCCCCATCTAGGACCACCCTGATTTAGTGACAACAGACGTGACTCTTGAGGACATCATGACTCGAGTAAATGCTGGCAGGAAGGGTTCCTTAGCAGGTCAGTGGCTTGGGCACGGTGCTTCTGCACCTTTGCCTTTCTAGTTTCATCTACCTTGGCTTTAAAAACTAGAGGTTTTCTATTAAAACACAGTGCATTGAGGGGGAAAATAAAGATTCATGGAAATGACTGGGAGGATGGAATGAACTGGAGATGAATGAGTGTACACTACCCACATTTCTGAATGTAGGTTTAAATACGTAGTTGGTTTATGATTCTAAATGAAATACAGTGAGAAAGTTTATAATTCTTCTTACCTTTTATCATGTCTGAAGCCTTATTCGACCTTGCAACCCTGAAGAAAAAAGTGAAGGAAAAGGAAGATAAGAAGAAAAAAAAGCTGAAGATGATTAAATCTGAGGTGGAAGACTTGGCTGACTCTCTGGGCAACGCAGATGGAATTCCACCGATGTCTCAGGATCCTTCCCCCATCCCTCTGTCATCTGTCAAAGAGGAGTAAGTGCTTCAAAGAGCCCCGAACGCCTCGCACGGATGGAGAAAGCAACGGATGTTGCAGCTCAGATTTTTGTGGGGCTTTTGCAGGCTTTAGTTTTGTGCAGCTGGGGATGTGTGAGATGTGTGGTGTTCACCTGCGTATAAGAAGGTGAATATTTACTCGGGGAACTTACTCTGCTTGTGTTCTCTTTCGTTTGAAGACCTCTTGAAGACATGAAGCCATGCCTTGGAATAAATGAAATATCTTCCAGCTTCTTCTTCCTTCTTTTGGAGATCCTCTTTCTGGAAGGACCTGCTACTCTCTCTGTGGTAAGGAACCACCCACTTATCTAGGAGTCTTTGCAGAAAACAAAATTCAGTGATAGAGGGATTTATAGCTATATAATAGTGGTTTTTCTCCAGAGTTGTCCTGCTGTAAATTTTATTAAGATGTAAATTACATATTAAAGAAGGGAAACCCTTTGGTTTTCACATTGCATTCTGTTTTGAATGTGCTTCATTGATTTAGTCAGTTGAATCTGTAAGTCTTTCCAGCGGCAGACCTGTTCTTTAGATCATAGTTAGATATATTCTGTATACGAAGGACAGAGATGGTGGGGTAGTTTTTTCCCTACTTTGTGTCAGTTGTCTGAAATAATTGAAAAAGTCAGGTGGTTTCTTTTATTTACATAAAAATCTTGTCCCCTGGATACGTTTAGCTCTTTTGTTTTCTATTAAAACAGCCATTGTTTAAAGCGTGAGATCCTTAACAGAATATTTCTTTTTCCGTTTCAGCTTGAAGATAAAGTTCTAGATTGGCAATCTTCTCCTGCCAGTGCACTAAATAACTGGTTCTCCTTTGCCCCTAACTGGTCTGAACTGGTTTTACCCGCCTTGCAGTACTTGACAGGTGACAGCAGAGGTAAGAATGGCTGTTAAAAGTACTGGTGATGCTGGTACCTCAGTTCTAACCAGCGCTGGTTTAAGCTGTAACTCAAATCAACTTCTAATTCAATAAATCACGGTGTTGTTGACAGTGTTTCTATGGTAGGCTTTCTGGCTGACATTTCTTGATTGTGGTAGAGGTGTTTTGCATGTAGATAAGTAGATAAGACCCAGCTTGATTCCCGAGTGTGTGAAAACGTTGTGTGAAATTGCCTCTGGACAGGCAGTTTCTCCTGTTTCAGATCCTGCGCTTCAGGCGGGGTGTTTGTAGCAGGAAGAAATTAATCTCTTCCCGGTGCGAAGATATTGTGGTTGTCTCCGGAGACAATGAAAACTAAACTAGATGATGCCCTGAGCAATCCACTGGAAACATGAAGCTGGCCCAGCTTTGACCTGAGGCTTGGACCAGCCAAGCTTCAGATGTTCCTTTCAAAAGAAATTATTCTGTGGTTCCCGTTTGCTTAGTGGGAAGTTTGAAAGGGAGAGACAGCGTGGATTGTAGTGGCCTTTGCAGCCTGGATACTTAATGTTCTCTGAAACACTGTAAATTTAATACTGTAAATCCCGAGTTCACTTCCCGCCAGCCCAGGAGTAGTCACAGTACAGTAACAGTTCCCGGTGCCTCACAGCATGAACAGGATCTCATCTGACAACCTGTAGATGAAAGGCTTGTTATCCTGTCCTGAAAAGCTTGTTATCCTGTCCTGTTCCTTTCTTGTGCTGGCCCTGTTACTCCGAGATGCTTTGCCTTCCCTTTGGGCAAGTAGAAATTTAGCAATGCGCTTACATAATCGCTTAAAATGCTTTATCTGTCATTGTGAGTCTAACTCAACAGCTTGCATTACAACAGTGGGGTTTTGGTGGTTGGACCATTGTATGATGTCTGACACGCACATTTTTCATTGTAGATGTTCCTTCCAGCTTCTCACCTTTTGTTGAATTCAAAGAAAAAACTCAGCAGTGGAAATTGCTTGGTGAGTACCTTGTGCTCTTCTGTGATTTCTACTATAGTAAAGGGTGGTTGTTTTCTCCAGGACTTTACTTTTTAGCTCGTTGCACCCCAATGAAGACAAGCAGAGCTGTTAATTGGGTGGTTAGGCCTTTTCTTTTAGCTGAGGGAAGGTGTATTTTACATTCTAGGTTTTCACAAGACATTGGTATCAGCAGCAGACAGACAGTAAATGAGCAGAGGCACTGGGCTTTATTTCCTTGTGTTCCTGGCTTAACCATGTTTATCTCACCTGTCAAATCTATCTGAACACCTTCGTATGTTCCCTTCTGTAGAGCATACCTTCTGATTATTCAGAGCAATTATTAATTATACAAAAGGAACCATCTGCAAATACCTGGCAGCTCTGTCTCAAACAGTATCTTGCCCGTTATGCCAGGAGTTGAAGCACCGTCCTTTGTACCAACATGGGAGAATAATTAGGTTTTAGCACTTTCCTAAGCCTGGATGTGTTCAAGTGTTGAAATCGGAGCATCTGTGAAGTATGGAAAATGCCTTGTGACTGGTGATGCACAGGGGTGGGAAGGGAGTAGGAGATGACTGGGAAGTACAAGCAACTGGCTTCGTAACAAATAAAGGACTTCTCTTTCTTATTTTTCCTGATTTCTTGGACTAGGTTCTTGCCAAGATCATGAGAAGGAATTGGCAGCACTGTTCCAGCTCTGGTTGGAGACCAAAGACCAGACTTTTTTCAAAGTGAGTCAGAAAAAAATCACCTTTGAGCAGCACAAATCTGCCTGAGTTATATCCAGCATTGACATTTCTCTGTTTTTCGATAGGAAAATGAAGACAGCTCAGATGCCACACCAATTCCCAGAGTGTGAGTATATAATGCTGCTCGAAAGCTTCTGCAGTGCATGGTAATGCTATGAAGTTTGGTCCTTGCGCCTCTGGGTCTGAATGGCTGGCTGCTTAAAATAAAAAGATTTGACATCATGGGGCAGGAGGGAACTTGATAGTCTGATTTTGCACAGTGTCAGTTGATTCTTCCCCAAGCTATGTCCTGGTAATTAGGTTATTTACAGTCCTTGCTTACCTTCAAGTGGTACATAGAGCATGTTTTGAGATCTCTACAGGCCTTATTTATATTACCATAAATACTTCCAGAGTTTGTTCAGAAGAATTTGCAGAAAGGGTGAGGTGACTAATCCTTTGGGATGTTCTCTGGGCTTGTTGTGGGCTTGTTGTTGCTCAGAACCGATGGTGCCCTTTGTTTCAGAAGGACTGACTACGTAGTCCGGCCTAGCACCGGGGAGGAGAAACGTGTGTTTCAGGAGCAGGTAAGAAGAGAATCATCTGAATGAGAGGATTAGAGGAGATTAGAGGAAGAAAAGGCTTCTTGTTACTGGGGGAAAGGGTGTTTGCTGGGTAGAAGGTGTATCTTTGGCATCTCTCTAGTCTGTGCAGCTGCTTAACAATGACTCTAGGGTATTGCACCTGCACACTTTGGTTAGGTGGGGCTTTGTATTCTGCTTGAAGTAGTTTGTGCTTGTCTTGATCCAAAATAAGCAGTGTTTGAGCCTTTAATTTTTAAAAAAATACTTGTTGTTAGAGAATAACTTATTGTCGTAAGTGCTAATATAAACGTAGCACAAGGTTTAAGATTTTGCTCTGTCTGTTACCTGCTAAATTAAGTCCTTTTGTTTCCAAATACAGGAGCGTTACCGTTACAGCCAGCCCCACAAAGCTTTCACTTTCCGTATGCACGGCTTCGAGTCGGTTGTTGGTCCTGTGAAGGGGGTGTTCGACAAGGAAACCTCCTTAAACAAAGCCCGAGAGCATTCTCTCCTGCGCTCGGACAGACCAGCTTATGTCACCATCTTGTCCCTCGGTAAGGTGATGACCAAGAAATTTATTAAAATAGAAAAAGACTCTTCTGAATCCTCCTCCAAGCAATGACTTCAGGAATCTAAATTATAAGGGGGAAAGGTGGGCGGGCTGGGATGACATAGGCAAAGAAGAAATAAATTCTACGAGATAAAGGCTAGATTGTAGTGAGCAAGTAGGTGCTATGGGAGTAGGGAGAAGAGAGGCATCCAGAAACCTACCTGGTAATATACTCAAACACAGCTACCTCGTTACGGCTGGAAGTTTAAGCTCTGATTTTGTATTTCAGTTCGTGATGCTGCTGCTCGCCTTCCTAATGGAGAAGGGACTCGTGCTGAAATCTGTGAGCTGCTTAAAGATTCCCAGTTCCTAGCTCCCGATGTCACAAGCGCTCAAGTAAGTTGGGCGCCACGTCTGGCCTCAAACAGATGCTCCTAAACATACAGTGTGCACACCCAGACTCATTTTTTTATGCTGCTTTGATACAAAAACTGTGTTCTCTGCTCTGGTGAGCTGCTGCAAGTCTGCCCCAAACTCTGGATGGTGAACAAACACCTCAAAAAGACATGGAATTAACATGGTGTCATATAGCTGCTCTCATTTTAGATTCAGAAACATTCAATTTTCAGAGCTCTCATCTTTGGTGGAAGCTCCTTAATCCAAGGTGGGAGACAGCATCCCGTGCTACAGCATCTGCTCTCGGGCAGTTCTTACTCAGATGGATTTCTAGCAGCTTACTCAGGTTTTATGCCAAATAGGGTTGCTTTTCTGTTCATGACCTTTGGCTCCTCCAACAGGGACGTCTTGTAATTCTGTGAATTCTGAACTTTCAGGTTAATACTGTTGTCAGTGGTGCTCTGGATCGATTACATTATGAGAAAGATCCCTGTGTGAAATACGATATTGGACGCAAGTTGTGGATCTACCTGCACCGGGACAGGAGTGAGGAAGAGTTTGGTAAGCCTGGCTCGGGGATACCTTAAGAATTGAAAATGTTTGTAAATCAAGATACCTGAACTTTTTCCATCCAGTTGGATAATGAACATCCATTTATCGGTGTAGTCTAGTCAGTTTGCTAATATCTCTAGCAGTCTCTAGTCAGTTTGCTAATGTTTGCCCCGCAGAGCGGAGTGTCATTTTGAAGTGTTTATTAGAAAAATAGCATCCTGTGTACGAGAACTGCAGGGAGGGGTACGTACATTCACAGCTTCTTACATGTTTTATTTTCAGCCTTTTTAGCTGATTTTAGGTGGTGTTTTTTCTTTGCGCTATGACGTGACAACGTGTGTTTGATTTCGTGCCTGAGGATGAACCTACAGTTCTGAATTGGCCTTTTTCTTAACTCAGTTTGCTTGTGTTCAGGAATTCTGACCATTCATTTGTATTTGCAGAACGGATCCACCAGGCTCAAGCTGCTGCAGCAAAGGCCAAGAAAGCTCTTCAGCAGA
Source organism: Calidris pygmaea (assembly GCA_003697955.1). NCBI lineage: Eukaryota > Metazoa > Chordata > Aves > Charadriiformes > Scolopacidae > Calidris > Calidris pygmaea. The sequence continues at coordinate 487,215 of QJSC01020716.1, read as the reverse complement.
AGCCAAAACCTCCGGCTAAAATGGTAAATTCCTTTGCACAAGTTTGCACAGGTGCTTTTAGGATTGGGAAGGAGATACGGGTTTAATTTAATCCATAAATTCTGGATCTGTAGTGGCTGATGAAAATTACCATGTATTTGAGTTACCAGTTCATTATGTTCTTGAATGTGGGTGTTAGTTTAGCAGCAGTGCACAAAACAAAGAGGAAAAGAGGGACCTTTTCCTCCTCCCAGCTTCCACTGTTATCCTTGTTGATCTCAGCAGAAAGGTCAATGGAATCTGGAATCTATCCTAGGGATGGTCGTTCAGGTCTAGTTTTCAGGTTAATCTGTAGCAGGGTGTGTGGAACTTCTGCTCTCCCCCTCGCTGTGCTGAAGCTGTCAGGGTTTGGATGTTTCTAATACGTTTTTTTGTTACTGATATCAAATATCTCTGAAGTCGTTGCTGCTGGCAGATTAACCAAGGTAGAAATCTGCATGTTGTGAATGTTTGGTACTGCTGAGATACACCTTTCCCCGAGAACAGGAGCAGCCAAATGCACAGGCCCACTTGTGGCTGTGGCTGAGGAGGGCAGGCAGTCAGACATCTGGGATTTCAGGATTTAGCACCAGGGCATCATTCATAACCACACACAACTCAGCTTAGTGTGCTCAGCCCACTCTCTAGACTGTAGTGACCAAACCCCCAGTTTTTGTGAAGACCTTCACGCTTGATGGGCTTTCTTTGCAGAAGTCTGGTAGCAAGGAGAGCTCTGTGAAAGCCCTCCCCAGCAGCACCTCAGAGCCCAGCCAGCTGAGCCTCAGTGACTCCAGCATGCCACCAACTCCCGTGACTCCCGTGACACCGACTGCACCGGCGTTGCCAGCAACGCCGATTTCACCCCCGCCGGTGTCTGTGGTTAGCAAGAGCGTGTCTAGTGCTGGATCGGAGCCAGCAAAACCCAGCCAAAGGTACTTCTTCCATCTCGTGCACCGCTTGTGGACGTTACTGGTTCTTTCTCAATCGTTTCCTACATCTTTGCTGACCTGCTGGCTTTATCTTTTCCGTAGCGTTCTTCTGGTATCCTCCCCTACCATGCCGCAGCTCGGGACCTTGCTTTCCACAGCCCAGAGCTCACAGACACAGCCGGGGCCGCAGCCGCCTCCCGCCCGTGTGGTAAGTCATACCACCTCCTCCGGCCTGCCGCAGGTCCGGGTGGTCACTGCCCAGTCAAGCCTCCCAGCGGTGTCCCAGCAAGCCCCGGTGGTCACCCAGCAACAGCAACCCACGTCGGTGCCTCAAATCCGCGTTCCAGCTACAGCCGCCCAAACCAAAGTGCTCCCCCAGGTGAGTCGGGCTTCAGGGAGATCGGAATCATGGAATGGTTCGGGTTGGAAGGGACCTTAAAAGATCATCTCATTCCAACTCCCTGCCCTGGGCAGGGACACCTCCCACCGGACCAGGTTGCTCCAAGCCCCGTCCAGCCTGGAAGAGTGGAGTAGTTCTGATTTCTAACCTTAATTCTAATATTTTGATGTGGTGCGCAGGGTGGTGCTCACTTGGAACTTGCCATAACTGCAGAGCAAGAGCATAGAAACAGTTGTGCAGAAATAATTCTCTTCAGTGCTCCTTTTTTCCTATTTATGTGGCACCATTAAATTGTGTATTACAGTAAAAAGTCCACAGGACTTGCAAGCTATAAGGCATAAGACAAAAAGAGTAAATGATTAACCTGTTAGTATTGTATTAGTCTGCTCACAGGCCACCTCTGTCTCTTTAGGCTGTGATGACTCTGCCGGTAAAAGCTCAAACCAGCCCAGTGCAGGTGCAAAGACCAGGAAGCTCTGTGACAGGACAGACGGGCATCACTGTGACAGGACTCTCCGCAGCTCCCAGTCCTGCTGTAAAGCCAGTGACCAGCTCTCCCGGCAGTTCTGCCACCAGCACCTCCTCTACCACCGTCATCCAGAACGTTGCTGGCCAGAACATCATCAAGCAGGTGAGAGATGGGGATGGACGAGGAACTGGGCTTCACCACCCAGTTGTTTCCTGTTTGTTGTGACAGGCTTGATGTACAGAGGTGAAAAGATAGTGAAAACTGTAGTGAAACGTAAAAGATGTGTTAGTGCAGGTTCTTTATATTTAACTGTCTTCAGATGTTGACCTTGTTTTCATTCATCTTGTTTGAAAAACAAAGCAGCTCTGCAGTATTTTGGGAATGTCATCTGATGTGCAACCAAACCATTTTCAGTAGTGCTCTGAGTGCATCGTGCCCCTTCAATCAATTCAGACATCATCCTGTTGGGAAGTCTTGCTTGGACTGTGCCTTGGACTGTGTCCTGCTTTGATAGAGCCGTTTCTCTCATCTCTTCCAGGTGGCTATTACGGGGCAGCTTGGCATGAAGACCCAGCCTGGAAGTGGCATCCCGCTCACGGCGACCAACTTTCGCATCCAAGGGAAGGACGTGCTGCGCCTGCCCCCGTCCTCTATCACCACGGACGCCAAGGGACAGACCGTGCTACGGATCACCCCGGACATGATGGCCACCTTGGCCAAATCGCAAGTCACTACTGTCAAACTGACTCAGGACCTCTTCACGGCAGCTGCGGGAAGCAGTGGTGGTGGGAAAGGCATCTCTGCAACTTTGCACGTGACATCCAACCCGGTCCAGCCGGCTGATTCTCCAGCCAAGACCAGCACGGCCACTTCAGCTTCTTCCAGCCCAGCTGGAGGCACGGTGGTTAAAGTGACTCCTGATTTAAAGACTGCAGAGCCAACGAGCTCCGCTTTCCGCCTGATGCCCGCCCTGGGCATGACTGTGGCAGATCAGAAGAGCAAAGCCATAACCACGGTGGCCTCCACCGAGGCCAAACCGGCCGCTACGATACGAATCGTGCAGGGGCTGGGGGTGATGCCACCCAAAGCCGGGCAGACTATTACGGTAGCCACTCACGCTAAGCAAGCCTCCTCTTCCTCAGCCGTGAGCGTGGCCGGCACGGTCCATACCTCAGCCGTCTCTTTACCAACCGTGAGTGCCACAGTGTCGAAAGCGGTTGCCGTGGCCTCGGGAGCTGCTGGGACTCCCATAACGATAGGCACGGGAGCCACCGCAGTGCGGCAGGTCCCCGTCAGCACCACAGTGGTGTCTACCTCCCAGGCAGTAAGTAACGCTCAGCTTTTTTCGGGTGTTGGGTGAGAAAGGGGGAATGCTGAAATGCGTTATGGCTGGAAACTCCTGACATCCCCAGAGGCTCAAATTAATCACTGTAGAATGTGGGTCTGCAATAATTTGATGGACTTGTTAGCTAAAAGCTGACCGGAAAGCAGTCAGATATGTCTTCCCTTACTTACTGTTGTGAGTAAATGAAATAAACTTTGCTTATCTAAAGTCCTACCTCGTGCAGCTCAGCGTCTCACCCCCCAACACCTCTGGTGTGGTGTCAGAAATAGAAGTGCTTGTTACTCTTACTAAATTTTTTACCGAATTCTCCATTTAATACACGTGTCCCAATTAATTAATACAATGTCCAAGGCTGAAGGCACCGTAAGCTGTATCATGAAGGCACCATAAACTGTATCAGGAAAGCTGAATGAGCTAATTGGCAATTACCAGACCTTCCTAAGGATATAAATCGTGGATGGATGCAATGAGCCTTCCCACAGAAATACTGTGGTGCCAGGATGATGCAGGTTTTCATGAAGGGAATGAGATGGAGGTGAATTTTAACGAGCCTGAAATGGAGCACAGATTTCATCAGCAAAGCTGCTGGTGGGTTTCTACTCCCAGGACTCCTGAAAACCAAGCTGAGTGGGTAATTGCATGATTTCAAGCAGTTTCTCTGCTGAACTCCCCACGACTCCTCACATGTTCTTCAACTTCTCTAGGGCAAGCTACCAGCACGGATAACGGTGCCCCTGTCGGTGATCAGCCAGCCTGTGAAAGGCAAGAGCGTGGTGACTGCCCCCATCATCAAGGGCAACCTTGGGGCCAAGTGAGTATTTTGAGTTAGAAATAAGCTGAGGAGGGTCTGTGTTCAGTGGGTTCCTGGGGACCTTGCAAGCAGAGGGTGGGATAGACATATAGTCCGTTAATAGGTCCATTAGCTGCAAGAAATGGAACTAATGCGGTATCTGGCAATGAGAATCAGATCTTTGTTTAGGTGCCCTGAGGTGCAGGTTCTACAAATACACTGAAGAAAATATGTTCTCTGCTTGTCTTGAAACCAACTATTCGATTAGTTCTGTTTGAGCAAGAACAAACCTGCTGACGTACCTAAAAATATGTGCAATCTGAGGCCATCTCTCCGTTAAAGAAACTAGGGAAGTGTTAACTGCCTCGGTGAAAATTCCTCTGATGTTCAGATATTGAAGTCTTTTTGTTTATTCTTCCATGAATTCTGGTGGTGTCTCCTGTAGTTAATATCTCCAGGCAGAACACTCCGTGCCCGGCTATTTTCTGCCTTCCTTGAGAAGTGTTCAGCTCTGATCAGACTAACCCAGTGACGTGCGCAGTCCAGAATCAGAGGGTTTCATTCCTGTGATAAAGTAATTCTCTGTCATAGTGATAAATGTTGACATAGACTTGTCGCTTGTGTATTTGTTGGTTTTGTAGGGAAAAACACCCCACACTGCTTAAAGTCATAAGTAAATTTAGGATGTAACTGTAATGAATGTGAAAGACCCAGCCTGCTCTGCTCTTTATTAACCTCTCAACGATTCTCTTTCCTTAGCATCAGTGGGTTGGGCAGAAATATCATCCTGACCACGATGCCAGCGGGGACAAAACTCATCGCTGGGAACAAGCCAGTGAGTTTTCTGACTGCACAGCAACTGCAGCAGCTGCAGCAGCAAGGCCAGGCCACGCAGGTAACGGCACCTAGAATAATATTGTTTGCTTTTTTATATGACTTAACGTCTCCTGGGAACTCCCTCCCATACCATCCTCATTAGGAAATTGAGGAAGTGTGGGTTAGATGAGGGGGCAGTGAGGTGTGTTGAGAGCTGGCTGTGTGACAGAACTCAGAGGGCTGTGATTAATGGAGCAGAGTGAAGTTGGAGGCCTTTAACCAGTGGTGTCCCCCAGGGGTCAATACTTGGTCCAGTTTTGTTCAACATATTCATCAGTGACCTGGCCGAGGGGACAGAGTGTATCCTCAGCAAGTTGTCTGATGATACCAAACTGGGAGGGCTGGCTGACACTCCAGAGGGCTGTGCCACCATCCAGGGTGACCTGGACAGGCTGGAGAGCTGGGCAGAGGAGAACCTAATGAGGTTCAACAAGGGCAAGCGTAGGGTCCTGCACCTGGGAAGGAAGAACCCCAGGCACCAATAGAGGTTAGGGGTGGACCTGCTGAAAAGCAGTTCTGAGGAGAAGGATCTGGGGGTCCTGGTGGATAGTAAATTATCCAGGAGCCAGCAATGTGCCCTTGTGGCCAAGAGGCCAATGGGATCCTGGGCTGCGTANTAATGAGGTTCAACAAGGGCAAGCGTAGGGTCCTGCACCTGGGAAGGAAGAACCCCAGGCACCAATAGAGGTTAGGGGTGGACCTGCTGAAAAGCAGTTCTGAGGAGAAGGATCTGGGGGTCCTGGTGGATAGTAAATTATCCAGGAGCCAGCAATGTGCCCTTGTGGCCAAGAGGCCAATGGGATCCTGGGCTGCGTAGGGAAGAGTGTGGCCAGGAGGTGGAGGGAGGTCATTCTCCCCCTCTGCTCTGCCCTGGGGAGGCCACAACTGGAATCCTGCGTTCAGTTCTGGGCTCCCCAGTTCAGGAGAGACAGGAACTGCTGGAGAGAGTCCAGCGTAGGGCAACAAAGGTAATGGAGGGCTTGGAGCATCTCCCTGATGAGGAAAGGCTGAGAGAGCTGGGGCTCTTGAGCCTGGAGAAGAGAAGGCTGAGGGGAGACCTTATCAATGCTGACAAGGCTCTAAAGGGTGGGTTGAAGGAGGATGGAGCCGGACTCTTCTCAGTGGTTCCCAGGGACAGGACGAGGGGCAACGGGCACAAGCTGGACCATGGGAAGTTCCACTCCAATGTGAGGAAGAACTTCTTTGGGGTGAGGGTGGCAGAGCCCTGGGACAGGCTGCCCAGGGAGGGTGTGGAGTCCCCTTCTCTGGAGATCTTCAAGCCCCTCCTGGATGCTCCTGAGTGATGTGCTCTGGGCAGAGGGGCTGGACCGGAGGATCTCTAGAAGGTCCCTTCCAACTCTGACAATTCCGTGTGATCCGTGTGTGACTTTACCCGTGATGCTGAGGGTTCCATAAAGCGTACAGGTCCACAGCTTGGCCGTAGTGCCTGCATTAAACACGTGCACTGCGTCACCTCCTTTACCTTTCCTCCACCCAGATACAGTTTTTAACTGTTTTTGAAGCACTGATAGTGTAACGGATGTAAAACCAAAGATCCTGGCAGGAAGCCACCTGTGTGAGGGATTGTTTCTGTACTTATTGGGCTTTTTTTGTTGTACTTTGGCTTCTGTGCGTCACCACTTCTTGAAGAAATCACATTGCTTCTTTGCATATCCAGCTTTTCTGCCTGGAAACTTGGTGGTCTGTAATTCCAAATAATTAATCTTTATTGAGAGCTGCTTATAACATCTTTGTAGAAGTGAAGTATCCAGTGGATCCAAGTTATTCTGAAAACTTGCAAAAGCAGCTGAATAGGTTTTTATTCAAACTAATTTTTACTTCTTCCTCTCTAATCTGACGATCTCTTGGCACCATCCCACAGAGACAGTGGTCTTGTGACAGATTCTGCTCTCAGTGTGTTGTGGTGCTTGATCTTGTTCGTATAACTGAATTTTTATTGGCAGCAGAAACATAATTTACCAGTGCTTTCAGAGTGCAGCGTGTCAGCCGGTTGTTCTTGACGTGAGTTGAGATTTTTTTTCTTTCCATTTCAAACAGGTTCGAATTCAAACTGTCCCAGCCTCCCATCTCCAGCAGGGCACAGTGTCTGGCTCCACTAAAGCGGTTTCCACTGTGGTTGTGACGACAGCTCCGTCTCCAAAGCAGACCCAAGATCAGCTGTAAACACTGGTTTGAACACAGATCGCTTTCCAAGAAATTCCCTGAGCCCATGGTCGTCCTCAATCCAAGCCCCCGAGACTCCCTAACCCCAGCCACATCCCGTTGCTTGTCTGGAGTCAGCATTGTGATGTCTAGGTAGAAATTCCGCAGATGCTGTACCTGCAAAACAGAATGTTTCAGTCCAGATGTGTAAAGCCCGGTTCTGTGGCGTTGAGGGTTGTAAGAAATGTCTTCCTTTTCTTTCTTCTCTTCCCATCCAGAGGGCTTTTTGCGAATATCATTTCTGTGCATTTTGGGTTGTAGGCAAAGCAGTTGATCTTGGGTCTTCCTTAAGCAGGGAAACTTGCTTGGAAGAGGTGATTCAAACTTCTCAAAGTCCCGAAGAAGATGCCTCCTTTTGCTGGAGTCGAGCAGTCACTTACATACTTTTATGTGTATGATTTAGGACGGTGGCTTGGACACCAGAGTTTGTTTGTAACATAGCCTGGAAGTAGATCCCCGACACGTTCAGTGTCCTATTTATAGACTTTTTAAATACCTCTCCCCCATCTCTGAGCTCTTTGGGACAGACACCGCTTCCGTGTCAAATTTCTTGCAAAGGCAGGATGAGAGACAAGACGGTTTTTGCTAAAAAATAGCTGGTGGCCGTGGGGAAGAGTGAGAAGAGGAGGAGATGCAGAAGGTCGCTGTGTGAACAAGTCTGTCAGGAAATGGGAACGTACTGGACAGGAAAAAGCAACTGTTCACCAAGAGGATCCTCCTTTAGTTTTCCTCAACAAATAAACCTTTTTATCGGTCAAAAAAGACTAGCTTCTTTTAAAAGTTTGGAATATGTTTTCAAATACGCCCCCACTGTTGTCTCTTGGACTCGGAAGGAGTATTTTAACCTGTGATCCTGGCCTTGAGTTTTGTTTTTACCTTTGCAGTTTTATCTCTCTATGTAAACTTGTTTGAATTTTGCACATACCGGAGATGAATTCCTGGCTGTTCTGACGCGGCCTCGGAGCTTTCTCGGAATGAGATGAGAAGAGGTGTTGGACCGGGAGAAAAATAAAAGGGCGGAAAACCTTAGTCCTCTCTCTTCCATCTCCTTTTGGTTTTGTACAGCCTGTTTTGTGTATGATGGTTGTCCAGCTTGCCAAGGGCTAACAGATGGTCCATCTTCTTTGCAAGATGGGTCTTTTTAACCTGGTTTCTCTTGTAGTCTCTCTTTTTTTTTTTTCCCTTGGAAAATACGTGGTTTGCTCCCAGTTACACATCACTGAATATAATCTGTTCAAAGAACCAAGTCGCTGAGCTGCGTGTGTCGCTGTTCAGAACTGCTGCACCTGAGCGGAGCAGGCAGTTTTGGGGTGGGTTGGAGGAAACGGGGTGTTTCAGTAAAAAAAAAAAAGAAGCGGTGAGCTGCAAACATTGAGGCACATCGTGACATTGTTTTAAACAAGCACTTGAATTATGGTTTATATTCCTCCGGAACAGAATTTGGAGCGATAAAGGTTTTCTGAGCATTTCTCCTGCTTTGCCAGTTTTTGTCCCCATTTCACACGTTTAACTGTCGACGGAGGAGGCAGCAGAAAGGCTGTGGTTTGGGAGGGAGACGGGGGCATTCTTAAGTCCTTTCAGCTGCGAAGTTAAAATAAGAAATTAAAGAGATGGCCAGCAACTTCCTGGTATTGCTTCTGTGAAAGAGCGTCTCGATTCAGTACATAATCAAGATAATCCTTCTGTGTTAGTTCTGCTCATAATTGATAGAGTTCTTCAGTGTCAAAACCTGCCATCAGGCGCTGAAAGAAGATCACAGCCCCTTACATTTCTGTGAATCCTCTTGCAAATACGTGCCTTGTCAGTGAGCACAGGAGGCTGTGGCGATAATAAATTTAACGTAACGAGAAACCTGCATCTAATCCCATGGGTTTAGTGCATCTCTGATTGTTGCTGCTGCTGAGTCTTGCTGTTGAGGTCAACACCATCCTTTTTCTTCCATCTCAGGGTTTGCTAAACTGGTTGCCAGCGTGTGAGCATCCCTTGTGTTCCTTGCTGCTTGGCTCAGGACCGTTCTCTTCGCGTTAGAAGCTTGGGATCTTCAGGGAAAGAGCATCAGTCCCTACATGGGCTTCTTATTTCCCATGCCCACACGCCGGATTAAATAGTGTATATTTACTCCCGGCTTTCCCAAACAAAGTGCAGCCTCTTCTATGGTTCAGCTGCCACCCCTGGGATGAGTTGCTTCCGCTCTGGTTGAAAAATAACCTTTAATCGCCGGCAGTAGAGAGCCTTTGTTTTTAATCAGTAACGCTTAACTCCCACACAGCAGGCTGAAGGGCAGAGAGGGGCTCCAGTTATTTTTTTTGTGATTTTTTTTTTTTTTTTGGTGCTTTAAATACACCCAGAAGAGGGTGTATTTAAACTGGAGCGTGTTCCCAGGAGGTGTCTGCTCCTGTGCCCTCTCACTCTGGTGACCGAGGGCCGGTCCGGGTGAGTACGTACGCAGAGGAGGAAGCCCTGGAGAAAGTATTACTGACGTTGTACCCATTTTCCATCCGTTTGTCCTGCCTCAGACCTGCTTTCAGTCTGCCGTGTCTTTGCCATTACCTTTTTTTAATTAAAAAATGGAAGTACAACCTGTTCTCGTCACAGTGAGATACTCGCTGGAGTTCCCCTTGGTTATTTATTAAATTATGGTCGTGACTTGTTGCAGACGGGGGGAGAGCTGTGGGGAAAGGAGCTGTGTCGTGGGTGGAGACTGGCTCAAAGAGATACGTGGTTTAATATTATAGTTGCCCCATCGCAACCAATATTTCTTATTTAGCCTTGGTTATTTATTACAAACTGGGATAGATGCTTATTTCCAGCAAGAGAGAGAAACTTGTGTTTATTTATGTCGTGTAATTGTTGCTTACAAGATCCGAGCATGTTACACAAACTGCCACAGGCCGTTTAAAGCCTGTCTAACCTTTATTGTAACAACTGCTCTGTGTTATTTAAATCATGGGGGAAAATCTCTATTTATATACCTCGGTAGGACGATCTCATAACCCAATGAACTCCCTTTTGGGGTTACTTCCAAGTCTTTTATTTTTTATAAGAATGATTTTTCAAAAGCAATAGTTAATTGGACGTCAACCTGCGTATTTTTAGCAGTTGATCTCTTTGTTTCCCAACAGTTGATCTTTGTTTCCCTGCCATAGTTTTTAGGTAAATACAGAGACCTCGCTGCTTGTTTTTCTCGTGGCAGAGCTGCGCCGCAGACACCAGAACGTCGCGATCGACTCCGCTCCCATGGCCCAGTCCTGTCTGACCTGAGTTCGGTACGTGGTGCCTGACCTTGGGGCTCTCCTGGCCCATTACTGAGCACAGTAATTTTAAATTTAAATTTCAGCACAGGCTGAAATGTAAAACATTTGCCCCTTCATCTTAAAAGCAGTGCGACTTGTTGCAGCCGGGGGAGAGCTGTGAGGAAAGGAGGATGCGCCGCTGCGTCCTGGGTGGAAACTGGCTCGAAGAGAAATGTGGTTTAATGTAGTTGCCCCATCGCAACCAATTTATCTCAATCTGAGATTTAATTGAAGGAGTAAAATAACCGTCTAGTCTGTGAAAGGGAAATTATGGCTGGATTCGTCTTTCTTAACTTCTAGGAAGAGAAACCTGAATTACTCACCCCAGGATGCGTTTGCAGCCACTGGTCCCTCCGGAGGGCGATTCATCTGACCTCCCTCAGGTGGTTCCCCCAGGATGAGTCACTCTCTGGATACAGCCATTCCTTTCTGTGGACTATATAAAGAATTCTGGATGAGTAGCTCAAATTTGGGCTTCTAATGATTTCATTTAAGGATGACACATTTTATGTAAAGTGACCCATGTGAGTTAACAATTTGAGCGCTGATTAATCTTGTATGTGGCATCCTGTGTAAATCAGAAGTAAATATTTTAAGAACCCATTTGTTTCCGGGTGTCTAGAAGTTAATTTGTTAAGCCTTAGGTCCTTATCTTCAAGGGTTGAGGACAAGGGAGGTCATCCTGCCCCTCTGCTCTGCCCTGGGGAGGCCCCAGCTGGAGCACTGGGTCCAGTTCTGGGCTCCCCAGTTCCAGAAGGACAGGGAACTGCTGGAGAGGACACAGCAGAGGGCTACAGAGATGATAAGGGGCCTGGAGCATCTCTCTTTGAGGAAAGGTTGAGGGACTTGGGTCTTTGGAGAAGAGAAGATTGAGGGGGGACCTGATCAATGCTTATAAATACTTAAAAGGTGGGTGTCAGGAGGATGGGGCCAGTCTTTTTTCAGTGGTGCCCAGGGACAGGACAAGAAGAAATGGGCACAAACTTGAATATAAGAAATTCCACCTAAACATGAGGAGGAAATTCTTTCCTGTGAGGTTGGCAGAGCCCTGGCAGAGGCTGCCCAGGGAGGTGGTGGAGTCTCCTTCTCTGGAGACATTCAAACCCCACCTGGACATGTTCCTGTGGGACCTGCTCTGGGTGGCCCTGCTGTGGCAGGGGGTTGGACTGGATGATCTCCAGAGGTCCCTTCCAACCCCTTATCATCCTGTGATTCTGTGATTCTAATGTTATCTTTTCTCACTGTCCTCCAGGTTGCAAGACCTGGAGTGAAAATAACTCGCCTGCCAGAACCAAGATCCCTGAAGCAGAAACGTCCTGGTCCGTAAGAGCTTCCAGGATGGGGCGGTTTCGCAACAACACTTAAAGAGGGAGCAGAAGGTGCCAACCAAATACAGGAGGGGACATCAATAAGTGGATGTTCTGACCCAGAGCAAGGCCGTCACGGTCCAGAAAAACGAAGAGCAAACCTGGTGAAGGTCACGCTGTTTTACCTGTTGTCCTGCTGCTCCCTGAAGGGTTAACAAGGACCTGCAAAGATTCTGGCGTCGTTTGGAACTCGGTGAGTGACATCTGCCACGTTGGTGTGTCACCCTGAATGAATTTTTGGCAACGGGGGGAAATTTTTCAGATTGCGCTTGGGGAAACAATGTCTGCTCAGTATTTACGAGCCATATGTACTGCAACACGCTTCTATACGTAGAAAAATATGCTCCATTGCTCAAAGTATTTGCGCTGAGACCTTTCCAGCTGCTTGAGTGAGTTTCCCTCAGTGTGAATTGTCCCTGTGCTCTCAGTTACACAGTGAAATTATGGGTCTGGGGCAGTCAGAAGCCCCTGAGTCACTGCAGCTTCATGAATTACTGATCTCCCTTTGTGCTGCTTCGCTCTTGTAAGGAAATAAATCCTCTTTTGTAGCTGGAATGGCCGGAATAGCTTAAATAAGCAATAACTTGGTAAGCTGTTGTATCGAGGTTTGCTTTTAATGGTGTTCCTGTACTGGAAATGCCCCTCTGACCGTGGTTGGCCCCTGTAGTGGCTCTTAAAGCTGGTGAAAAGCAGAGAGGGAGGTTTATTGTCACAGTGTCACGTGTCTTCTCTGTAGGAAGCTGGTAGCTTACCAAAAATCCTCAAATAGTTAACTGAGTTGCTGTTCCAAACCTGCACCAGGAGAGCTGGGAAGGTGTTAATGTGCAAAGCTGAGGATTCCTCCGAAAGCCCGAAGTGCTTCCTTGTCACAAAAAATAGCACCTTATTGCTTTGAAGGGCAACGTGAAAACTTGGCCTGTGTATTTAGGTAGCTGTGACCAAGAGAGAGAGAGAGCCACCAGTCAGAGGGGTGACTCCTTTCAGTTAGAAAGCTGGGTTTGTGGCTGATTGATTGCATTTATTATAATTTTATTTTTCAACTTGTATTGTGGAGGTGAGTCAAAGTGTCATCTGTTAAGAGTCAGCAAACCCAGAAGCTCCTCCCAGTAGCAAGAAATCTTTCATTGACTGTGTTCACGTGCCTGGGTTTTAACAATATCAGCAAGAAGGAGCAGAGTGTGCATTAGGGCTGGATTTAATCTCTCCTTATGTTCTTTCTGCTTTTTTTATGATGTAAGTCAAGCATCCCAGAGAGCAACAACTAATTGGCTGGGAACCACTGTTCCCAGCTCACTGATTCTTCAAGAGAAGTGCTCTTCCCTCAGTTGTTGAGAGGGGTTGCAAGTTTCCCAGCGTCTCCCTGACATCTGGTGGAAGGAATCTGAGGGCTCAGCTGTGTCCTCACAAGTACTTGTGAGCCAGCAACAAATGTCTGAGCTTCAGAGAGTTGGTAGAAGAGCCATAGAGTCACAGAATGGTTTGGGTTGGAAGAGACCTTAAAGACCATCTCGTTCCAACCCCCTGCCCTGGGCAGGGACACTTCCCACCAGACCAGGTTGCTCCAAGCCCCCTCCAACCTGCCCTTGAACCCCTCCAGGGATGGGGCAGCCACAGCTTCTTGGGGCAACCTGGGCCAGGCTCTCACCACCCTCACACCAAAGAAGTTCTTCCCCACATCTCAGCTCCATCTCCCCTCTTTCAGTGTCAAACCCTTCCCCCTCCTCCTAGGGCTCCCCTCCCTGACCAAGAGTCCCTCCCCAGCTTTCCTGGAGCCCCTTGAGGGAATGGAAGGGGCTCCAAGGTCTCCCCAGAGCCTTGTCTTCTCCAGGCTGAACCCCCCCAACTCTCAGCCTGTCCTCCCAGCAGAGGGGCTCCAGCCCTTCCAGCATCCACGGCTGATGCATCATCTCACCAGTCATGGGAAAGTAAGTTAGAAGTTAACCCTTTTTCATACATGGAGGGAGATCTGGGTTGGATGTGATGAAAGCTCACAGAAAGTAAGGACAACTTAACGCTGCAATGGATTGTCTTGAGAGGAGGGGAGTTTCCAGACAAACATTACGTGTAGCGATCCTACTTTTGGGGTGGAGAAAGGACTGATGTGGCCAGCAGGGTGTTTCACCCAGCCTGCCACCTCACCCCGGAGAGGACTAGCATCACCTAGCACCCGCCATAGGGCGGGTATGGCTTCTCACCTTTGACAGACTGAACTCCGCCGGAGAGTTAGCAGCCAGTTTTCCTGCTTCAGGGTGGGCACCTCCACAGCACGTACCCCCACCAGAGGGATGGCTGGGAGAACATCAGGCAGTTAATTGTCTGAAAGACAGTGGGAGCTGGACCATAAACCAGCAAAAAAACCCCCCATACCCACACTCCTGTGACCTCTGCACCGACAAAGTGAGGGAGATAACTGGAATAAGTGAAAAGTCGAAGCTACTTCTTTTTTGTTTTGGTTGTAAACAGCTGAGGTAACGCCAGCACAAAGCCTGAAATTCTATTTTCTGTGGAAAATCAGGTGGCAAAGCCAGGTGAGCGTGGGGCAGCTCTGCCCGTTTGTAATAAAGCAGAGAGAAAATGGGTGATTCCACCGCGTCGCCTGCATCTCCCCAGCTAAGTCACGGCCTTCAGCTTACGCGTTCGCAGCTTGTTCGTTAAACAGGACCTTAATTGACTCTGAATCTTTGGGTGTGCCCGGGTGCGCGGCCGGGTTTCAAAATACGCCGTGCCAGAAACCCGGCCGTCAGGCCTGTCCACTCCAGTTTGGCTGGCAAACCCTGCCGGCTGCTGATTCAGAGCTCCCCAAAAGAGGTTCTCTGCTTTCAGGAGCCACCGAGGAGCTCCAGAAAAAGCCCCAGCGAATAGTCTAGTCCCCGGGGGGAGCAAGGTCACATCCCAGGGGGTGCTTCCTAATGCTTTGGATTCCCTTTGGAGTCCCGTGACTGGCAGGTCATTAGCAAAAGAAGCCCAAAAAACCGATCTCCCTGAATTTTAAAAGGGTGTCTCAGAGCCTGGGCAGTGTTGGAGGGCTGAGGGTGGACTTTTTTCATTGCCACCTGTTTGCACACTCATCCTTTGCTCACTCCTCATGCCCATACCTTCCAGGGGATGGAGCTGGTCACTCCTGCCCTTTGTCCTGGCCAGCTTTCATCATCTCAGGAGGGCAAAGCTACATGTGAAACCCTGCCAAAGTCACGTCTGGGAAGCAGAACTCTCACTCCAGAGCTCTTGAGAGAAGCATTTGAGATCCAAGGATAATTTCCCACCTGAACGACACGGTGATCCTTGAGCAGCCTTCTGAAAAGCAGCACCACAGCTCGGCTCTGCCTCGGGAGCCTGTGGCTGGTTGAGGGCAACTCACGGCGCTTTTTTTACAGGTCCCATTCTCCAAAGTCAGTAATTATTCTCCTCGCCTTAAAGGCGGAGAGGCTGAATCACAGAATCATTCAGGTTGGAAAAGACCCTTGGGATCATCGAGTCCCTACCCTACTCTACAAAGTTCTCCCCTACACCATATCCCCCAGCACCACATCTAAACGACTCTGAAACACATGATCACGCCAAGACAACTCGCCTCCATGGTCAGTGGAGCGGTACCCAGGGCTCACCTTTGCTCTCCGGGGGCTGCTGGTTCAGCTGGAAAACCACAGGGCTTCTGGGTGACGTTCTCCTCTCCTCCCACTGAATCAGCCTTTTATTTACTCTTTGGAATGCAAAGTAACAGGACACCCCCGTGGGGTTTTATCTCTCTCCCAATCTTTTGTCTGGCTGCTAAAGTTGTCCGACCGGATTGAACGTTGTAGCTGGAGTGGGGAGGCTGGGGTGGTTTCGGGGGTTGTTCTGGCAGGAATCTGGGGGGGGGGAGGGCACCCTGGGGGAAATTTGAATTTGGGAGTCACGCGGTGAAACAGAATCCTTGGGACACGCTGCAGGGAGGGAAAGCCTTTGGCGCTGGCTCTTTGAATCCCGGCTGCTTCGGGGATGGATGGTGCTCCTTGGCAGGGCTAGGATTCCTGGGAACTGCCTCCACCAGAATATTTTTCCCCTGCAGGCAGCCTGCCTTCCCTCCCTATGTAAGCAGCTCTGTTTTTCCTTCTTTCCCTTGGATGGCCTTCCCAGGGCTGGGAGCTGATGCGGAAGTACCCTGCCTGTTGAGACAGTGTGTGTTTGCTGCTCTTCCAGCTCATCCCTGTCTCCTCTGGGACTCTCCCGGGGGGGTTCAGCTCTTACAACTCGCCTGACAAAGGACAGACTTGGCTTTGGGATCTCGGCAGTGCCCTAAAGCCAGCACTCTCCTTCCTCCTAAAGGCGTGTTAGACCCCGACTTCGCTGCTCTCAGAATGCCACACTGACGGGAAGAGACACGGCGAGGAGGAGGAGGTGACAGCTTTTTATTGAATGAGCCGGTATCAGTGGGGAGAAACAGAGGCTTTGCTGGTGTCTGCTGCCATCGCACGCGGGTGAGTGGCTTGATCTTTTATGCTTTGCTTCCATCTTTCTTCGTAGGGACTTGGCTGGGCTCAGTTGGAGCAGAGAGACACGCCGAAGGGTCTTACTGCAAAAGCACGTGGCAGAGTGTTTATTGGGAATTGCTGCTTTGGTGTTTGGGGGGCTGTACGTGTCCCAGAAAGAGGGGGCTCTCATCTACTGTGGTGACTTGGCAACACAGCCACGAAATAAATCACTGCTTCAGCAGCAGAGAAACAGGAATCCTATCATCCAAGGCTCTAAACCAGTTATAATATTTTATATTTAGCACATATATTGATTTTTTTTTTCATCCCCTTGTTCGAGAGCCAGTTGGACCAATGAATTAGCGTGTAAATTGTCAGTGGATTGAATGGCAGGAAGCCCTGGGTGTTAGTGTGTAATTGTTAGTGAATTGAATGGTGTGAACCCGGGGCGTTCGCAGCTCGGTGTGAAACCAAGAGCTGTGGATCTTTGCAGGAGACACCTGCAAAGAGTGGGTTTGCCTCTCGCCCTCGTCAGCCACATCCCAGAGCACGAGTTGCTTGCCCGCAGGAGATGAATTGATAGGCCAAAGAGGAGAAATTTGCAGAGACAAAGAGCTGGGACTAGCTGCTTTATACCTGAAATATGCTGTTTCACAGGGATGTGAAGTCAGGCTGGAGCAGCCAGGCAGGGAGTGGCTGGAAAATCGGCAGGGCTGGGCATCAGTGGGAGAGCTGAGAGCAGCTCCTGACATCAGCCGGCTGGTTTCAGCAGCCTGACTTAACAAAGCCACCTTTTGAAAGGGGAATACCTGAAATTCAGAGATACTTTCTGCCGTGGTGGGATTCTGGAAGCTGCTTGAGGGGGGAGCAGGGAAAGCGATGGCACAATTGTTTCTGTAAGAGCACAGGAATGATGTTGTCTTTTTCACCCAAAGAGAAAACAGCGGGATCAGAGACCTGACACCGTCTCTTTTTTTCACCTGCAAGAAGGGATGGAGAACTTGTGTTCTGCAGGGGATGTTTGAGAGCAAGGGGAAAACAAAAGCAAGCGTCTCCCTGCTCATGTGACTCAACGGGCAGCTCCTGCCACGCCAGAAACAGCTTTCTGGGAAATTTAAATGTTCAGGTGTGGGGAAAAAAAAAAAAGCAGTTTCAGGACTGGCTGTAATTGGTGGAAAGGAGTTCAGATCAGCGGTGGGATGGTCAGTTCAGCCTCCGCATAGAATCACTGACCCACGTAAGACAGAGAAGGGGAGAACCTTTCCAAGAAAGACGATGTTGACCCAGCTATCTTCAGTCTTGACTTCCTCTTTAATGTGAGAAATCGAAATATTGGAGGGGTGGGGGGGAATCGTCTTTCTAGAGAAGGGGAAAATGATGGGTAAGACTGTGTCAGGAATGCAGATTTCACTGGTAAATGCCCTCTTTCAAACCTGCCTTAGAGCAGTCTCGGAACTCAGGGCTTTGCTGCTGGTCCCTCCTTTTCTTCTCTGGGGGCACTGTTAAATAGTAGAGTCCTCGGGAGCTGTTGCTGGTGTCTGAGCAGCATTCTGAGTGCCCAATTTGAGTTTCTACTGGACTGCTGTGCTGCTCATCGTTTTGCCTCTGGTCTCCCCTGTTCTGATAAGAAATGGCTCATTCCTGAAGTGCTGTAGCCCAGCTGGGAGCAGGTTTCCGGCTGGGATAAAAGAAATATTTTGCTTTGGCAGCCCCTCGGGGTAGCAGATGTTTTGGGGAACAGCAAAAGTGGCTGTGCGTGCCGGAGAGTGTCCTCTTTGCAGCGGGGTTTCATAGGATGATGCTTTTTTGTCACCCAAGAAGGGACAAGACCTTGGGTACATAAAGCTTTGCCCTAGAAACTTGTGTACACGAGTTCCTGCCGGCTGCGGGGCGGCTCGCGTCGGGGAAAGATTTTTCTGGTTGTGTTTACTAAAGTGGTAAAAGGCTGCGTTTGGACGGGGCAGAGCCCGCGCGGGGTCTTTTCGGACACGCCGTTCGCCTTGATTTTCCCCGCGGGATCCGCAGAACGGGAGCGACAAGGAGGGGGGGACGGACCCACAGGGGGTGTTTCCTCCCTTCCTGCACCTTCCGAGCGGCGCGGAGAGGAGGGAGGAGCTGGGCACCTTGCCGAGCCCAGCCGTGTGCCGTGCCCAGGCCGGTAGCCACCACGCCATGGCGGCTTGAGCCGGCACGGCAGCCGCCCTGGCCATGGATCGGGGCTCCACGGCCACCGGGGCCAGCATGAGGTACAGCGCCCAAGCGCAGGTGAGAGCGGCGGCCGGTGATGGGGAGGGACTGGGGGGGTCTTGCCAACATCCTTCAACCCTTCACCGAGCCACCTCCTCCGGTTCCTCTGAGCCTGGAGGGTCAGGAATCAGCGGGGCGGCTCCAGATCCCTCAGGAATTTGGTGGGGGAGGAGATTCCCACCTCCGCCATCAGGTAAGGTCGGGAGAACCTGCTCGGGGGGACGGCGCCACGGCCGGGAAAAAATCAAAACCCGCCTTAGGAAGGTGGAAATCCCCATGGCTGGTGAGAGAGCACCCCGATGTCTGCGCTGCCGTGGCTCCCGGGGTTTTGATTTGGGGATGCGAGTAGGGATCAAGGAGGCGGAGGTGAACTGTTCCCGGCGCCTGGGTTGTTTAGCAACAGCCCTAACTAAACCTGTTCGAGCCCTCAGAAGGGTCTGACTGTAACGCAGGGCTTTGGGGCTTTGTTAATTAACCCATGAGTTATCAGTGTGC
The DNA here is from genome assembly GCA_003697955.1 of Calidris pygmaea. Classification (NCBI taxonomy): domain Eukaryota; kingdom Metazoa; phylum Chordata; class Aves; order Charadriiformes; family Scolopacidae; genus Calidris; species Calidris pygmaea. Next base: position 468,312 of record QJSC01020716.1, on the reverse strand, counting down.
TTTGAAAGCTTTCAGGAGCTTAAGCTGTGGCCATGGCTTTTCGTGTAGGTTTTCCTGGCTGAGGGTTGGGCAGGGACCGGTGGTTTTTGTGTTGAGCCTGTTCCGTGCCACAGAACTGTTTCTAAATGGGGCTTTTAGGTTAAAAATTGATGGTGGCGCTTTCCAGCTCGCCCGCTGGCTGTCTGAGGCCTGGCTTTTGCTATCTGGCAGCGGCCAGGGAGTTGGAAGTTGTAGCACCCATCAGAAAGCTGGCCTACAGCAAGAAAAAAGTTTCCCTCGCTTCCAGCCCTGCTGTCCTGTGGCTCTCAGGGCCATGGGAAGGAGATGCTCTCCCTGATACGGCTCAGCTCGAGCTCCTTGTTCCCTGGGGGGGTCAGGGTGACACGGGTGCGTGCAGCGGAATCTTCCCTGCCCGGTTCCTTCCCTTGGCAGAAGGTAGGTTTGCGCCCCGGTGTGTCTGTGTCAGGGCTGAGCGCTCGGGCGAGTCCTTTCCCCTGGTCCTGGGTCAGTTTTCCCCCTGCATCAGTCCAGGAGGAGCTGATGTGATCCAGGAGGACTTCCCCCAGGACGGTACCTGCCTTCCCGGCAGGCAGCAGCCCGAGGAATTTGCCCCTCGTGGACCGGCTGCCGTTGGACTTGGCTCCCTATAAACGCAACGGCAGAGCAAATGGGAGTTGTTTTGCAACGACCTCGTCTCCTCCTGCGAGGGAGAAGGAGCTGCAACTGTCCTGGGGTGTGGGGGACAGCGAGGAGAAGCTACTCCTCTTTCTTGGAAAGAGCCTTTCTCTGGGGTGGTGGCTGGTGGGCGGCTGCTGGGGCCAGTTTTGCTGCTGCTGGTGCCAAGGGCAAACAGGCATAAGGAAGGCACGGGGAGAAAAAGGCTGAGGCCGATGGAGAACACGCCAGACCTTTGCTCAGCAAACAAAAGATCACTTTGTCAAGCCATTGAAAGCCCTTCCGAGGGCCTGGCTGGGGGGAAGGTGTGGGACCAAAGGTTCTCACCTTGCCCTGGGGTGGAAGATGCCGTTTCCATCCAAAGGCCGCCGGAGCCAGCCTTGCAAATAACGCCTGGCAATATCCGAGCGATGGGCTGGGGCGGAGGAAGGGGCAGTTCACAGCCATGGCTTCGCCAGGCAAAGGCTTTGCCCCATCAGAGATGCTGATGTTTGACCTGCTGTTGGCTTCAAGCATCCTGGGCCAGATCCACCCCAAAAGTATGAGGGTCGGTCAAGAGCGTGGGCGAAATGTCATGATGAGTGTTTCATCGAGGTCTGGAGTGCAGCTGGAGGGCTTTTTTTTTTGGTTTGTTTTTTTTTTTCTGCTCAGACAGTACTTTCTGTACCAGGAAAGACGGGAAGAGTGTTTTAAACAAGCTATTTGCATCCCTGGCGCGTTTCTTTGCTGGTCGTGGGACATCAGGCGTGTTATAGGGAGGGATTTCGTGGCTCAGAGCTGCGTGTATGGGGCCGGGAAGGTAGCTTGATTTCCCACTCCTCCCCAAGAATTGCTAAGTGAAAAAGAAACACAGTTAGAAACGTGGTGGCTTTTTTTTTTTTTTCCCCCGAGCTGGTGCGTTGCATGACACAGCTGCGCTGATAAGGCCGGGAGCGGGGCAGCCAGCCAAGCCCGTCCTGTCCTGGACAAACATTAACTTCAGTTTCTTCTGTAATAAACCTAAAGGAATTTGGTTTCTCGGATGACTCAGGACGGTCACAAGACGATTAGATGATGCTCTAGAGGATCGAGCTGGAGATCGGTGCGTGAAGTAGGTGTGTGTGTGGCTTGTGTCTTTCACTATTGCACTTGCCCTCCGTGCCTGGAAGGCAGACAGTCTGGAGGACTCTGTGTCCTTTGTTTCCTGCTCCATATTCCTTCGGTAGTTCGGGTGTCGTCATTTTATAATACCATTGCCCTTAATAAGGAACTGAAGACAAAAAAAATAATGCACTGGCACAGTTTCCTCGGTGCTTTGCTGCCCATGTTGGGGCATCACAGCAGGAATATGCCTTAGGGAAACTTAGCTGTTTCCGTGTATTTCTTATCAAGACTAAGATGAGAAGCGAGAAGATGATTCTTATCAGATCTTCTTCCCGGAGGAGTATCAGGCTTTGCAGCAGGAGTTCATCTCAAGAGTTGTGTAGCTGTACTTGAGCAGCTTTTAGATCTTTTGGGTTTTTTTCCTTAGCTTTCAGTACAGTCTGGGAAAACTCAGGTATCGAAAGCACAACTTTCTTGGCTCTTTCTGCCCTGCTCAGTCACCCCATGGATCTCCAAGGCTGGGATGAACCCAGCTTGTGTCCCCTGAGCTGGTTGATGAGTCGGTGGGTTCCGTTCCTCTCATTTCTCCTGTGCTACTTGTGTTAGTTTTTCTTGAACACCACCTGAGGCAGGTGTGGCTGGCCAAGGGGAGGAGGGAATAGCCTCCTGGACACACAGGCTGGGATCCACAGGGTGTAATTACCCGGCAGGAGCCTAACCGCGTCGTCTGGTGACTCTTTTTCATTTGAGACCTTTCCAGACCACGTCCAAGTTTGTGTTTTATGGGTTCCTTTTCTTGGCCAGGTACATTAATGCCAGGCAGTGGTGGTGTTTTTTGCAGTGGGACTGCCTTGGTTGCACCCCTGCTCTTTCCTTCTGTCACCTGCACAGCTTTGGCCTTGAACACCAGCCGGGGTTGGGATGTGATGGAGGTCAAGGGAAGCAGCTGAACCTCATCCCTGCCTTGTGCTGGACAAACAAATGCAGGTGATAAGGAACAGGTGAAACTAATGGCCAGGAGCCCTGTCCTTCTGTGGGTCAGGGTCCAGTGAACCAGACGTAGACACTGAGTCAGAAATGGAGCAGCTCTTTTGGAGGAGAGGGGAGCAGCGAGGACCTTGGGTACCCGGGACACATCACGCTGTCCTGCTGGAGCCCCCAGACAAGCCAGAAATCAGCCTGGATGGGAGATGCTGATCCCAGGTGGACCCTGCTTTGTACGTATCCCAGGGATCTTCTTGTTGGAGATCCATAATGTGTGGCACATCCTGTCCCTTCTGGGATCCCCCTGTGCAGGAGGATGTCTCTGCTGTCCCGTAAGCATCTCCAGTCCAGAGTCGACTGGGACAGTTCCCACCGTGCCCATGCCCCTGCTGATGATTTCCTGCTGAGGGAATTAGTCACTTCTGCATCTGGTTTGGCCAGTCTGGCAGAGCACGGTTGACGTCTAAAAATACATTGTGCGGCTGGTTTAGGGAGGAGGAGCAGGAGGGTTTGCTTACGCACTCTCGGGAGGACTTCCCCAAGCTCTGCACGGAGGAGTTGGGTGCAGGAGAAGACCTCCGAGTTCTGTCTCTGTCTGTCCCTGCGCCCTCCTTTGCCAGGTTTCCCCGTGGAGTGTGTATTCCAGGGGAAACCGAGGCGTGGAAGCAATGGGGTGACGTCTTTCATCCCCTTTCACTTGGTTGGCAGGTGGATTTTCTGCCAGGGCTGATGCCGTGACCAGAAACCTCCCATCTGGCCCTGGGGAGCCCCACGGTGACGGTGAGGGCTGAGCGAGGAGGAGCAGGAGGAAGTAACTGAACCTGTGACTAAGGCGGGGACAATATCAAGGGAGGGTGGGTTTTTTTTTTTTTATTTTTGTCAGTAATGTTTGCTGGAGTAGTTTCCTCGAGGAGGGCGAGAGCGTCAGACCTTGAGTCACTTGGGGCTAGAGATTGTTTGTCGGGGAATCATGGAGAAGGTGAGAGCAGGACGTGCTTTCAGATCCTCTGGTTTTACATCTGCTGTCAGGAGGGACAGGTTCCAGCCGTTAGCTAACGGGGAGCAAAATCATTGTTGTCTTTTGACTTGTGGTTTCGCTACCATCTTTCGAGCCTGTCTTGCTTTTGATCCCATCTGGTTTCTGCCCGGCGTGGAGGGTGGTGACCAGCAGAAGGAGGTGTTTGTCCTGGCTGGGCGGGATGGTGGCCGCCGAGGGGACGTGTGGCAGAGGGAGGGAGGGGAAGCGGCGGCTGCGCCGTGCTCTCTTTGGGCACGGACACGGCCGAGACGAAGGTCAAACGAGTGCTTTTCGTGCTGAGTGTGGGCAGGGGAAGATCCAGCCTCTTACTCAGAGGCCGGGGACACGCGACCTCGTCTGGGCTCACGGCCCGATTCAGCATTCCCCTGGTGCCTGGGGGATGCTTCAGATCCTCTGCCTTGTGCCGAGAAGAGAGTTTGCAGGAATTGGGACGGCGCTTCAGAGCAGCTTCCCCCGGGTGTCCCAGCTGCTGGGGGGCACCATGGTGGACGTAAGGTATGGTGAGGGTGGGAGAGGGTGAGAATCCGGGGTGCAAGACAGAGGGCAGGGAGGGAAACCTCTTTGGATCCAGCCTCATGTCTGCCTCTAGTCACCGGGGAGCTTCTGGGCAGTGACAGAGGCTGCTTAAGAATAATAACAAAAATAACCTCCCCAGGAGTCCTCACACTCCTCTAATTTCTCATGGGGCTGTGGGTGTCCCCACCGTCTCAGCTTTGGAGCAAGAACAAACTGAGAAAGCCGTGCTGTAAACTCTCGTGGGTTTAAGATCCTTCCCTCCCGCCCTTTTTTTTTTTTTTTTCTTTCCAAGAAAAGCAGAGAAATTGTCTAAAGAAAGATCAGAGGGTGAGTTTTCTTGCCCGGCTGCCTTTGGTCCTGCTGTGCTGCCGGGGCGTGTGTCGGTCTGTGTTGGAGGCGGAGGGGAGCCCTGTTTTCCTTCTGATTTAATCACACTGATTAGTTGCTCCCATCATGGAATCATCAGAGTTGGAAGTGACCTTCTAGAGATCCTCTAGTCCAACTCCCCGGCCAAAGCAGGGTTGCCCAGAGCACGTCCCTCAGGACTGCAACCTGGCTGGTTGCGAAGACGCAACCTTTATCTGGGAGAGGGTGTTGAGATGCATCCACCCTGGAGCTGACGGTTGTGCATCTGGCCTTTTTTTTGGGTGAAATTTGGGGAATTTTGCAGAGGGCTGAAGGTTCCCTCAGCCGAAGGGCACGCTGTTTGAAAAATAGGGGTTTTCCTTAGGATGGGAAATCTGATTTCATTGTGCTCTTTTACATCTCTCGTGCCAGAAGCGCGCGTTCCCTCTTTCAGGGGAGAAATGCCAGCTGCTCGAATTCAGCCTGCCCAGGGGGAGCGTGTTGTTCAGACCCAAATTTTAACAGCTTGGGCCCAAAAATTGCCAGTCAGAACACATAGAGATGCCGTCTTCCCCCTGTGAGCTGGGGGCGGGTGGTTCTTCCTCGCTGACCCCCAGAAAGCTGCTGCTGAGTGAACAGATTTATCATTTAAGCCCCTGAGGTTGTTTTCTCACCGCAGGCTCCTGCAGATGTTAGAAGAGAATTAAATACTTTTTTCTTTTCCACTAAGAGCAGCAACGTATTGGAAATCCTGGGGAGGTGTTAGCGCTGGAAGCAGCCCCTGGGTGGGAGAAGGGAGATGCCTGTGAGATTTGTGGCCTGTTTTCTTCTCGTTGCCTGGTTTTGGGGGTATTTCTTGCATGGTTTGGAAACTGATGGGAGCCAGATGGCCGTTTCGAAGACGGTGCATCCGACTGCGGGCAATCTTCACTTGGGTTGAAGAGTTTCTCGATTTAGACTGTCTGCCTGTATTTAAGCTTTATTTTGTGTTCTGTTCTCAAGTTTCCTTGGGTTTTGAAACTTGTGTTTTGAAGTTTCCTTGGGTTGTGTTTTCAAGGTTTTCCCCCTAGGATCGTGGCTTCCAATCTCAGGTTATTCTGAGAGCAGAGGGTGCGAAAACCTGGTAGGTTGCTCTGGTCTTGGTGACCTTCTAGAAAGTGTTTGCAGAGGATTAAACTTGGAGACTCCTTTACAAAAATGTAGGGTAAGGTGCCTGCCACGTCCCTTTCTTTTGTAAGAGGCCTGGGGCGAATACCGCAGGGAGGAGAGGCTTTGGGGAGGCGTGGAGGGTTGGAGGAGAGAGATTGGGTGAAGAAAAGGGCAAATGGGGGGGAATGATGCGAGCGGGAGCTGGGCTTTCCCGCAGAGTGAGGCTTGGGGAAGATAAGATCGACAGCGTCCCCTTTGCTGCTTGTTTTTTCTCGGGTTTTTAGGGGCCTGTGAGATTTGCACCAAAAACAGCCGAGCCTTTAGCGTGAGTTTGTGTCGTCCCTGGGCTGAGAGAGGGACGGGCAGCGTCTGACCCGGGGACGAAATGCCTTTGAATGCGATTTGTGTCGGTCAGCGCTTTGCGTCGCAGCGTCCCTGCTGTCACCCGCTGCCCGGGAAGCTGCCAGGTGCCCCGTAAGGCTCAGGAAAAGTGGAAAAAACGGGGAGGTGGTGCCCGGAAAAGTGAGGCATCCTCATGGTTTGGGCAGTTCGCAGCAGTTTCCTACTCGAGGGGAGGCACGAGCAGAAAGCAGAAGGTGTGGTCTGCTCTGCCGGCGTGTGTTAGCCAGCTCCGGGGAGGGGAGGAAGTGCCGGGCTAGCGATTGCAGATCTGGGCCTCCAAATCCGCCTGTACCGAGGATGCTCAGGGTTGCGTGGCATCCTCTGAAAACATCTGGATCTGCAGCTGTTTTGGTCCAGGGCTGGAGGTGCAGGTAGGCGAGCGGGGCAAGGAGGGAGGGGTGGGTGAGCCCGAGGTGCAGCGAGGTGGAGACCTTCCTCTTCATCACCCAGCGGCGATATCACTGAGAGCTGTGCTCCTGGGGGTTCCTGGGCCACCCGCTCTCTTCATCAGCCACCGCGTCTTGTCCCGAGAGTCTGGCTGCAGGGATGCCTCGTGTTCATCTGAGTTTTTTTGCTCTTTATTTCTTTTCAGGGGTGTTTTGCCCCGCGTGGGAGATGCCAAGCAGAGCTACCAGGGCCTTGTGCTCTTGTCTGACACACAGAGAGTCGTGCGAACGTAAAGGGAGGAAGTTAGCTGGCTTTTATTCTTTTACAGGAATGCTATTTATAGCCTGCTGTGCCCCACGGGCTGCGGGTGACACACCTGCCACAGCGAGACCTTTTGTAGGGGCGAATTTTTGCCTGTAGCTTCATCTGCCGGCAGGCTCAGATCCTGGAGGCTGCGGGCTCGTGACCTGTCGTGGTCACAGGGTTTGTGCGGACTCACCCCTGGGTTTTACTTGAGCTGGTCACCCTCCGTTGGGTCCGAAGAGGAATTAGGTGTGTGTGGAAAATCAAAGCAAATGCCTTCAGGCTTTGTCCTGTGGAGCCACCGAGGCTGAGGCACGGCTTGTGATCTCGGTGATGGGGAGAAATAGCTCTGCTCTAGAGGGCTTCATGGTGGGACCTCTACAAACCATAGAGTCACAGAATGGTTTGGGTTGGAAGCGACCTTAAATACTATCCAGTTCTACCCCCTGCCCTGGACAGGGACACCTCCCACCAGACCAGGTTGCTCCAAGCCCCCTCCAACCTGCCCTTGAACCCCTCCAGGGATGGGGAAGCCACAGCTTCTCGGGGCAACCTGGGCCAGGCTCTCCCCACCCTCACACCAAAGAAGTTCTACCCCACATCTCATCTCCATCTCCCCTCTTTCAGGGTCAAACCCTTCCCCCTCCTCCTAGGGCTTCCCTCCCTGATCCAGAGTCCCTCCCCAGGTTTCCTCGAGCCCCTTGAGGGACTGGAAGGGGCTCTAGGTCTCCTCAGAGCCTTCTCTTCTCCAGGCTGAACCCCCCAACTCTCTCAGCCTGTCCTCCAGCCCTCCCAGCATCTCTGTGGCCTCCTCTGGCCCCGCTTCAACAGGTCCATGTCCCTCTGCTGCTGGTGGCCCCAGAGCTGGAGGCAGCACTGGGGGCGAGGGGGTCTCCCCAGAGCAAAGCCAGAGGGGCAGAATCCCCCCCTCATCCTGCTGGCCACTCTTCTTTTGAGTGGCCTTTCCACCATCCTGCCCTCTCTCCCCTCCCAGGACATGAACAATCTGGAGGAAGGGGTGGAGTTCCTCCCTGCCATGAACTCCAAGAAGATGGAGAAGCGTGGCCCCAAGCGGCGGGTGGTGGTCGCCGTCGTGATCGTTGTTTTCCTGCTCGTCTCCCTCGTCACCGGCCTCCTGGTTTGGCACTTCAAATGTGAGTGTGGCACCTGACGGGTGGTGGTGTGTAGGGCGATACCCTGGGAGCACGTCCACCTGGAAAAGCTTCATTATCCCCTGGCCCCCTCTCTAGCTCTGAGAAGGCTCCAGGCGGTGGTGGGGGACACCTTTTCCACCCCTCTGACCTAATCCCTGTCACTGGGGACCTGCTGTGCCACGGTCCCAAGCCCTGACTGCCCTTTCTGACGCCTTCCAGACAGGAACGCGCCCGTCCGGAAGATTTTCAATGGCCACTTGCGGGTTCTCAACTGGGATTTCATCGACGCTTATGAAAACTCCAACTCAGCAGACTTCATCATGCTGGCCAAGAAGGTGAAGAGCACGGTAAGAGGTTTCTTGCCCTCCCTCCCTCCTGCTAGCAGGGCTTTTTCCTCTTGCGTGCCAGACTGCTTGGAGCTTTCTCCCTCCTCTCAGCTCTCCCCGCTCGCTGTGAGACGCTGGAGACCTGCTTTTAAACTGGTATCAGGGCTCCATCCCAGTATCGTGGTGTCTCCTTGCCTTTGTCACCCAGTGTGTGCCATCAGAGGCAAACCCCAGGGCTGGTGGATGGGTCAGGGCTGGGAGCCGAGGCAGGAGCGTGTCTGCCCTTTGTGCTGAAGCCGTGGCTGCTCTTCCCTTTCCCTTCAGACTCGGGTATTCGTTGTGTTTCCCCCGGGAAAAAGTCAGAGCAGGCTTTGGTGTGTGCAGGTCTGGGCACTTCTGGGACCCTCAGCTCTCCCTCTCCTTGGCCCAGTGTGGGCAGGGATGCTGGGTACGTGCCCTGATTTTCCACAGCAGCCTTGAAGCTCTGTCTGTCTTTAGCCTTTCCCTCCTCCTCACTTCTAGACAGGCTGAACACCCTTCTCTAAACCTTTCAGGTGGAGGAGATCTACAAGAACCATGCGGATATTGGCCCGTATCACAAAGAGACAGCGATAACTGCTTTCAGGTCAGTGTCAGGTGCCGTCCAAGCCCTGTCTGGGGGTGGAGGAGGGCAATCCTGGGATGTCCCACAGGGATGGACCCTCATTCCTGGTGGGCTGCTGGGGGTGGGGGCACCTCATGAGCCACCCTGAGCGACACAGTGATGGGTGGGCAGTGAAAAAAGACCTGAAAACGCGTATTGTTTTCTACCACTGTGTGCGGAGGGAGATGTCTTGGGGAAATCTCCAGGTCTGGTAGGGTTGGAGCACTATGAACCGCGGTGGGTGGTGCCTGGCAGCTCTGAAAGGGACTCCCCGGGCTGGCGGGGACCTTGGCTGGGTGCAGTTTGTTTAACTTGTCACTGAGACTCTCCCTTTCCCAGGGCCCTCCTCCAAAAAATGGCTTATCAAGTCGCTCGGACCCTTCTTACCAATACTTGAGCCTTCCTTTTTGTGTCCTTGTTCTCACCCCACGCTTGTCCTTCCCCTGCAGCGAAGGCAGCGTCATCGCCTACTACTGGTCGGAGTTTGTTGTCCCCAAGTACCGGGAGGAGAGCCTGGACAGGGCCATGGCGGACAAGCAGAGCCTGGTCCAGAGGTGGAACCCCCGCCTGCGAAACCCCATGCTGAAGGTGGAGTCGGTCGTCGCTTTCCGTGAGTGCTGGCCCCGCCGTCCCTGGGCCTCTGCGTGGGACTTGGAGGAGGTTGGGGGGAGGGGACATTTCCATGGGGAGGGGTAAGCTGTCCACCACAGCCCTCAGGGATGGCTCTGAGGTTGGGTGTGAGGACCTGGCTTTCACCGCACGGCTTTGATGGGCCCGTGCAGACCCGCTCCCCTTCGCTGGAACGCTCTGTGTTCTCCTCTGAGCCCACCTGGGGAGGGATGGGGTGAATCCTCCCCTTTCCCAGAGGAAAACCTTCATCACTCGGCTCCCCGGGGGCCCAGGGAGCAGCCTCCCCCCAATAAGAGACCCCACAAGCAAAGCCAAACCAGTGCAGGTCCCAGGGATCACCCCAGCTTTGTGCCCAGGGACTGTTGGCAGCCCAAAGGGTGACACCACCTCTTGTTTTCTCCTGCAGCTGCCGACCCCAGCATTGCGTACTCTGCTCGGAACCGTAAGTACAGTTCTTCTTCAGCCTCAGAACCACCTCCCTGCATCCCACACCTCTTTGTGGGGGCGATTTCTCTTGCCAGGTGGGAAAGGGCCTGAAGAGAGGACCTCTGTGTGCAAGGCAGGACCTCCGTGTCCTTCTTGGAGCTGATTTGGGGTCACCAAGAGTGAGGCACAAGGCAGCAGCTGGTGGCCCTGGGTGCCCTTTAATGTGCCTCACTTTGTAGATGGAGTTTGATAATCAAGGGTGCTACACAAAAGAGGTTCTGCTCAGGGGACAACCTGCGGGCGGGGGAGGAATCACAAGTGCCACACTCTTCATCTCGGGGGGGATAGGCCAGGGTAGAACCTCCTCCTTTGTTTTATTAACTCTTCCCTGCTCTCCTGGGCAGAGAGCTGCATGTTTGCCCTCCACGCCAAGGAAGGGGAGGTCACCAGTTTCACCACGCCGGGCTTCCCCAACAGCCCCTACCCCAACAACGCCCTCTGCTACTGGGCCCTGAGGGCGGACGCCGGCTCCGTCATCAGCCTGACCTTCAAGACGTTGGAGCTGGAGCAGTGCATGGACGACGGCGACTACATCAAGGTGTACAACTCGCTGAGCCCCGTGGAGCCCCACACTTTGGTCAGGTGAGCGTCTCTGTCGGGTGTCTGTAGGGCACTGAGGTGACAGGGTGACATGGAGAAGTCCTGCTGGTACCTTGAGCTCCTGTCCCTGCTCAGAGGTTTGTCTGTGTTTCTTGAGGCTCTCCTTGGAGTTGTCTCTAATGGATTTGGTCCTTTCCTTCCCAGGCTCTGTGGGAATTACGCCCCTTCCTACAACCTCACCTTCATCTCCTCCCAGAACGTCATGCTGGTCACGTTGGTTACCAACAAGGAGGGAAGATTCCCTGGCTTTAAGGCTGAGTTCTTCCAGCTCCCGAAGATGAAAGGTGAGCAGAGGCCTTGGCCCAGTTCCCTCCACCTCTCCTGGCCGTGGGCAACTGAAGAGGGAGCCATGGCTCTGGCTGTGGTCAGTTGCCAGGGCTGTTTCCAGGCCCAGGAGACCTGGAACCAGGTCGCATCTTGGCTCCTGGAGCTTGCCTTGCTCACCCTGCTCTTGGCTGCTGTAATGATGTCCCTTGAGGAGGTCAAAATACGAATTATGTCGGATTAGAGATGCAGATCAGTGTGTGCAGGAACCTCCTAATTGATCTCCTGGGTTCTCTCCAAGCTTTGGAGCAGAGCTGCTGCCTCCAGAGATAGACTTAACCTTGTTAGAGGCTCTTGAGCCTGCCCTCCATCCTGCCTCGGGCGATAGCCTGCTGAGGCCGGGGGAAACCACGTCTCTAACCCGTTTCCATCTCCTTGCTTATCTTCTAGTCTGTGGTGGGACTCTGAGAGGAGAGAGCGGCACCTTCACGACTCCCTATTACCCGGCGCACTACCCTCCGGCCATGGACTGTGTCTGGAACATCGAGGTGGGTCCTCTCTGCTTTAATTAGTCGGCCAAATGAACTTGGTTAAGCAGGACCATGCAGCATCTCAGCAGATGCTGCCCGGAGGCGTCGAGCCTGACACGACTCTGCTTCCTTTTCGCAGGTTCCCCCCAAAAAGAACGTGAAGGTGCGTTTCAACATGTTCTTTGTGCTGGAGCCCGGCACCCCTGTGAGCAGCTGCACCAAGGACTACGTGCAGATCAACGGCACCAAGTAGGTGTCAGATGGTGCCTTCTCGGGTCGGGGGGGCCGGCTTTAACTTACGTGGCACCTTGTGCTTCCCTTAAACTCACCGTGGGGACAAACCTGCTGGGGTTTTTTTTTTGGGCAAGAGGGTGCGTGGGTCTGACCTGCTCCCATGGTGAGAGGGGAGCAGCGTGCTTGGTTTTGGGGATTAAACCCTTGGATTTGGTGCCTGCTGCAGCCAATCTCCCCCCCAGAAACGCTGCGGAGCATCGTGTCACGTGCCTGGGGAGCAGAAAGGCAGAAACATCTGGCGTGGGTTTGCTTGAATGAGCAGATCCCCATTGTCAGGGTAATTGCCTTGGGTTCTGCCACGCGTTGGCTGTTACATTTACTGTGTGTAATTGCACAACCCCGTGTAAGCTGGGCCAAAAAGACAACCTGGTGCTGCTTAATGGGGAGTGGTCCGGCAGGGATTTGGAGGAACTCTCTCCCAGTCCTTTCCAAGGTCACAACTTGGTGTTTGTAGCTGGCCCAGACCTCAAGGGAGGTGATTCTGCCCCTCTGCTCTGCTCTGGGGAGACCCCCCAGCCCCCAATGCTGCCTCCAGCTCTGGGGCCACCAAAGCAGAAGGAACATGGAGCTGTTGGAGCAGGGCCAGAGGTGACCATGGAGATACTCCAAAGGCTGGAGCCCCTCTGCTGGGAGGACAGGATGAGAGAGTTGAGGGGTTCGGCCTGGAGGAGAGAAGGCTCCGAGGAGACCTTAGAGCCCCTTCCAGTCCCTCAAGGGGCTCCAGGAAAGCTGGGGAGGGACTCTGGATCAGGGAGGGGAGCCCTAGGAGGAGGGGGAAGGGTTGGACACTGAAAGAGGGGAGATGGAGATGAGATCTGGGGAAGAACTTGTTTGGTGTGAGGGTGGTGAGAGCCTGGCCCAGGTTGCCCAGAGAAGCTGTGGCTGCCCCATCCCTGGAGGGGTTCAAGGGCAGGTTGCAGGGGGCTTGGAGCAACCTGGTCTGGTGGGAGGTGTCCCTGCCCAGGACAGGGGGTGGAACAAGATGATCTTTAAGGTCCCTTCCAACCCAAACCTTTCCATGATTCTATGATTCTGCCAATGGGAGGCAAATTCGTCTCCTGTGTTGCAGACCTTGAAATCCAGCAGGAATCAGACCTGCTCTCTGGGTGGAAAACCATTTGCCAAGTGCCGACCTTCACCTTGGACCCATCATCTTTGCCCTCTCTCCCCGCAGGTACTGTGGGGAACGTTCCCAGTTTGTGGTGGCCAGCACCACCAACAGAATAGAGGTCCAGTTCCACTCCGACCATTCCCACACGGACAGTGGCTTCTCTGCCGAGTACCTGTCCTACGACTCCAGTGACCGTGAGTTGAATCCCCGAGGCTCTGGGGGGAAGTGATTTGCCCGAGGTCTTGGAGGCTCTCCCTCCTCTCTGCTCATGCTGCCACGTCAATCGGGAAGGGCGATTTTCTTGAGGGGATAGAAGCACGTTTTATTTTCCTCCAAACCTCCTTCTGTTCCTCCTCCGCTGTGAGGGAAAGGTGTATTTTTCATGCTGGATGCTGTAAGCAGGCGCAGGGAGCGTTGTGTGCTTTGGGGATGGGACGTAGAGGGGGCGGCTGGAAGGTTTATAAGTTATTTTATCCCTTTTTTTCCCCCCCCCCTCTCTCAGCCTGCCCTGGCAAGTTCACCTGCAACACCGGCCGCTGCATCGACCGCAGCATGCGCTGCGACGGGTGGCTGGACTGCGTGGACGGCAGCGACGAGAGATCCTGCAGTAAGGCCAGCCTTTTTTTTCGTGTCCCGGGGTGGCCACGGGTATCTCCTCTGGGTAGCAAACCCCCGGTGATGAGGGTCTGCACCTCACCTCCCTCCTCCGGGCTGGGGCGAGGGGCACCCGCCGTGGGAATCCATTTGGGGACCGAGTTTTCCTCTTGGATTAGCGGAGCTCTCCCGTGGATAATGCTGTTGTCCAGGGTCTGTGGTTAATTAGATGGTTGGGATCCCCTGGTTTGAGATGTTCTTCCCAGGAGGGGCTTTCCCCTGACGCCACGATGGATGTGGTGGCAGGGGGGGGTCGCTGGTGACAATTCCACCGGTGCCTTTGCAGGTCTCTCCCCGCCCTGATTTCTCTCTCCCCCCTCTCTCCCTTTCCCAGCCTGCACCGACCAGCAGTTCAAGTGCCAGAATGGCTGGTGCAAGCCCAAGTTCTGGGTGTGTGACAACGTGAACGACTGCGGGGACAACAGCGACGAGCTGCAGTGCAGTGAGTGACGGGCACCGAGGGGAAGGGGGGGCAATGGGGGGAGGGCAAGAAACCCAAAATACCAGCTGGCTGGAGAGGAGGAATCACACATAGAATCACGTGGGGTTGTCCTCCTGACGCCCATCCTTTAAATATTTATAAGCATTGATCAGAAAACCAAGGATGAGCAGAGGTGGAGGAAATGTGGGGGTCTGGGGAAGAAAAAGCTGCATAAATGAGTGGTGGTGTCCAGTTTAGGGAAGACCCGGGATGCAGGACACGGGGGTGTTGTGTGGTGTAGCCCCAGAGGCTTTGCTTGTCTCGGGGGGCAGGAGAAAAGGACAGCAGAAAAGGACCTGGGGGTGTTGGTAGCCAGCCGGCTGAACATGAGCCAGCAGTGTGCCCAGGTGGCCAAGAAGGCCAGTGGCATCCTGGCCTGTGTCAGGACCAGCGTGGCCAGCAGGAGCAGGGCAGTGATGGTGCCTCTGGACTGGGCACCTCGAGGCCTCACCTCGAGGGCTGGGTTCAGTTCTGGAAGGACATTGAGGTGCTGGAGCGTGTCCAGAGGAGAGCCACCAAGCTGGGGAGGGGTCTGGAGAACAAGTCACACGAGGAGAGGCTGAGGGAACTGGGCATGTTTAGTTTGGAGAAGAGGAGGCTGAGGGGAGACCTCATTGCCCTCTACAACTCCCTGAAAGGAGGGTGTAGAGAGGTGGGGGTTGGCCTCTTCTCCCAAGGGAATAATGACAGGAGCAGAGGAAATGGTCTGGAGTTGGGGCAGAGGAGGTTTAGATGAGATATTGGGAAGAATGACTTTCCTGAGAGGGTGGTCAGGCCCTGGAACAGCCTGCCCAGGGAGGTGGTGGAGTCACCATCCCTGGAGGGATTGCAGAAACGTGTAGACGTGGCACTTTCAGGGCGTGTTCTAGTGCCCGAGATGGTGGGGGCTCTTTTTTGTGTGTGTGTGTGTGTGGTTGGACTCGGGGATCTCAAAGGTCCCTTCCAACCATGAAGGTTCTGTGGTTCTGGGGCGGGTGGGTGGGATCTGTGCCCCCGCTGTCCCTCAGGGAGCTGCTCTCTCTCCCCAGGCTGCGCCGCCGACAGCTTCAAGTGCAGCAGCGGGAAGTGCATCCCCGAGGCACAGAAGTGTGACGGGAAGGACGACTGCGGGGACGGGAGCGACGAGGGCAGCTGCAGCAACGGTGAGGAGCGATTTCCTGGGGGCCGGGCTTGGTTTTTTTTCTTGCACAGGGTCACAACATCCTGGGACTTGCAGAAGAGGTGAAGGGCTCCTGGGTGGTGTGACCTCCTGGGAGATCAGGTCTGAGGAAAAAGACCTGGGAGTCCTGGTGGACAATAGGATGCCCATGAGCCAGCAATGGGCCCTGGTGGCCAAGAAGGCCAAGGGCATCCTGGGGGGCATCAGGAAGAGTGTGAGCAGCAGGTGGAGGGAGGTCATCCTGCCCCTCTGCTCTGCCCTGGGGAGACCCCAGCTGGAGCACTGGGTCCAGTTCTGGGCTCCCCAGTTCCAGCAGGACAGGGAACTGCTGGAGAGGGGACAGCAGAGGGCTGCAAAGATGGTGAGGGGCCTGGAGCATCTCTCTATGAGGAAAGGCTGAGGGACTTGGGTCTTTTTAGTCTGGAGAAGAGAAGGCTGAGGGGGGACCTGATCAACACCTATAAATACTTCAAGGGTGGGTGTCAGGAGGATGGGGCCAGGCTTTTTTCAGTGGTGCCCAGGGACAGGACAAGAGGAAATGGGCACAAACTTGAACATAAGAAGTTCCACCTAAACATGAGGAGGAACTTCTTGACTTTGAGGGTGGCAGAGCCGTGGCAGAGGCTGCCCAGGGAGGTGGTGGAGTCTCCTTCTCTGGAGACATTCAAACCCCACCTGGACACGTTCCTGTGGGACCTGCTCTGGGTGGCCCTGCTCTGGCAGGGGGTTGGACTGGATGATCTCCAGAGGTCCCTTCCAACCCCATATCATTCTGTTATTCTCTCCCTTGGTCCTGCCCCGCGGCAGTGCCCGCAGCCATCCCCTGCAAGGACTACACCTACAAGTGCCGCAACGGGCGCTGCATCGGCAAACAGAACCCGGAGTGTGACGGGGAGCGGGACTGCGAGGACAACTCCGACGAGGACAACTGCAGTGAGTGCCCTGGGGGAAAAGGGTTGGGGGGGACAGGGGTTTCTGGGCTGGACACCCTTAGAGAGATGTTTAAGTGTTGGGTGGGGAGACCCTGTGGGTTTTTCTGTGTGATCTGGGGGTCCTGGTGGATAGTAAATTATCCAGGAGCCAGCAATGTGCCCTTGTGGCCAAGAGGCCAATGGAATCCTGGGCTGTGTAGGGCAGAGTGTGGCCAGGAGGTGGAGGGAGGTCATTCTCCACCTCTGCTCTGCCCTGGGGAGGCCACAACTGGAATCCTGTGTCCAGTTCTGGGCTCCCCAGTTCAGGAGAGACAGGGAACTGCTGGAGAGAGTCCAGCGTAGGGCAACAGAGATGATGGAGGGNTCTAAAGGGTGGGTTGAAGGAGGATGGAGCCGGACTCTTCTCAGTGGTTCCCAGGGACAGGACGAGGGGCAACGGGCACAAGCTGGACCATGGGAAGTTCCACTCCAATGTGAGGAAGAACTTCTTTGGGGTGAGGGTGGCAGAGCCCTGGGACAGGCTGCCCAGGGAGGGTGTGGAGTCCCCTTCTCTGGAGATCTTTAAGCCCCACCTGGATGCCGTCCTGAGTGATGTGCTTTCATCAGGGCAAGGGGATGGACTAGAGGGTCTCTAGAAGGTCCCTTCCAACTCTGACAATCCCCTGATTCCATGATTTCTCCCTCCCCTCCCAGACTGCGGGACCCGCTCCTACACCAGGAAGTCACGGATCGTGGGGGGCCAGGACTCGGAGGTGGGAGAGTGGCCCTGGCAAGTCAGCCTGCACGTCAAGGGCCAGGGCCACATCTGCGGGGCCTCCCTGGTGTCCGAGAGCTGGCTGGTGTCCGCCGCGCACTGCTTCCTGCAGCTGCAGGGCATCAGGTAGGTGGGAGCCACGTTTCCCTTTCCAGGCTTTATTCTGAATATGAAAAAGAGAGGGCTTGGTTTTTTTTTTTTTTTTAAATTTTTAACAGGGATTTCTCAAGGAAATGGGGTTTCTTGCCTCGTGCAGGTACTCGGATGCCAACCTGTGGACAGCCTACCTGGGCCTGACCGACCAAGGCAACCGCAACGACCCCAACGTGCAGACGCGGAAAATCAAGCGCATCATCTCCCACCCCTACTTCAACGACTACACCTACGACTACGACATCGCCGTCCTGGAGCTGCAGAGCCCCGTCACCTTCTCCTCCGTCGTCCAGCCCATCTGCCTGCCCGACGCCACCCACAGCTTCCCCGTGGGCAAGGACCTGTGGGTGACGGGGTGGGGAGCCACCGCCGAAGGAGGTGAGTTTTGGTGAATTTGGGGTCGTGGCGATGTATGGGGAGGGGGTTCAAGGGCAGCTTGGAGCAACCTGGGGTGGTGGGAGGTGTCCCTGCGCAGGGCAGGGGGTGGAACGAGATGATCTTTAAGGTCCTTTCCCACCCGAACTGTTCTGTGATTTTCATGTGGCTTTAGGGAGAAAGGGGGCTGGCTGGGCACGATTGAAATTAATATCTGTGGATGTGGATAGGATTCTATCCGTGGATAAATTTATGGATTAATTTAATGGATTTATTAATCCATAAATGGATTAGGCCAGCTGGAGACTGGAATTGAGTACGACTCCCTCAGGAGCGCACAAACTTAATGTCTTGGTCTTGCTGGAAAGAATAGTAGTAGGAAAAAGCGTGTTGTTACAAGGGGGATTTTACCAGGTAATTAACAGGTTGTTCAGAGCCCAAACGAAGTGTAGGGAGGGGGTAGGAATTGCTGCTTGAAAAAAAAACCCAACACCGTGGTTTGCTTTGCCTCGCCGCCCCCCCCCGTGTCTCCCGGCAGGCAGCGAAGCCTCCGTCCTGCAGAAGGCAGAAATCCGGCTCATCAACCAGACGGTGTGTAACCAGCTGCTGACGGACCAGCTGACCCCCCGCATGATGTGCGTGGGCGTCCTGACGGGCGGCGTGGACGCCTGCCAGGTAAGGGCAGCCGCTCGCCCCGGTGGGGGTGGCCATGGAGCAAGCCGTAGGTAGCCAAGCAGGACCCCTTTTCTTTTATATTCCGGCAATTTACACACACACACACACCCCCAAATCGATGTGGATCCTCTGGGATTTGGACAACGGACGAATGGGAAGGGGCCTGAGCAGTAAATCCTGGAAATCGATGCACGACTTAGTCTCAAAAACTTCAAGCCCCCCCCCCAAAAACGCATGACTTAGACTCAAAAAATTGTCTCTGCAGGTAAGAGAACAGCACGACCACACTCCACTTAGTGTCTGAGAGCTTTTAGGGAGTGAGACAGGGCACTTATTTAGCTCTTTATTCTGGTGCTGTGGCTCTTATGGCCATACTTATATATGGTTGGTTTTTTTTTAATTATCAAAACCAACTATTTATTTAGGGAATGGGCAGGAAATGGCCGCAGACAGCTGACTTAGAGAGAGACTCAATCACAGTCATGAATTGCGGTGATTTATTTTCTCAGGGCAGGTGCTTGGGTGTGAACAGCTGATTTTAACAGTTAATTACTGTGAATTTTTTTTTTCCCCCCACCCCTCGTTAGCTAACGTAGCGGGTGGGTGCTTATGCCGCTTTTATTGGTGCAGGGAGACTCCGGGGGTCCCCTGGTGAGCGTGGAGCCCAGCAGCCGCATGTTCCTGGCCGGGGTGGTGAGTTGGGGCGAGGGCTGCGCCCAGAGGAACAAGCCCGGGGTCTACAGCCGCCTCACCAGCCTGCGGGACTGGATCAAAGAGCAGACGGGCCTCTAGGGGACACGGGACACCCTCCAGCTGGGACACTTTGGTGGTGTCACAGCCTCTACTGTGAACTTCAACCCTCCCTCTACCTCGCCGCCAGCGCCCGGGACTCTGGGGGTAACCAACAGTCGGAGCCCAGGGTTCGGTTTAGGAATTTGAATTCCCAACTTAGAAATCAGCTCCCGGGATGGAGCAGTCAGTCAAGGGAGATTTTATATATATATATATATATAAATAGTAAACTTAGAAAATTAAAAAAAAAAGAAAAAAGACAAACACTTTGTGTTTCAGAGGCAAACGTTATTGGACGGGTTCAAAAACAAGCTTTTAGAATATATTCTCTCTCCTTCGTTTGTTTTCAAACTGCCATCCGCACCCTGTGTCTGGTGTTCGGTTGTGGGGGGAGGAGGAGAAGTTCTTACCATGGTTTGGGGGGGATCTGCTGAGGGATCCCTCCCGGGGGGGTGTCCCACGCCGTGGTCTCCCTCCTTGGGCTGAACTTGTCTCCTGGTCACACCGAGTGACTGGGGGGCTTGAAGGAGACGTTTGGCTCACTCACCCCCAGGGAAACGGGTGTCCACCTTGGAGACCTGGGCCCTTGGCATCACCACACGGTGCCTTCAACACTTTGTGGGGTTCTCCCGAGCTCCAGCTGCGGGAGGGTTGCGCTGTGACATCCTCTTCCTCGCCGTGACGAGCGGCAGGGTGGCATTGACCCCCATCCCAGAGCACAGCCCCTGCAACACCACCACCACAAACACACCAGTCTTAAACCTTTCTTATTTTTGTAAAGAAAAAGGAAACAACGTGGCTTGTGAATGTGCTGATTTGATTATTTTTTTTTGTCCTGTGTAGCCCCTTCCTTGTCCCCGAGGAGCACACGCCCTTTGAGTTCAGTTACCCCCTTCCCTGCCTGTAAATAAATTGTTTTGTAAAACTCTATATGAAGTGGAAACGCTCTAATAAACTGAAATATTTTCTAATACTCTGCCTTCTTGAGCTTCTGTGCAAGAGTTCCTCACCCAGGAAACCTACAGCCCTAATTTAAGAGTAAACTAATCCAGATCTCCCACACGCAGCTCCACGTGGATGTTCTGGGCATCCCTAAGAAAACACCCAGAGCCCAGGGAGATCCTCAGCATCCCATTAAGTGGTTCTTGAGGCTGTTTCCCACCTGGAAAAACCTGTAGGATTTCCCCCGACAGCCCAGCACTCACACCACGCCGAGCTCTTCTGCTTTCCATGCTCTGCTTCCCCCCAAGGGCAGGCAAACACCCCCTGAGGAAAAAAAAAAAAGGAAAAAACCCTCTAAACTTACACCTTTTCCAACATCCAGGCAAAGTCCAGCTTCATTCTGTCCTAAAGAGGAGGATTTTGGTTGCTTTGAAGCTTCAGAGGCACCAATGGCTGGTGGTACCACCAGGAGTCTGGGCCTCAGGTGGCTCCAGAGAGAAACAAGGGTTGAGAAACGCTTTTCCACCTGCGCTTGCACAACCCTGAAGCAGCAGAACAGGAAGGATCTGCTGTGGTTGGTCCCTGGGTGGACCTGGAGCAGGGCCAGGCCGGGCCCCAGGGCATCCCCGCAGCTCTGGCTGAATTCTCAGCGCCTCCAGTAGGGAGAGAAAAAGGTTTCTTCTCCCTGAAACCCTTTGGGAGAGGGTCCAGTGAAGGGCACCTCTGCCTCAAAGGCATTTCGGCGCCAGGAGCCGGCTGGGGGCAGCCTGGGGGGGGGATGTGAAATTCTGCGCTTCAAACCAAGGGCTGGCACTTCTGGGAGTGGGGAAACACCTCTGGGTGAGGCGCATCACAGACCCCAACTGCTCCTTGCTGCGGTTCTCCCCCAAAATCAGCCAGATTCAGAATTTCTTAAAAGCCTTTTTTTGTCTCGGGCATCAAAAAATCATCCCTCCCTTCGCCAGCGTTTTCCCTTTGGACACCGGGTCTGTGACGCAAGAGGAGTCTCGTTTGGATTGGGGCTTGGAGGGCTCCAGTTTGGGGAAGGGGATATGGAAGAAGCGGTTGGAGAGGAACCGGGAAGAAGAGCTGAGCTCAGCTCCGACTCCAGTGTCACCTTCTCCTTGCCAGTGCCCTTAAATCCACCCCTGGGGTTTGATGAGAACCTGCTCTGGAGTATTTCTCTCCTACAGAGAAAGGAGGGAGCGCAATTCCCCCTGGAAACTGGCATTTCCATGACCATCC
>QJSC01020716.1:373836-447172 GCA_003697955.1 Calidris pygmaea | reverse complement strand
AGGGAGCCAAGAGGAGAAAGAAGGAAGGAGTGGGCAGGGAAGGGAAACAAGCGTGGGCAGGGGTGGATGGAGAACTCGGCTACGCAGCTCCCAGCAGCTGGCCTTGCCTGCGAGGTCCCCAAACGAAGCAGTTTGGGGGGGAAAAAAAAGAAGAAAAAACAACAAAAAAAAAAGCTCTGAATCAGCCTGGAAAGTCCAATCCCTCGGGTTAAAAGTCCAAGTCTGAGGGTTTATAGAATCATAGGATGGTTAGAGTTGGAAGACCACCTCGTTCCACCCCCTGCCCTGGGCAGGGACACCTCCAAGCCCCCTCCAACCTGCCCTTGAACCCCTCCAGGGATGGGGCAGCCACAGCTTCTATTCCAGGCTCTCCCCACCCTCACAGCAAAGAAGTTCTTCCCCACATCTCAGCTCCATCTCCCCTCTTCCAGTGTCAAACCCTTCCCCCTCCTCCTAGGGCTCCCCTCCCTGATCCAGAGTCCCTCCCCAGCTTTCCTGGAGCCCCTTGAGGGACTGGAAGGGGCTGGAAGGTCTCTCCGGAGCCTTCTCTTCTCCAGGCTGAACCCCCCCAACTCTCTCAGCCTGTCCTCCAGCCCTCCCAGCATCTCCGTGGCCTCCTCTGGCCCTGCTCCAAGAGGTTCCACGTCCTTCTGATGTTGGGCACCCCCAGAGCTGGAGGCAGCGCCGCAGGGGAGGTCTCCCCAGAGCAGAGTTCATCAGTTTGCTGATGGGGAGCAGCCCACTGGATTTTTATTCCACCCCCCCCCAAGCTATTCCCCCTCTAACTCTGCCCTCGGAGGCAGAGGAAAGAGTCTTCCAATTGTTTCAACACTAAAAGAAACCAGTTGTCAGCCCCCAAAACGCTGCATCTCCTTTAGATGCAGCGCGTTTCTGGTACCAAACCCCAGCCCCAGTTTGTACTGGGAGCCCGTGGGGGGGGTGAAAAGCTGCTGAACTGGGGGTGGGAACTGTTAAAAGCCGCAGGGAAAGAGAAGTGGTGAGACGAGGGGTTTGTACAACCCCGGGGGGGCTGGGAGGTTGGAGCGGAGTCAGACTCAGCCCCCCCGGCACACAAAAATCTAAGAGGGTCTGACATTTGCGTCTCGGTCGCACCGGTCGCCTTAGAAACTGTGAGAAAAGTAAAGAGATGGGGGAACCCAGCGCAATCGTCGGGGGCAACCTCTCGCCCCAGGAAGGCAACACAAAGAACAGGGTCAGGGAAAAGGGAGCCCGGAGGATTTCACGCCGCTGGGAGCTCTCGGGATGCCCACGGGAAGGGTAAGGGGGGGTAAAGGAAAGGCTGCGTCCCCTGGAAGTGAACCCAGGCAGGGCTGCCGGGAGGTCAGCACCCCGAGCGGCCGGTCCCAAGCAGGAAGGGATGAGCTACAGGAGGCAAACCACCAGGAAAAGCCTGGCAGGTCTTCGGGAGGAATTACAGCTGCTGAATCAAAAGGAAAACATCCCACACGACGGCTTGGAAATCCTTCTCGCACAGCCTAGAGCTGTGTTCCACCCCCTCGTTCCACCCCCCTGCCCTGGGCAGGGACACCGCCCACCAGCCCAGGTTGCTCCAAGCCCCCTCCAACCTGCCCTTGAACCCCTCCAGGGATGGGACATCCATCCACGGCAAGGGGACCAGGCCAGGGGTCTGCCTCCATGCCCTGAGCTACAGACCATCCTGCTCCACAGCCCCACTCTCCCGGGTGCCACATCCTATTCCAGGCCATTTCACACCCCCAGAAGTCTTGGGTGCCTAAAAGAAAACCCCTTTGGGTCCAAAAAGGATTTAACCCAGGGCACATGAAGTGCTTTCCTCCTACTCTTTTCCACCCAAAAGCTTTCCATTTTCTCCAGACAGGTCATTAAGGCTCGGTCTTGCTCAGAGAGGCACCAGTAGAGATACCCTGGGTACAGAAACCCTCTCTTTGTGCCCCCCTGCCACCATCGATGGTCGCAGCAGCCGCACCTCGCTCCACAAGTCACTCTGTGGCCCATGGCACCCTCCCGGCCCCGAATCTCTGCCACCATCTCTCCTTCCAACTTGGCCTCCCCTCTTTCTGCTCGGCTGGCCCCAGGCGTCCCCAGCTCCCTGACTCGCTCTTGGCTGGTCCTTCTACCAGCAGATCTCCTTTGTGTTCACAGAAACCAGCCCCACCACCTACATCTCCCCACGCAGGGTCACATCCTTCTTTAAATCCATCACACCAGGCGTTGGCTCACTCCAACTGAGCACAGCAAGGTTTAGGGGACACCTCCCTTCCTTCTTGCCCCACACATGCACAGCAAACCCAAATAGAGCTGAAAGGAGGGGGGGGAAAAAAAAAACCACAACCCTTTAAAGACATTTTAGGGCTTGTCTTATCTGGGAGACTACAGCCTTTCGCACCAACACGTGTGCCTGCCCACCAGTAAAGCAGTGCCAGCCTGTCCCCACCACTTCTGAGCTCTGAAAAAAAGCAATTAGATAAAAAAAAAAAAAAGCAGCTGCGCAGCCCCCAACATCCCTCATGACCTACCAGGCTCCTTCCTCCCAACCATTTTAGGGCTTGCGAGCACAGAAGCGGCAAGTTATCTCCAGCCTTCAAATCCCCACTGGTGTCACGGCTTCGCAATCACGTCTGAGCCAGCGGGGAGACACACTTCACGTGCCACTCTCCCTCTGCTGATTTGGTTCTCACACGTACTCCCCAGCCCGCTGGCGGGGACCTGAGCAGGGAAAAAAGAAGAAGAAGGAAAAAAAAAAAAAGAAAAAGAAAGAAAACAATATTAAATCCAGCACAGCAGCCAAGCTTTAAGTGGATCGTCTCCACAACATCCTTCAACAGCCATGATCTCAATGCACCAGGCAGACTTTCTACCTCGCAGTTACTCAAAGCCTTATCTTATCTCCGCCGAAGGCTCGCTCTAAGTGCTGAATGCCTCGTCCCTGCTTGCTTTCTCTGCCCAGGGACTCCAGTCTGGATTGTGCTGCTAAACTGGGGGGGGTCATCCCCCTTCCCTGCATCCCTCCCCAGGCCCAGATCCTGGATAAATTGGGCAAACCAGCTCCCGTCTCGCCAGCCTGGCAGCACGGCTCCAGTAGCAGGGAGGGGAACACCTTTTTGTCCCCTCCACCCCTCGGGAGCCATCAAGTGACACTATTTACAGACGTGGCAGCTGCTGGTGAGTTCCTGGAAAGCGCCTGATCGCACACAGGCCGGCATCCCAGCTGGCTGGCACCTCGGGAGAAACCCGGGGACCGAGGGGAGGGTCTGCCCAGGTTTATGGGGGGGGCGCAGAGTTTGTCAAAAATAGGCTCGAGGGGGGTTCCCAGTGGCTGCCTCTCAACACGGAGCAGACAAGAGAAGCCACGATGAAGCAGGGCTTGCACCTAATGCAGCACTTTCCCTCCCAGGGCTCACAGCAGGGGACAAGAGTGACAGCAGCTTTTATAACTCAGGAGCACGCTGTCACCCACGGGGAACACGAGACCCTTCGGCCGAGCCAGCTCTTACCATCACCTCCTTGAAGTCCAGCTGCTCCCAGACAGTGGCTCCGGCTTTCTCCAACGAGATAGGAGTCTCTCGCTACTCACTGATGACCCTAGAAATCAAGAAGGTACATTAAATGCCCATTTTTAAGCAAATAAAACCAGACAGAGTCCTCTGTTCTCAGATCTCTACCTACCAGGGAGGTTCTTTCACACACAGAACAGGGTTTTTTTTGCCCTACCTCAGCCCAAATCCCCTCAGGTCCACACCAGACCCTGACTTCTGTGCTATCTATAGATGAACCTGAAAAGGAAACGTAAAGTGCAACCTCTCAGGACGCTGCAGGAGACAGAACACAAGCTTCAAGCCCTGCAGTTGCAGACTGAGTTCTGGCATGGGCAGCATCGCAGTGGTGGAGCTCATTTCCATCCAGCACGGAGCACCTAGGGCTAGTCAGAAGGTATCCACACCACCCCAATTACAGCCTCCCGGAGCGGTGCAGAGGACTTTATGCCACACTGGAGGCAGGTAGTTGCCCATCTCAAACTGCCAGCTTCAACATCCACAACAGAGAGCGTGGCTGTTCCTCCAGAGCAACACAACCAGCACCTTGTGTGCTCAGGAGAAGCCCAGAGAAGCCACTAGGGGACACAAACAACTGCAGGGCTGGTAAATCCACCTGGGGACCCAACATTTTGGTGGCAGACGCTGGGAAAGGCTACACCCAAGGCGGCGTCGCTCCTCAGAACAGCAGCGTCCCAGCCTAGAGTTCATTGGCACGGGAAGGTGAAAAAAAAAAATAAAAAATAAATAAATCTTTCCCCATCTGCTGCACTTAC
The DNA here is from genome assembly GCA_003697955.1 of Calidris pygmaea. Taxonomy (NCBI): domain Eukaryota; kingdom Metazoa; phylum Chordata; class Aves; order Charadriiformes; family Scolopacidae; genus Calidris; species Calidris pygmaea. The sequence continues at coordinate 442,863 of QJSC01020716.1, read as the reverse complement.
AGTAAGAAGGATGACGGCTTCTTCACCAACACGCCGAGCTTCCCAAGAAGAAGAGGAGCATGGAGGGTTGCCTTGGAGACGGCAGTAAGCATCGCGCTGCCAGATGACTGGGGCTCATACCGCAGCCGGCCCTTGCCAGGAGGGTGATCTCAGCCCTGCGTGCTGCGTGATCAAACATTCCTGGAGGAAAGGCTCGAATCCGGGCAAGGACGGGGTGAATCAGGCCCCGCGGAAGGTGGTTCTTTACATCGCCGTTAGTCATGGGCTTTGGCTTTGGCCCCCACCCCATGGTCTGAGCGGAGAAACCTCCCTTCCCCATGAAAACCAGTTCCTCCCAGATGTTGGTGGGACCGTGAGGGGAGCACAGACCCATGAACCTCCCCAGCAGAGGGGCAAATCCAGCATCGCTCCCCGCGCCTGGTCAAACCAGGGCAGGGAATGAGAGTTGAAGAACCCACCGCTCGTTTTGGATAAGCCATGGAACAGCTCCCAACCGACCCTCAACAGAAGCCCAAGCTTCCCATCACATGAATTATTACACTACCACGGACCTCTTAACCGCTACCAAATCTCATCCCTGCCCTAAATATTTCTGGGATTACCTTAGTGGTAGACCCTTGGACTGTCTTCTAGTTCTCTCCCTCACTCGGCCACACTTTAAACATTTATTTCCCCCCTTCTTGTGCGGGCTCCCATTCGACAGCGTATCCAAGCTCTGATCCCACTCATCTTTCATGGAAAACGGCTTTATCCCGTCACGACCGATCTATTTAGCAGACGATATTTTAAGAATTACTTCAGCATTAGAGTCCAGCTACTGGTTACAGAGCGTTGGCAGCACAGACAGGGCCAGCGAAGGAAGCGATCCATGGGAAAAATCCTTAGCTCGTTAAGAAAAATCAAAGCTTCTTGACTGAGTTCTAGGCACAAGCCACCGCTTGGCTATTTAGTTCAACATTTCAGGGGTGATCTTTATACTTTGCAGGAAAAAAAAATCCCACAAAACCCTTCCACAAACCTTTAACTCCTATAAAGGACCACAGCTCTTGGTACTCACGCTACCTACACCATCAATGTTTGTCAGTCTTCAAGTGTCACCATAACATCCTCCTTTCAAAACCTTTTTATTCAGGACATATATCAAGGAGTTAAGCAGCACTCGAGTAATTTCATGAGCATTAACCCGCTGTAGCTTTGTACTCTTCCAGCACGGGGCTGGAATCGAGGAGGGGAACACATCAGGTGGAGGATTAGGAAAACATCTCTCATGGCGAGCAATCTGCCAGGCTCCCAAGGGAAACCATGAAAACCCTGCTGTTTGAGTCACTTAAAACTGGACCCAGTACAGGAAAATCTAGTGTAGGGAACAAGCCTTCCCCCATAGGGGGGAAAAAATGGAGAAGTTGGATGAGCTCAAATCTTTCCCATCTCCAGCTTTTGTGGTTCCAGGAATTTGCAGAGGCGAGAGCTTACACAGCACAGAACAGGTAAGTTAAATGATTAACGGCGGCCACCGAACCTGCCAGAGTGAGTCAACCCCATCAACACAGCTCAGACCTGGGTCCTGGACTGCTAAAACCACATTCTAACAAGTGTGAGAGTGTTCTTCTAATAAGAGAAAAAGTCCTCAGCACCCACAAGGAAACCCCCAGCCTATGGGCAAAAGGCAGGGTGATTCCAACCGCCACCCTGGTGGCTTTTAATCTGTCTTGACCGGTCACATCTCCAAGCTCAGACATTAGAGAGAGAAGTTATCTGGTTATCTGACAAGGAAATTACAGTTTGCATAGTGAAATCAGGATGTTTATGTGTTTTCAGACAAATTCTCCAATTACTTACTAAGTCCAAGGCCTCAGAACAACTACTAGTCAAGGAAACAGCCCCAGTTAACGCCGAACAGGATATTGATGGCTCTGTTGTTAAGAGCCCCGTGCTTCAAAACCAGACTTACCCATTAGCAACTGGGGTGAGGAGGAAAAGCTAGGACAAGCTCACTCCTTGATTAACATCAGCCTCTCCTCCTTGCTTTTGGAGACAACCGCTGCTAAGGCCTGGAAGATACTGGACCAGACAGATCATTAGTTTCCCAGCAAATCCCAGCAAGCACAGGTTAACTGGAAGACGTGGTTCATCCATCAGAGACCCGCGCCGGCCCCTGCACTCCCCAGCACACTAACAGATAAATCCACCAAGAGAAATCCACCCTGGGAGCCTGCCTGGATCTCTGGAAGGCAGCAATCGCCCGTGCAAGGACACTTGCCCTTGACAGAGACTTGGCAGAGCAGCCAGGAGGTCTCTTGCTATTGTCATTCTAGCCGAGAGCCAGCTTGCCTGTTAAAACAAGGTATTTGCAGGGTGATGAATTCCGATTTCGAGATAATTTATAGCCTCCGTAAATAAACAGGCTTATGGCTGTTTAAACACTGTTTAAACAGTCATATACAACAGCCCTGGGCAAGCACACCGAAGAAGAGAAGAGTTGTCTGAGCTGGGAAGGGGTAGCAGAGGAAAGCAGGCAAAACTCAAAACATTTCTCATCAGAAATGAGGGTCTTGCCCTCCCCAAAACACCACCTCACCCCCCTCCCCAGTTCTCATTCACCCTCCTACCCACAGCTCCGTGCCAGAAATCCAAGATACCTTTAGGTGAAGCGATGCCCTGTCACGTTTTCACCACTGCCTTTCACACTGCTCCATCCGACTTGCTGCAGGCGAGTTCACACTGACTTTACCCCACCTGGATACAACAAAAAATTGCAGTTTTAACTTCTGCTGTTAAGCTTTGGTACCTGCTTTGGGTGTTTGGATTTTTTTTTTTTTTTGGGGGTGGGGTGGGGATTCTTTTTAAATGGGGTCGATAGGACTGGAAAGCCCAGAGACTGGTTTAGAGACCAAATTAAGACCAGGGTCATGGGTATCCACTTCATTTTGGTCCCGTTACCAGAGATGTTTTGAAGGGGCTGCGTGTTCCGTAGCACGACTGCGGCCATGGTCAGGGAAGGAGCAGAGATGTCCCTTGCTTCATTTTTAAAGCATTCCTGCAGACAAGCTGTGATAACCTGCTATTCCGAGAAGAACAGACATTATCAAGGGCCGGAGGCACCAACCTGGGAGAAAGCAGCTAAAAAAAGTGCAAGAAAGGAAACAACCAGCCTAAAACATACTGAAGCACTCAAATCCTCTGGACAGTGGAATTACTCTGGACAATGCAAGGGACTGGATATTCCCTAGCAGTCATGGGACGAGAGGAAAAGGAAAGTTACAGCTGCCTACCAAGGACTGCTCCCTGGAGGAAGGTTCGGATGAATCTCTTCTTCCAGGGAAGGGACAGAGCGTTCTCCCCACAACCAGCTCATCACCCCACTGCGGCACAGGGCGGGGATATAGGAACAGCCCTGCCGCCGCCAAGAGCGTGGAGGAGATGAACTCATTCCCTCCTCCATGTGCTTGTTCCTATAGATCAAGCCACTCGGAATATTTATCCCGTGTTTCGATTGTGCCTATGGGCCCACTTGGCTCGCTGCCCTGACGAGAGGACAAGCAAGGAAAGGTGAACTACTAGCCAAGAGTGGCACGGTCTGCGGCCCCACATAGCAACTAGGATGTGTCCCAGCTGGTACAGACTCAGAGCTGGACAAAAAGGACATGAACCTGTTGGAGCGGGGCCAGAGGAGGCCATGGAGATGCTGGGAGGGCTGGAGCCCCTCTGCTGGGAGGACAGGCTGAGAGAGCTGGAGGGTTCAGCCTGGAGAAGGCTCCAGGGAGACCTCAGAGCCCCTTCCAGTCCCTCAAGGGGCTCCAGGAAAGCTGGGGAGGGACTCTTGGTCAGGGAGGGGAGCCATAGGAGGAGGGGGAAGGGTTTGACACTGAAAGAGGGGAGATGGAGATGAGATGTGGGGCAGAAGTTCTTTGGTGTGAGGGTGGTGAGAGCCTGGCCCAGGTTGCCCAGAGAAGCTGTGGCTGCCCCATCCCTGGAGGGGTTCAAGGGCAGGTTGGAGGGGGCTTGGAGCAACCTGGTCTGGTGGGAGGTGTCCCTGCCCAGGGCAGGGGGTTGGAATGAGATGATTTTTAAAGTCCCTTCCAACCCAAACCATTCCATGATTCAATGTCCTGCTCTTTGCTGCTGGCGTCGAGGCCAGGGATGTGGTCAGAGCTCAGCAAGCTGGGAAGCTGTTTCAACCATACCTTACACCACGACTGATGGAAAGCATGAGTTAGAGACAACAGGAGCCAGGCATGAGGGAGAAGATGGTCTTGTCAGTACAGGATCCAAAGAGCCTTTCTTGGATAAGAGACAGCTTCTATGTCAGTCTGCCAAACTGTCAGATGGCCTCAGGGGATCCTCTCAGCCCCTCTGTTCCCTTCTCCAAGACAGGACAATACTTCAGAACCACCTTAGTAAGGAGAAAACACACAAGACATTACTATTCCAGCAGATGACCTCATACAGACATGCTTCACCCCAGCAAATATGCTTCTCAGAGGATGACGTTTCCTCACCTGAGGAAACAGCACAGGGCTGGCAATAGCTCCCAGGAGCCTCAAGCTCTTTGGTCCCTCTAATGACTGAATTTCACCCAAAGCTAACACAGCTCACCCTATGGGGGCTGCCAGGGCTGCCCTGCCCTCCCACACCCAGCGGGAAGGGTTCAGGGATAGGTGGAAGGAAAGCTGAGCACACGTCCTGGTCCAGGGCGTTGGCATCAGAGCTCATACATTTGGATTTGGGGTTGAATTGCCACAAAACTCGGAGAAGCTCAAGACACAGCCCGTGTCACGTCTACACATGTGCTATGCCCATGCCTGAGCCAACTGGAAGTCCTGTGGCTGCAAAACTCAGTGCCAAATCAGCACTAAGGGATCCCACCTCTCAGCTGAGTTCACCGCCGCTCCAGGGTGCCAGTTCAGAGCTGGGACACGTCCAGGTGTCTCCAAATGCAGGCAGAATGAACAAGCATCTACCTGCAAAGCACCGTACAGAGGCAGCAGGGAAGAAGCAGGCCGGGTTCAGAGTGAAGTCAGGCTCTCCAGGGTCACCCTCTCAGTCTCCCAGAGGTTAATTCTCCGATACCCCAGAGCACGAGGAGCAAATCGCCTAAAGTCATAGGACACACAAGAAAGATAAGCTCAGGCTGGTTGGTTCATCTCACCACTGACTCAGACCACCATCAGAACATCTAGGGTGTCCAGCACCAGGCCAGGCACTAGTTGGTGTCACACAGAAACACCCAGACACACCTCTGACTGATTTATTTTTCCCCCCCGCCAAGAACTTAGGGGTTTAGGGCACTTCCCCAACCTTCCCACCAGGTCCCAGGCGTGGGTGTCACTGAGAATCGCTGCTGCTGCTGGGAAGAATCGTTCAGCAAACACACTTTGAACGGGATCCACAGAGAAGAGGTTTGTATTTCCTGAATGGAAACGAAACCCCTTTATATAGGCTGGAGCGGAGATTCAATGGCCAAACTGTTCCCTCCAGACCTTATTTTCTTTGGACCTCGAGTATACCCCACATGAGACATCTGGCACAGAGCTTACAGGATACAGTTTGCTTTGGCACTGGCCGGCTTTTGGAGCTCACAGTGTTTAAATAGGATTTTATGAATTGAACAGTCTCACTCTCTTCTGTAATGCTTCAAATTAAGGTTTCCACATATGCCTTTAATAGAGATTCACTAAGACACTTATTGCATGTTAAATAAACATCACTCAGTGAAATAGAACACCCTCATTGAGGATTAACAAACATACAATTCAGTCGGGCTGCTGCAGCTGTTAAACCTCAAATACAGCTTCAATGTCATAATCAGTCATTTTATTAAGATAATAATTGCCCTATTAATGCTAATTAAGTGACTAATGCCCTTATGCCCCTGTGACACTGCTCAGCGATAACCCCCAACGCAGACACCGCAGTCAGTTCCCTCTCCATCTCCAGGGGGTTAGTTACCAGGAGAGCCAGGAGTTGCTCGCTGTCCACTACTCCCAGTAAGGTTCCAGACAGAAGTTAGAGAAGCGGGACCTGGCTTTTTGGAGAATGAAGGGGAAGGTGTGGAAAAACACAACAAAAATGAACATCTTCCTGAAAACTTAACGGGCAGGTTAGTTCATCCAAAGGATGAGAGAGTCAAGTCTGGTTTCAAGCAGGTAAACAGGGCAGAGCAGTAACTGCAGCTGGTGATGTTGGCCAGGAGAGCCAGCAAAACAGAAAGGGATCCCTGCCCTAGCAATAAAAGCCTCCTTCCGTGCCCACACACACAAAGAACACCCCAGCAGGACCCTGTTTGGAGGGCTGGGGAAGCCCAGCACTCCGCTCCAAGGTGCTGAGGCCCATCCAGGAGGTTGGAGGGGAATGGAGGACACAGATTTGCAGCCTGCACCTCCCAGGGTGACCCGACCTTCCATCCCGAGATGGACCAGATGTTCCAGCTTGGGCTACGAAACTCACGAAACACTACGAAACTACGAAACTTGGGGCTCAGCAGCAGCTGAAGCCGACGCCGTGTCGTAACACTTGGCTCGCTACGCAGAGAGATTCCCCTGCCCCTCACTCCCAGCTCTTGGGTGGCGATTATGACTTTTAAAAGTTTAAAAGAAAGAAAGCAAAAGTGGATTCCTTGCATCCTCGTCATTTTAGTTGGAAAAATATCTTCCATAAATGGTAAATATAATTGACCTCATCGCAAAAGGGGCAGGGAGGAGCAAGTTATTGCTCGCCATGTGATAGTAACCTTTAGCATAGCTCAGGGATTCAACCTATTAGCACAGGCAGGCTCCCATTTGTTCAACTATAAAAGAACACGTTGCCAAGTCCCTATAATGGACTGCAGATTTAGATATTGATTAATTGTTAAAACATCTCTGAAATGTACTAAGTTAAAAGGGAAATGACCTCATGTTTCCTCTGAGACTCTTCACCTTCCTCCCGCTCCAAGAATTTCCACAGCAGGGCTTGCTGCGATCCCTGCCGTCCCCTTGCTGTGTGGGACTCCAGCACGACTCCTAGCAGCCCTTTTTGGGAGCTAAGGTCAAAAAAAACCAACCCAAACAGCCTCCTCGTTAACCTCTTCCTCAAGCTTCCTCTACTGGCATTGAGGGGAAAAAAAGGAAAGAGAAAGAAAAAAAAGGTCAGCGAGACTTTTGACTTGAATCTAAGCCTGACCTCTGTGGTTCAGGTCACTTCGTAACTAGACACGCTGGGGTTTGAACATGGAAAATAAGAATGAGAGAGAGAAGATAGAGCTTTGCTGATCCCTTAAAGTTTTTACACTGCCTGTACTGAGCCCCTGAGCCCATGGTACAGAGAACAGAGACCACACGGGCCCACCCAGACACCCTACACTTCTGCCCAACCCGCAAAGGCAGGGCTGCATCCCCAAGTGCAGCCCATTTTTATTCCATTCACTTCTTCCCTGTTCTTCAGGAAAAGCATCAGCAAGAGGACGGGAGCACCGAAAGCTCCCGAGATACCCAGCACAGGTAAACGTCACACCAGTGTGCCAACGTTTGGAATTCAAAGCGCTCGGATCAGAGCATGATCTCACCAGGAGAGAAACACCACATCCCGCTCCAAGCCCGGGGCTCCGGAGAAGACACTTGGCAAGACCGGGAAGGGGAGGCCAGTAACCATGACAACCACTCATTTCTTAGCATCAGCCAACAAAAATGACTCCTGGAGATGCAAGCCCCAAGACCAGTGCTTCCATTTCCCCTCCGTTAGTCACGGCACACACGGAACTACACCCAGGAATGTCACACAGGCTCCCCTTTAATTGAGAGACCCCCCCCATAAACGTACCCCCTCTCAGCACACTGAGGGGAAGCTGCCAAATTTCTTACTTCTGGGTCACAATCTTCCCCGGTTCAACACCAATACGCACAGATGCCAAGCAGCCACCTCTGAGCATTAGGCTTCCAAAGGCTGGGAAAAACAACCAGGAAAAACCACGTGAAAATTAACAATATGGGTGCTAAGGATCAGACGAAACTTAAGGAAAACCACCATTTCGTGGCAGAGCTTCACCCAACCAGAAGAGATTCTGAAGTGTGCGACTTAATTCTCATTGTTATTCACCCTACACACCAGGTAAGGAGCTTTCGTCTCCACCGGGCAACCACATCACTGCTTTTTATGATCCGTGCACAGCGCATAAAATTAGGAATGAAATTAAAGCTATTCAGATCTCAGCATTAACACGGTCACGGCGCAGGGAGAACTCTGCGGCGCCCTCCCAGGCATCAAAAACAGCTCCCACAAGTTAATCCTTCCCCCTCTACCTTTCACTGCCTTCGTGTCAGCTGGGTCTTCCCAGCACCTCAGGCTGGGAAGTGGTGGTGTCCTCCCAGCACGTCCATCCAGGCAGAGAGCTGCTCCATGAAAGCCTCAGTTATTCCAAGAGAGCCAGTTGTTGTTGTTATCCACTCCTGTTTTGGGGAGAAGAAAGGGTTTTTAGATCCCTGGCCACAAAAGGCTCCTAGAAGGGTTCTGGGAGCTGGTGACACTGGAAATGGGAAGTTCGGAGTTGGGGGAAACCCTCTGTTACTTTTGTGAGTTCCTTAGCACTTGGCCGCAACTCAGGCTTCTTCGAGACAACCTTTGCGTTCTCAAAGTGAGGGGTTTTTCAAAAGTTGAACCACACACCCCCTTGCCTCCTCTCCCAGCAGCTCTCCACTCCCCAGAAAGTGATGAGATCAAAATACAGTCACTGCCCACCCTTATCCCCCCCCAATTCAAACAGCATTTGTACTTCAGCGTTACGCTGGGCTATCCACTTCCCACCTTGATTTTCCCGCACGTCGCCAACCACAGGATCCCAAAAGCAGCACAGCTTGATCTCCTGCAGAGGAGCTTTCAGCCAAGGTCTCCAACGTTTACCTCCTGCAAAACCATAGTCCTGCTTCCAGCTCCTCTCCTTCAAGCTTCCAGCTGCCCAGGAAGGGCTGCAGGAGCTCGCTGAGCAGAAGGTGAGAGTAGCTAGCTCAACCCCTCAGAGAAGCGGTATTTAAGCCCAGCCAGGTGCTTGTGTTTTGCCTAATTGGCAGATTTGGGTCAAGCTGCAGCTCCAAATCCAGACCTGAAGGGAACCCATACACAGCCCAATGTCCACCCAGTCATAGAATCACAGAATGGTTTGGGTTAGAAGGGACCTCACAGACCATCCAGTTCCAACCCCCTGCCCTGGGCAGGGACACCTCCCACCACACCAGGTTGCTCAAAGCTCCATCCAACCTGCCCTTGAACCCCTCCAGGGATGGGGCAGCCACAGCTTCTCTGTTCCAGGGTCTCCCCACCCTCACAGCAAAGAAGTTCTTCCCCACATCTCATCTCCATCTCCCCTATTTCAGTGTCCAACCCTTCCCCCTCCTCCTAGGGCTCCCCTCCCTGATCCAGAATCCCTCCCCAGCTTTCCTGGAGCCCCTTGAGGGACTGGAAGGGGCTGGAAGGTCTCCCCGGAGCCTTCTCCAGGCTGAACCCCCCCAGCTCTCTCAGCCTGTCCTCCCAGCAGAGGGGTTCCAGCCCTTGGAGCATCTCCGTGGTCACCTATGGACCTGCTCCAACAGGTCCATGTTCCTTCTGGAGTGAGTCAGCTGCCCAAGGAGCTTCCTCTGTGCCAAATAAGACTGCCCCATGGGCTGGCTCCCAGATGAGCAGTTAGCCAGCCAAACTCGGGGTCACGCTACTTGTGTTTGGCTCCCAGCTCTGCGTAAGTCACACCATTTCCCGGGTCCCAGGATTAGGTGTCTGCTCTGTGGGGACCTTTGGGTGGCTGTGGGCCAGGAGATCTCTGCCCCCTTCCCGTGCTAACTCCAAAGCTGACGCAGGGCAGCTTCTCAGCCGTGGCTCTGAGAAAACAGTCCCAGAGCCTACCTTTTTCCGAACGAAGGGGTTCATCCCCCTTTGAGCACCTGCTCTTCTGGCTTGTGTTCACTCCGTGCATCCCAGAGAGAAGCTCCGTGCCACAAAGAGAGCCAGGACTGTTTCAGATGTCAGCGCCCGCAGCTGCTGTGTTGATTTTTGAGGGAAGAAATGCGGCCGGGGAAGCAGAGAGGTTAACATAACCCTGTCACTGCGCCGTGCTCCGAACGGCGCGAAGGTTGAAGGAGCGAGCGCAGAGACCTGCGGTGAGCACGCGAAAACCTTATTTGGAAATGCAGCGACTTAAAGACAGGGAAAGGATAAGGACGGGAACAAAACGCACAGAATCCCAGAACCGACGCCTTTCAATTCGACCACCTGAAAAGGCCCTTTTTAAGAGAAAAAGGAGAGGGGCTTAAAGCTGTCCTCTCTTTAAAAGATTTCATAAAGTAGTTCTTCTGAAGGGGAGAGGAGAGGTGGTGGTGGGAGTCGGGAACACAGGTACCACCCTGCCATGGGCAAGAGCAGCAGAGAGAAGGCACTTCTGGTCTGGGACATCTTCTGGCTGATCCCATTCAAGCCCTTTTTTTCATGATGAAGTGCGCATCACTCGAAAAACAGCCATCGGGGAGAGAGCTCAGAGCAGCTTTTTGGAAAGAAGAGCCCAAAGCAGACAACTGGTCTCCTTTAACCCCCACACTGGGGTCTTGTGGGGGCTTTCTATCTGGAGAGCAGACGCGCTCATGTAGGCTGGGAAATGAGGAGGGAGAAGAGGCGGCACAACTCCGTGTTGTATTTCGAGCCCGCTGCCGTGAGTTTCTCGTCCTTTACTTCCAAAATACTTCTTACCCAGCTTTGCCGGGTGCTTCGCAGCAGGGAAGAAGGTGCTTTGTGAACACAGGGTCTTAATATTGCCCGGGAGCCCATCAGTTGTTGGGGGGCAAAAAAATGCAGAAAATAAAATTTTAAAGGATCTCACAAACACACACACAAAAATAATAACAAAAAACCAGGAGAAAACTGCTGGACTAAACAAGGAAATGAATTCCCCTAATTACCACAAGATGCTCCCCAAGTCTGACAGTATCTCTTGGAGCAGATGTGTTCAAATAATATTTCCTCAGCCTCCAGCCTGCGTGGGCAGATTCCAGCACCAGCCACTAATGTTAAAAAGTACCTAATGAGCATCGACGTTCAGAAACCGCCTTGGCTTTTGGTGTCTGCATTTTTTCCCATCCTCCAGGCCAAGTGGCAAACATTTTGTTGGTATTATTCACATCAGAAAGTGCTTGATTTTTTAAAAAAAAACACCAACCCAAACCACTAAAATCTGGATCCATGAAAGCAATTGCTAGAAAGGAAGGACTGGAGCCCTTGAAGTTTTTCTTTAAGCAGAGTAAGTGCAAAGGGGCAGGTCTGAGGTTTTTCCAGCAGTGACAGCAAGCGCTGCCTGCCTTGCTCAGCCGTTATTTAGGGATGAAGGATTATACACACACTCACACATAGATCCCAGGCAGGTTTCTCTCCCTGGTTTCCCATGTGATTGGCCATACTGGAAACGCTGCACGGCGATGGAGCTCCTTGGAGCGCTATCTTCGCCGATCCACAGGCAAGCCTGCAGCTGCAGAAACGCGGCAGAGAAAACGATGCCAAGTTTTTCCCCCTCTGTGCTTCCCTTGCTGCCTGGGAAGGGGCTGTCCAAAGATCTCAGAGATTTTCTAGCAAGAACAAATGGTCTGAATTCTGCCATCCCTTGCCCCCCCCGCAGTGTTCTATAGCTCCTCTACAAATGTTTAAGTGGAGATCATTAAAAGATCTTTTAAAGAACGACTTCACAAGAGTCTTATTTCCATTTCCTTCTCCCCTCTCCCCCCTTCCCTCTCTCCTTCTCTTCTCAGTAATCCACGTTTACGCTCCAAAACAACTGCTTTAATTAGACAATGATTGCTTTAAACAGGAAAAAAAAATGTACTGGAATGAGGGGGCTCTGGGAAAATCTGCTTTGGCCTGTGACAGGCACCTGACCTCTCATGAGAGCGATGCCCTGCATGTCCCTCGCAGGGCTCCGTGAGGACAGAGATGGGAGAGCTTCTTGGAAGAGCTGGGAATTCAGAAATGCTACTTGAAACCTCGCCAGTTAATCCTTCAAAGGGTGAGGGACGCGTCCCCACAGCCCTGCACTGACAGCAGGTACCTTCCCTGCTTGTTCCCAGCTCCGTTTCCGAATCCAAGATCTTGTCCTCCTCGGGGCCCCCCTCTCTACCCCCGCTCTCCATCCTCATTTCTGAACGGGCTCCAAGGTTGATTTCCTGCGTGTTTGAATAGGACCAGCTTGACACAGCCTGCCTTGGGATGAAATCACCAACTTGGCTTGCCTTCTGTCTGAAAAACAAATCCTTCTGCAGGGCTTTCATCTAGAAAAAGGACAAGGATTCTGAAACGCAGGCGAGGCCTCTGCCAAGTTCCTGTGAACTGCTGCCTGAGCGAGGCTCATGTTTGCTGTGTGTTTAGCTTAGCTTTCATAAAGGTACCCTAGCTGAGATTTTACGCTTAAAATAATCAATGAGCCTCCTCCTTTTTGGTAGCTCAATATAAGGAAGTAGGAACACAGGTAAGCGAGATACAGAGAAAGGGCAGGGACAAGCTGTTTTGGAAGAGGAGGGGGAAACCATGGGGAAATCTCCCACCCTGTGTGAGCCAAGGCCAGGGCGAGCTCGGAGGAAGGGAAGCCAAGACACCAGCCTCAAAGGGAGAGGACCTTCTTCCACGATCAAATCTTCCAGGGTGGTTACGTTGTGATGGGAATAACGTCTTCTGGGACATCTGGGCTTCAGCTTTCCCGTAACTCTGCAGAAAATGGTTTGGGGACAGGGCTGCTTCTATGACAGTCCTCAAATTTGACAAGCAATTGGTGGACTGTTCTGGCTGAGGGATGGCAGGCAGTGTTTGCATCCTAAACGAGTACCTATTGTACTTGGTTTGCCCCTAAACCTTGAAACTAGGGCAAGGCCTGCCTCTGCCCTTCCCCAAACCTTCTAATTTCCTTTCCCAGAATGGAAAATAGAGTTTCTGGGCTGACACGGAAAGGAGTGGAGATGGGCATCACGCTTCCCTCTCCCCAGCAAAGCGCTGGAGCAGAGAAGTGCAATATCAGAGCTGTGGGCTCAGTGTTGAGAGTTTGTTACATGAGGGTCCCTGTTCTCCAGGAGCTTCTCAACCAACATTAGCCCAATTCTCCTCAGCTTAGGTGAAGCTGGACTAGAAAACAAGGCACCACAACCACACCAGGTTGTGAAGGTGTTGCTGGGGACACGCAAGGAGCTACAGGCAAGGCTGGGTGATGTATCTACTCTGCAGGAGTTTGCACCAATTCCTGCTCACGCTTCTCCTCGCTGGAGGGATGGGGTCTAAAAGCCACCATATGGTTATCATTGGTACCGGAGAAGCATGTGGCCAGGACATGTGGAACTCACATTTTCCTCTGGACCACACTCAGCCTGCACTTGTTTATTGTGGGGGAGGGACTGGAAAAATCATTGACTCACCGTCAGGAACAAAACATTTAGAATCTTGAATTGAAAATGACTCGGTTTTGGTTTTTGTTTGTTTTTTTTTTTAAACAAAGCTATTCTGCTGTTGCAGAGGAAGGGGAACAAGTATTGAGTGGGGAAGTTTGGGGGCTGCACAGTGGAAGGGATATACTGAAGGGACAACTCTTTCTGGCACTGCTCTAGACATTCTCAGGTTTCTACTCCAGCCTTGCTCTAGTTTGTACCTGGTTGAACTCATACAGAAAAATAAAGAGCCCCGCTACCTCTATTCCTCAAGTCATGTCTGGTTTAGGTTTTGTGGGACTTACTTAGAAATGTCTCCGTCAGAAAAGAAACTCAGATGGGAACCGTGTCTCTCAAACCACCCACCCGTCAGTCAGGATATAAGGACATGGACAGACCAAAACGACACCCTGCAATTAGCCCATACAGCGCTAAAATGCAACGTGCTGGGAGTGGAGGGGATGAAAAGGTTTAACGTGGAAGCCAGTGCATTTCAGGCACAGTGCACAGCTCTGCTGAACGTTTACAGGCAACTTTGTGCACATCATGTTGCAGCATAGAATCACAGAATCATCTAGGTTGGATGGGATCATTGGACCCTTGGGATCATCGAGTCCAACCATCTACCCTACTCTACAAAGTTCTTCCCTCCACCAGATCCCCCTGCATATTCCTGCAAATGCCCTTATTTGCATATTAATGGGTCAGAGCTTGCAGTGCCTGTAGAGCTCTAACAGTCTTGCCTGATCTACAACGGAAGAGGAGAATAAGCCTGTAGAAAAATCGAAGACATAAAATGGCTGTGGGCGAAAAGTCCTCGCGTTTGGGCACCGCTACCCTCGGCCCCGGGCCACGGCTGAATTCAGCAGCTGCACTTGCCCCTGGTTCAGCGAGGCTGCGCCGAAACGCGTTCGCCTACTCACGAAGCTCCTGCAGATCTAAGGAGGCTCTGCTGGGTCTAAGATCGGAGCCAAGCTTAAGCCTGGATTCTGCCGCATCCAGCTCCGTTTGCCACCGCGGATTCCGCCGAGCTCGCCCGAGCACAAGAAAGGCTTCCAGTTCTAATTCTCAGCTCTGCTCTCTTGCCTCTTTCCCTTCTTCCTCTCTCGTTCTGCTGCCGGAAAACACACGAACAATGGAGATTAGCCAGAGCTCAAAGGCCTTTCAAGTGTTTCCCAAAAAGCTCAAAACCTCTATTCCTTGCCGGCGTCCCCCCACCCCACACACTCTCCTGGATGTCTGAGAACAGCCAGTGTCTCACATAACTGAAGGGGGTTCCTGCCCTCAAACCTAACAAACAATGAGATGACTGAACATCTGGAAGGAACACATGCTTCTCATATCCCCGGACGGCGCGTTTCAGTGTGTACTTTATGCCACCCAGGGCTGTCGCCCCACGGAGAGAGGGAATCTGGGCTCCTTGGCAGCGCGGAGCCCGGCAGCCGTGAGTCAGAGAGCTGTTGGTTCACCGACAGGGAGATGTGCAGTTGGTGTCTCACCGCCAAGAAAAGATGGAACAGCCCAGTTCACCTGCCGATGGCAACACACAGGGCGAAGACAGGGAGGTTTTCGCAGCACGTGTGGGTAGGACAGAGCCGGGGAGAACTGGGGGTAAGTTGCTGTCTGAAGACACGCGCAAAATGAGCCAGCTTGGTCCAGCTGATTTTTTTCTTTAGAAAACCTTCTCTCTCAGCGCACAGCAGGGTGTGCGGAGAACTGACCCGCTGGTCCAGCCTGTGGAGTCTCCAAACAGAAAGACTGACACAGGTTTAGCAGGTAAACAACAGGGATTAAACCCACAACCATTGACTGCAAAAGAGCCATCTCTGGGGAACCACCACCGGAGCAGGAGCCTCTCATCTCCTCTTGCAGACCACGAGCAGAGAGGAACAAAATACACCTTTCCTTTAGAGTGACATCTGAGTGCCCTGCTCAGGCATCACCTTTTCTCTGCCCAAGGAAGCAGGAGCCACTCACTTCGTTTTCCAGAGACTGAGCATCATCACAGATGATGCCACCAAGGCTGCCGAGCCAAGGTTTCACGGGAAGGAAGCTTTGATCCAGTGCTATTTTCACAGCCCAGCCCTTTAAGGTCTCACCTTTGGAGGTGGACAAGTGGGATCCTATCTGCCGGGTGAGAAAAGGGAGAGCTGAGCTGAGAAATCCTACCTCTACCGGCACCGGGAAAGGGAGCTGAGGACATTGCAAGCACCGCAGCTCTAGGCTGAGCCCCAGAACTCCAAACTGGTGGAAGTTCACAGTCCAAATCCACAAGGTATTAATCTAGTTCAGTCACTTCCAACACAGTCACTGAGCTGCCAAGCAGCAGCGTTGGGAGTTACACAGAGCTAATCCCAGCCTGAGCTTCTTGTGGCATCATAAATTGCCTGTGTCGTCAGTCAGCAGAAACCTGAGATGAAATTCTTTCCTTTGCAGTTAATTATTTCCAAGCCTCTGCAGCCTTAGCCGAACTGGTGAAAGGTGCTGAACTGACAAGCCCTGGAGAAACAGGCTTCCCCTGTGTCCACGGCGGCGAGGGCTTCAACCTGCCCTGCTGCAGACCTTGTGCTCCAGTTGGACGACTCTTCTTTTCCTACCAACCCAGGCCGAGCAGCTCTGCTTGCGTGCCCCCGAAAAACCACAGCCTCAGACCTTCTGTCACTTACTGGCAGGGCCAAACCCCATGTGAATTTTCACCCGTGGATCTGGCAGCCCTCTGAGGGCGAAGCAGCCTCCTCCAGACCCGATGCTGACGTTTCTCGTGGCCAGGTGCAAATCTTCTTGCGCTGGCCTCGCGCCACCAGACCAGCATGTTTTTCAGCGTTTCACCCTCCTACCAGACAGTGTTTTTCAATATTTTGCATTAAATCTTCTGCTGTATTTGATTAGCCCGCAGCAGCTGTTTTCCACTCTCACAACAAATCATAAATCTATAAGCTCATGGGTGAGAGACTGTCTGTGCCTGAGAACGCGGGTGTCTGAGGAACCGCGTGGCTGCGCAGCCCTGCACGAGCCCGTACCTGAAAACAGGCTTGAGTGAGAAAGAGAAAATCAATAAACCCTCGTAGATAATCAAGTTTGAATCTACATTGGGAGGCCGCATGGTTATACAGGGTGGTTTATACTTCCTTGTATATGCTTGTGTGTAAGAATTCCCACTTGGATACGCAGACAAATTTGTGTAATTCGTTAAATGAGTGTTCCATAGTGAGAACATGAGAATCAATGTTCATAAACGCTTGATTGAGTGTGAGCTCATGGATGGGAGCTTCTAGGAAGGGAGGCAAGTTTTAGCACAAGCATGTACAACTCACCAGCATGGGAATATCCAAGCACAGGTAAGGAAGAGTTATGGAGCCCTGATGCTCCTGTGCACAAAAACACGAGTCCATGTGCACTCAGGTTTGTGATTGTGTGTACTCAAGTCAAAAACTGCTTATTGAGAGGCCAAGATCTCCTGTCCCGTGGCCAATTCAGATAAGGAGAGCAAACGGCTGGAAGAGAAGGGAGGGGAAACAGCTACATACATTTAAAAAAAAAAAAAAAAGAAAAAAAAAGGCGTTATTCAAAGACTATAAAAGGCAAAAGTTTGGATGAAGGAGAAGAGAGAGGGTTGCCAAGTCGTTACAAAAAAAAAAAAAAAAGAAGAAGAAGAAGGAGCAAGCTGCTGCCAGGTCTTGGCACGTGTGCTTTTACTTGTATAAATCAGTCACTCTAGACCTATGGTAGTTCTTGCTGACAAGCTGTCAAGCTCCTTGGCTGGGGGAATAGGGCATGTGCTTTACATGCACTTACAGAATAGTAAACTGTTATTAAAAGTGGGAAAAAAAAAAAAAAACAACCAACAAAACCCAGTCTGATTTACTTGTGGTTTTGCCTGCTTGGCTGTATTATCACAGAACAAATTCACTCGTGCGCGGAGCAGACTGCTCGCATGGAAAACTACAGGCTAACCCCCCCCTGGAAGCACTTGACCTCTTAAGGGGATAGGCAGAAACATCTCCAAGAACGGGAAACCTTAAATGAAGAAACAGGCCAAAGACAGCAAAAACGCCTGGGGAAGGGTTCAAACAGCCCAAAGCACTGAGGGACATGGTTCTCCCATGCTTCAAACTGGACAGAGAAGGTCCCAGAGCTTTTCAGGAGATGGGGAATGGACCTCCAGGAGGGCTTAGGTCAGGGTTGGGATCGGGCCCATCGCTACCTAAAACCCAGACAGAGAAAACTGCCCGAGCTCAGTCGGCAGCCAACGGCCCCGGAGCTGCCCCGGGGGGCGGTGAAGAAGGGGGAGAAGGCTCCCGTTTTGGATGACGAGGGACGCGGGGAGACATCTCGCAGGGACCACTGGCAAGAAAGGGCTTTAGACAGGAAAAGATAGGAAGGATGGATGCTCAGCTTAGGGGAGGAAAGGGGAGTTAAAAGCAGAAACGCCAAAAAAGGATTTAGAGCGCTGTTACACGGAGAGAATAAATAGATAATTGTCTGAGGAAAACCTGACCAGACTAGTTCTCTCGGTATTGACTTTGCAGCGAAGCACAGCCTCGTCGCTGCTGTCCCACATCCCAGGGCATTCACCCCGTTTTATCACCTGACGAGCTGCACGAACGCACGGACGTACATAAACAGGGGCACCTATATAAACCCCGGCACCTATATAAACACGGGCACCTATATAAACACGGGCACCTATATAAACACGGGCACGCACCTGGCCAGAGGCTCTGCCCACCTCGCCTCGCCTCGCCAAAACACCATGTGGGCACATCCCGACTCCCATCCCAAACCCCTCAGCCTTCCCAAGACGGGGTTTTCCCAGTCTATCCCACAGAAGAGGCTATCTCATTTTGGACACGGCACTCCCGCTGCCCAAAATCCACACACCAGGATTTTTGGAAAGGCGCTCGTCGGGCTATTCCACCCTACAGGAATAAAAAGTGAAAACCCAACAAAGAGATGGAATTTTACGGTGCCATTTGCAGCAACGCTTCCAAAACTAGCTTTGGCTGGAACGCAGAGTCGGATCGTGCTGATCCAGGACCCACAAAACACAGAGAACATGCCTATTGAAAGAGATTTGAGCTTTTCTGAGTGACTTTTACTGTATTCCTCAGTTTATGGGGCATAACCCCACATCCCTGCTGTAACCTGTTCTGATCAGTCCCCGGGGCTGGTTTGTCCCCACCAGCATATTTATGCCACTCTCTGAGTTTTACTGCTTATTTTTTGAAGGCACGTTTGGAGGAAAATGCTTGTAAGATAAAAACAGAACTATTTAAAAAAAAATAACCGTCTGTTAACAAAACAAACTCCAACAACTGCTACAACCTAAATCTCAGCCCAGTTTGAGAGACTACTTAAGCACGCAAACAGACAAAATTCCAGTAATAATCCCACCACTAATTCACAGGGAGCACGAGTTCTTCAGGACACGGACTGTGGATAGAATGGGAAAAAAAAATGGAGAAAATAAGATGTTTGTGGGGATTTGCAAAGCGAAGCCGTAGCCAAATCAAGCACTCAGGGTTGCCAAATCACAGCTCCTGGCCCCAGCCGATGGACTCGTTGCCCTTCTAATGAGGCTTCAACACACGACCGGGACAGCGCAGGGGATGCTTTGAAATGGGTTGTGCCACTGAGGTCTCAGGGTGGATCGTGAGGAGAAGGTCAGGCTTGTGCAAGACTCGTCTGCTAAAGTAGGTCAGTGATCCAACCCCTCCATTTAGGGTTATGCGCCTTCCTGATGACTTCAGCATCTAACTGTCTTGACAACACCAGCGAGGAAGCGCCGCTGCCAAAACATTAATGGATCTAGGGCAAAACTCAGCCCCGAGCAGGAAGCCAGCGTAACACCCAGGCACCGTAACCACCTTCAAAACAAGGCTTAACCAGGACCCGAAGCTCATATAAGCAAAATGAATCGTTAACAAGCATGTCATGTCCCTGGGTGGTCTCTGCAGTTGCACAAAGGTCTGAGTCCAACGCGTTCAACAACTTTTCTACATGTTATTGAGGATCAACCTGCTCTGGGTGAACCTGCTTGGGCAGGGGATTGGACTAGAATCATAGAACCATAGAATCATTCAGGTTGGAAAAGACCCTTGAAATCATCGAGTCCAACCATCAATCCCACTCCACAAAGTTCTCCTCTACACCATATTCCCCAACACCACATCTAAATGACTCTTTGACACATCCAAGGATGGTGACTCAACCACCTCCCTGGGCAGCCTATTCCAGCGCCTGACTACTCTTCCTAAGGTCCAGTCTAAACCTCCCCTGTTGTAGCTTGAAGCCATTCCCTCTTGTTCTATCACTAATTACCTGGGAGAAGACACCAGCATCAACCTCTCTACAATGTCCTTTCAAGTAGTTGTAGAGAGTGATGAGGTCACCCCTCTGTCTCCTCTTCCTCAAACTAAACAGTCCCAGATCCTTCAATCGTTCTTCATACGATTTGTTCTGCAGGCTGATCTCCAGAGGTCCCTTCCAACCTCTGTCACTCTGTGACTCTGTGATCGCTGCCCATCTTTTACAGATGGGGACAGCGAGGCACTTGCCCAGGTGATGGGTTGTCCGATGGAGATGTGGACACCAGCACCAAACCCTCAGGCTGTCACTTGGTGGACAGTAACACCATACACCCAAAGCCCAACCGAACCAAGAAACCCAGTAAAAACGCCTCAGTCGTTAAGTACCAATCGTTATCTCCGGTGGTTTACTTTGGTCTTCCTTAAAAGGTGTGGCTGTGAACAAGCCATGAGGCAAAGGGGGGATTAAAGGAAGGGGGAGTAAGAGGTTAATTGGATTCTATTCGGAGAGGGATTTAGGTTGGCGGAGTTTTTTCAGTCATCAGCGCATAGGGGAACATGTCACTTGTAATTGAGCTAATGAAACACCTCTGGAGATAAAAAACAACCCAAGCTACATTCAGAGTTGGCTTAGAGACTTGAAGTTCATTCACCACGAGGTTAGGCAGAGCTGTGACTGCTTTGTTTAAGGACAGTGGGCTGGAAAGGTAACGGCGGAACTGGTTTTACTTTGCAAAATCTGGTTTTTCTCACTCAAGGCTGCTGGACCTAGGGGTAATTAAGCAGATTGTTTTGTTACGGATACTCTTCCAGGACAGGAACCTAAACTCTGCCAATATGCTAATGCAATTTACTGAGTCCAGCCTCTCTCCTGCTCTAACGATATTATATTCGTTTTCTATAAATAGAACAGGGAGGGCAAGAGTTTTGCTCCATGGTGGTGGCAACGGAACCACACGTGGCTTAGCTGAAAGAGGGCTGCGAATACCTGCCCTCCTCGATGCACTTTTCTGGGGGGCTGTCATCTTCCAGCCCACTTCCTTTTGGTTTTCACAAGGGGAATTAAGGGTTTCTTTTCAAGTCTCCAAAGCCCTGACAAAACCCGCTCTGCCCCAAAGCCAAACGACCAAACATGACTTGAATGCAAGAAAGGGAGCGCTGGCTTCCCCAGTCCTGCAGGGAACTGCCTCCTCTTTGTGAAAAACGTTCATGATCTGAAATTACCTCGTCTTCCAAGTCAGGAAGAAATCCTCTAATAGCAAGGTAAATCATGGGGAAAAAAATCAGATATTTTCAGCAGGCAATTTCAAAAACATAGAGGTATTTTGTCAAAATGAACCACCAACTCATAATGCAAGTTACTTTCTAAATTAAAAAGTTGCAGTGAAAATTAGTTTCCGATTTTGCAGGTTTTACATTCTTGCTTGGGGGATAATTACAATAATCCGGTAATTATCTTTCCAAGACACTTTTAGAAAACCAAAACTCTATTTCTTCATTCCCCCTGTCTTCCTTCAGGAGTTTAAGAATAAAGTTGGATTTAATGAGAAAAGAGGATGGACTTCACATCCCTGATTAAAAAAACCCGAACACCACAGTAATGAATTTTATGCGGTTGTATAAAAAATATTAGGGGCACGAGGACCTCAGTGTCTGGACACTTACTGTGCCCATCTCACATCTCCAGAAGCCCTGAAATGAGGCAGGTGAACCCTGTGTAAGAGAAAGCCATAGAAGTGGGCAGAATGGCATAAAACACTAACTTACTGCATGAGGAGATGGAGTGACGACTTACGCCTGCATAGACTGAGATGGTGAGGAGATCCAGGAGGCTGTTTTTTTTATACCCTGGTAAAAGGGACGTTTGTTCAGCAGGAATTGCCTGTTTCTCCTGCTGTGGTTTGATTCTTCCTTCTTCCTGCTGAGGTTTGATTCCTCCTTCTCTGGCTTTAGGAAAGAAGACAGGTAAGTAGCTGGCTGGTCTACCAGCAGATACCTAGAAAATAGAATGTCTCTGGTTAATTAAGGGATCAAAATAGCCAACGTGCTGAAGGAGGGGGGTGGGAAATATGCCCTGGCATGTCAAGAGGGCTGTGTTCCATGCTGTTAGATTCTGTGTCTCTCCCAACACCCAGCCCCGAGCCTCTGTGTTGGCCAGCAAACAAAAGAAAGGGTTTTTTTTTGTGGTTTTCTTTTTTTTTTTTCCAGAACGCGGGTCCTGCAAACCCACTTTGAGAGGGGGATCCAAGCTGCAGGCTTTCTGGCATCATCGCTAGCACTAAAAGACAAAACCAGATCGTGCCCAGGGAGAGCCCTGCAGCTGATCCAGTGAGTTTGCACAAACTGCTGCCACCGGAGTTCAGCTGACGGTCCCGCTGCCAGTTCTCCAAAGGACGGACTCCGGTTCCCGCCCCAAAGCACCGCTCCTATGGCGCTGAGACAAAAGAGGGGCAAAACCAGTAGCAAAAACACCACTTAAGTCATCACAGGCAGCGAAAAGGATCATCTCCACGGAACAGCTTTATTGTACCGAGGGCTCTGTTGCCACCCTTTTGATGAGAGCCACACTTCAAAGGCAAGCTGTCCTGGATTATAAACCGTCTAATATTTGAGGAGCCAAGAGCTTGCTATTTCCCATTAAGTGCTATTAATTGCTCTGGTTATCACGTTGTGCAGTTTGACCTAGCCTACTGATTTCACCCCCCACCCCATTCCTGCTTCAAAACATCCATCACTTTTTAAAGGGTTACATAAAGCTACAAGGAAAAGGCTCTGGTTTGTGTTAGCTTGATTGCCATGGACTTTAATAAAGCACCCATCACAGCTGCCTAGCCATGCTATAGATCAAGCTCCTATAATCCTTTTCATGTCTCCAGAGGGGAAGGAGACGGAAAACATAAAATTTAACCTCCCAGGGTTTCATTTCTGGCTGAGAGAGATGTCAGAGGCCGTGCGAGCTTTCACTTTTTCCTTGCTCCTTCAGAATCCACAGCAAGAGACGGAAGGAAGCGAGCGGGAAAGACAAGGACAACGAGGTGGCTGGATGGACCACACTCTTCACGGCACCTAACAGCGTGCCAAGGACACCACCACCACGGAGTTACTGGCCCAAGGAAGACAAGTGGCCTTTGGAAATGCAACAGTTTTAAAATAAGCTTTTTTTTTTCCCTCCACATGGCTACTGGGGACGAAGCCACTTGTCCGATGTTGACTTGTGGCAGACGGGGCAGGGAATTCTGCACAAAATCTCATCGCTACCGACCATGAATGTACAAATACCTATATTCTGCGGGTTTTCTTCGGCACTTTGCTCACCGAACCTGTGGCACACAGGGTAGTGAATTCCCTGGATGACTCAGAATTTGCCAGTACAGCCAGCTAGAATAAGAACTTCCCTGAAATGTAGGTGAATTCAAGCGCGTCCAAACAGTATTCACTCAAAGGAAACATTCCTCTCAGAGATACCAGGCGCTGCCCGTGTGATGTTGCCTTTGGTTCCACTCAAAAACCATCTGAGCTCCTGCCAGATGGCGAGGGGAGGAAATAAATGTGTACTCACACACACGCGGACGTGGGCCTTCTCCTCAGATGGCGTGAATCAGGGACAACGGAATCACAAAAGCCAATGACACAGCGTGGTAAACAGGTTTTTAAAACAGAGTTTTAAAGTAGAAGGAACTTGAGCAAATTAAAATATTGAATTTCCTCACTGTGAGCCTGAAAAAAAAAAAGAAGCTGTAAGCCTTAAAAGATAAACAAAATTCTGCCTCTAACACAAATAAAATTTTAAAGAGCAATTCACTTTGTTCAAAATTTGTCACCCTGGGCTTGTGTTCGCTTTCGAAAAAGAGGCTGACCTGAGCAGTTTTTTTTTTATTTATTTAAAACATAACAAGCCAACCCCAAGCCATTTCTTTTTGTATGGCTCGCTCTTTCTGGGTATTAATTTCAATTCAATCAAGGAGGCAGTTGCATAACTGTTGTTTATAATTGCTGTCACGTCAGCCCCGAAACCGATCACCGCACTGCTGAAGTTATATAAAAAGGTTTTGTTAGGATTTTTTGTTATTTTTCTCGTTTAAATTGCAGGAAGATGAAGTCCTACCCTGGAGAGATGTTTTGGTTTTCCGAGCTCTGTTGCCTATTAGTCCTGTGCTTTGGTGTCTTTTCTCTCCAGTTTTGTTTTACACAGTGCAAGGGTCTGTTTATACACATAAAAGTCTCCCAAAACCAGGTCTGCGCATCCCATTAGTGCATGGGCTGTAAAATACGCTGTGCTGAGTCAGAGAACAACTGGCAAAATTAAAGTTCACAAAGTGGGTAAACTCTTAAGGAGCCATTTAAACACATTTCTGGAAAGGCAGGCTATTTAAATGCTTAAGTGGACTGGGATTGTACTTTACCTTGCTCCTCTGAAGCTGGCAGGCTCCCACCCATCAGCATCAAACCCCGTGGGATCGTTTCTCCTTGTGAGTGTGTGTCCCACCATCACCTTCTCTTACACACCGCAATGATCCTGGAATGGAGGGTCACCTCCTCCGCCCGCCCACAACCACATTTCCTTGCTCCTCTCCCAACACTTGTGGCTATTCCCCCCAGACTCGGGGGTGTACTCACCTGGCAGACGCCTCTCCTGCCTGCAAAGAATTCAGATGATCTATTTTACCATTATTTTTCTGTCTTTCTAGAGGTGAGAATGCCTGGGGCACACTCACAGCTACCTTGGGCCCAAGGTGGTCAGAAAGCTATACTGCCCTGCAGATATAAATGCTTTAAGCCAACAAATAATTAAGGACTGTAGAAAAATACGCTTGAGTGCCATCAACACTCTCCCCCCTTCCAAAAAAACCCCTCTCAGGACCACAAAATATATCTGCTTCGTTATAATTAGTATCTTGTCCGTGAGTCCTGCCTCCCTGTGGAGGAGAAGGTCCAGAAGCAGGAGCCCACGCTCCTCCTTTTCACTCCAAACTCCATAGAAATAATAAGAAGAGGGATGCAAGGTCCTTGCTGGAGGTTTGAGCCAGTAACTTGCTCCACCCGATGAGAATTAACCAAGAACAAGACAGAAACACCAGCGGTTTCTGTAGGGAAGCAGCAAGGAAAGAGTTGGTCAATCGATGTTTTTGTACGGTCGTCGCTCGAAATTCCTTCTGAATGAGCACATCCAGATCGTGTGTGTGCGCGCGCGTGCGTGTACGGGGGAACAAGCAGTACTTTGTGAGGAAAAAAACTGTTATCTTCTGAACGATGGGAGCGTTACAAAACGCAGGGCCCAAGCATCTCGTTTTAGGCAGGCATATGGAAGACAGTTTAGCCAGATGCAGCAGATGCGTTCTCAAAGATACTCCCACAAAAATCCAATCAGAGGGGTATCTAAGAGTCAACAACACAAATTGACACGCAGTTGAGCAAATTACCCAGGCCATTAACTTCAAAATTTGGACAGAAGTTCCAATTTCAGCAATCAGAGGGAAAGGTTCAAGTGAGATATGCAAACGTATGCCCCAGAGGTTGCTCTCTGATCTCCACTGGGAGACCTTGTGACCGAGACAAAGGCACTTCATCATCAAATCATAGAATCATAGAATTGTCCAGGTTGGAAGGGACCTTTAAGATCATCTAGTCCAACCATCAACCTCACTCTGATAAAAAACAAACAAACAAACAAACACACACACACAAAAAAACCTCCATAACACAAAACCATGTCCCCCAGCACTATGTCAACCTGTCCTTTGAACACCTCCAGGGATGGTGCCTCAACCACTGCCCTGGGCAGCCCATTCCAAGGCTTGATAACCCTTTCCGTGGAAAAAATTTTCCTAATTTTCAATCTGAACCTCCCCTGGAGCAACTTGAGGCCATTTCTTCTTGTCCCATGGCCTGTTCCTTGGGAGAAGAGACCGACCCCCCCTGGCTACACCCTCCTTTCAGGGAGTTGGAGAGAGCGAGAAGGTCTCCCCTCAGCCTCCTTTTCTCCAGGCTGAACACCCCCAGCTCCCTCAGCCTCTCCTCAGGAGACTTGTGCTCCAGACCCCTCACCAGTTCCGTTGCCCTTCTCTGGACCTGCTCCAGCCCCTCAAGGTCTTTTTTGTGGTGAGGGGCCCAAAACTGGACACAGTCCCCAAGGTGGGGCCAGTAAAGGGGAACGATCACCTCCTGAGTCCTACTCCCCATGCTGTTCCTGACACAGGCCAGGATGCTGGTGGCCTTCTTGGCCACCTGGGCACACTGCTGGCTCATGTTCAGCCCACAGGCGACCAACACCCCCAGCTCCTTTTCTGCCAGGCAGCTCCAGCCACTCTGCCCCCAGCCTGGAGCGCTGCAGGGGGTTGGTGGGACCCAAGGGCAGGACCTGGCACTTGGCCTTGGTGAACCTCATCCCATTGGCCTCGACCCATTGATCCAGCCTGTCCAGATCCCTCTGCAAAGCCTTTCTACCCTCCAGCAGGTAGAAACTTGGTGATGACACCACCCAACTTGGTGTCATCTGCAAACTTACTGAGGTCTATTTCGAAAGGATTTGTGAAAAGCAATTAAGAAAAATCAAGGCATGTGTAAACCCGCTATTCAAGAGTGCGCGTCTCCTCTTGCAAAAAAGCTCCCCAAAATCAGAATGACTGAAAACCAGGACTGTGAGCTGCACCCGAGGGTGTAACACGGACGCACTTACCCCTGCTCACGGTGTCACAGCAATTTCTGCTCTAAGAGTGGCGATGGCAGAGCTACGCTCGGTACTCGGGAGACGCAGCTTGTGAGAAGTGCTTTAGACAGAACCCTGGCCAGGTTGCTCTTAGCAGCTTCATTTTCACCAGGAGGAACGGTGCAGCAAAGCCCTGGGAGAAGCTCTACTACGGTCTTAGTAGCTACGAGTTCAATCTCATCTTGGCCGCTCTCTGCTGTGCAAAAGAAACAGTACTTCATTACTGTCAGGAATAAAATGCTTAAAAAGGCTCTAAGGAAGCCACAGAAAAACTTCAATAGTGTGCACTTGCCTTGGTTTCGGGCTAAACTTCAACATATGGTTGTGCTTTGGAAAAATCTGCTGGAGTCACAAGCCTGAAGCTCAGTATCCATCAAAGGTGGGCATTTGAGCAGTCTCGCCGTTGCTTTACGACTGTGGGTGTTCATCTAGAACAGGCTTTAGGTTTGTAACGTTCTGCGAAGCATCACTGCAAACCCCCGGCTGGGTCTGGCTGCCTTCAAACCAGCAAAGTCCTTGCTTTTTGTGGGAAAGCGACAGAGTCGAAGCCTTTACATCTCAGACTTAACTCCCTCCAAAGCCATCACCAGAGACACACACTCTTCCAATCGGGCTTTTGATAAAATACCTCTGTCCCTACACAAGGTCCTACTTGGACCTTTCCCTACTCAGGAAAATGAGAAGTTGGCACTTAGAAACCTCTCCAACCCCGCCATCCAGGGTTCATTGTGGCTGTGTCCTCTGCACCATGGAATGTTTTTGCATTGTCTTTTTCCTTCCCACAGAATCCCATGGGGTTGGAAGGGACCTCTGGAGATCATCTAGTCCAAACCCCCTGCCAGAGCAGGTCACCCAGAGCAGGTCCCACAGGAACGTGTCCAGGTGGGGTTTCAATGTCTCCAGAGACAGACACTCCACCACCTCCCTGGGCAGCCTCTGTCAGGGCTCTGCCACCCTCACAGGAAAAAGTTCCTCCTCATCTTTAGGTGGAGCTTCCTATGTTTAAGTTTGTGCCCATTTCCTCTTGTCCTGTCCCTGGGCACCACTGAAAAAAGACTGGCCCCATCCTCCTGACACCCACCCTTTAAGTATTTAGAGGCATTGATGAGACCCCCCCTCAGTCTTCTCTTCTCCAGGCTAAAAAGACCCAAGTCCCTCAGCCTTTCCTCAGCAGAGAGGTGTTCTAGTCCCCTCATCACCTCTGTAGCCCTCTGTTGTCCCCTCTCCAGCAGTTCCCTGTCCTTCTGGAACTGGGGAGCCCAGAACTGGACCCAGTGCTCCAGCTGGGGCCTCCCCAGGGCAGAGCAGAGGGGCAGGATGACCTCCCTCCACCTGCTGACCACGCTCTTCCTGATGCCCCCCAGGACGCCATTGGCCTTCTCGGCCACAAGGGCCCATTGCTGGCTCATGGGCATCCTCTTGTCCACCAGGACTCCTAGGTCTTTCTCCCCAGAGATGCAGGTCAGCCCCAACCTGTCCTGGTGCAGGGGGTTATTTCTCCCCAGGTGCAGCACCTACACTCTCTTCCCAGCTCTCCAGCCTGCCCAGGTCTCTCTGGATGGGGGCACAGCCTTCTGGGGTGTCAGCCACCCCTCCCAGTTCTGTACCATCAGCGAACTTGCTGAGAGTACATTCCATCCCTTCATCCAGGTCAGTGATGAATATATTGAATCCTGTCTCAGATGCCTCCTACCTGTGCCCTAGCTCTGTGTGGATCCAGCCACCATCCCAGCTCCGACCGACGGGAGGCAAATCAATTTAATCGCAAGGCTTGCCAGAAAGAGCAGAGGTGGATTTTAAGTCCCACGACTCTCAGGCTGTTTCGTGACTATTTTGAAACTCACAGCTGCCATCGCGATGACTCTGGCTACTGTCCTTTTCTAAACATCTTCTGCTTTGACTAATGTGATTAGGCTCGCTCTTGGCTGGCTTTCCATCAATAAAACCCCGTTTTCAAGAGATGGCCCCACCGCTTTTGCAGAATACAGCCTAAAAGAGAGCATTAACAAAAGGAAATGTAATATACAATGGAAAATTAAACAGAAATGTGTACTTTGTTCTTAATACTCTTTACTCATGTAACTTCTCCAACCATTTATTAATGCTTATTTTGTTTTAAACTACCTTCCTCCCAATGACAGCTTCAGCAACAGCGCGTTCTCCTCGTACTCAACTATTTTGAGACTAATTATAAGCAAAAGTCGTAAGAGAATGGAACTCTAGCAACAGGGTCGCACCTTCTTACACGAGGTCGAAGCAAGTCTTTGGTACTGGAAGAGAAACTCTGGTTTAGTTAAATAACGACACAAAGCAAAGATATACTCCATAAAACATTAATATTTTAATGAAAAATCTTAGCTTCATGTTTCTATCCAAAGACACTCAAAACTAGTTTTTCTCCCCCCTTAATTTTGACCTATAATGGGACCAGTTTGGAGATTTTTTTTTTTTTTTTGTATTTTAGAACATTTTTTTTTAAAGATTAAACAACCAGGCTAGCAAAAAGGTACCCAATACATACTTTTCTTATATCAAACAAGCTAGTATTTCAATACAATGTAACTATACAGAATATATACATTACACATATGATCACAAAGCAAACACTACAGGCTCAGAACAGATTTGAAAAAACATGATATTCACATTGATTACAATAACTCTAAAAATGATTGTAACGTTGAAACGGCACTTAGTTTACAAAAAAAGTCACAAAAATATATATAGCCACCAAGAACTATGGTTCCTGAAAAATACTAATAGCCAGATAGTATTATATAAAATGTGAAGTGTATTTAAACATCGTATACATTAAAAAACAAAACCAAAACCAAAAAACAATTCTGTTAAGTCAATAAACATGCCAAGTAATCTAGCTGTGGCCAGCATCAACAAGAGAAGCTGTACTGTGGATGAGATGACGACTGGATATACGGCTGGTGACCGGAGACTGGCACAGTTAAGGGGGTTTCACTGGTACTAAAATGCACAAAGAAGCCCAACAATAATTTAATTCACATTATTTTTTTTTTTTTCTTCCCTCCAGCTTACTCTTTTCCCTCTCCGGGGGTTTCACCATAGGGCAGCACCTGGAGTGAAGGCACTGCAGGACCAGGGCAAAGAAGCTGTCCAAGAACTTTGTTGTAGCCAGGGCTAGAAGTCAGAATATCTAAAGCATGCATCAGCTAAACGAATGGTGAAACAAAAATCACTCCTCTGGGGACTTCAGCAACCCTCAGGAAGACTGTAGGTACAGACGCCACACAGGCTGGCAGCACCAACAAACTCATTCGGCTTCTGGTTTGTTTCTAGTGCAACCAGGTTTGTCATTGAGACCTGCGGGACACTGAATTACTGCGATAGCACACATCGAGTTAACAAAAACCCAGAGCAGTAACTACTGTTGCATTAAAAAAATTCACATTTGTGTTTGTTTTTTTTTTTTTATGGTACATTTCCTCAAACGCTTTGAATCGATTCTATTTACTAAGGACCTCTGATGTGGCTGAGGCACCGTCCGGCCTTGAACCCTCCTATCTGTCATCAAAATGCTATGGAATTTATTATGTCCATAATCGGAGATGAGAACCCTCCAAAACTGGGCTTCACCTTGTAAGCAAAACTCGAACGTAATCGATCTGAATGAAAATCAGCTATTTTCCATACTCTGATGGTGTGGAAGTTGCAATGGATCTAGGAGCATCTGCATTTTCTCCATCCCTGCAGGGCGCACAAAGCTCCCCTTCTATTTGCATATAAAATGCTTCATGGTTCGTCTCAGAGAGAGACCCCAGTAGTCTCTTACGTCCTGGGGCTGGAGGGGAACACCAGCAACCAAGAAGCGACTGAAGCCCTCATATAAAAACTTTAAACCATAGCTTAAAAACAATAAAATTTTATCCCTTAAGGGACATATAGGGATCATAGTCTTAGAAAATATATTTTACTGCATTGGCAGCTATTACTTTTTTAAAAAGCTTAAATTCACACCTTTTAGACTCAGGATACACGTGAACCCAGAACCATTTTCAATAACCTAGTCTAGTAATCTCTCAGTATGAGAGACGTGACCATAGTGTCTGCGAGCCTGACAACTGAACTCAAACTGTAGTACGACAAGACAAACCAGCGGGAACACACAGCGCTTCCCAAGGCGGTGCAAGGCCAGCGAGAAGCGGGTTCTGACGGGGGAGCTTGATTTGCGGAGCGTGGGGGCATCCCCAGGGATTCCCCGGGGGAGCTGTGCTCTGTGTCTGCATCGAAAAAACAAAACAAACCCGTAACAACTTGGCCAAATCTCCCGCATGGTTAAAAGAGCACTTCTTTCCCTCCCTCTCTTTGCGGGGAAATAGAAAGCTTCTGAAATTTTACTCCCTCTCCCAAAACACCGTGTTAAGTCAGAAAAAAATACCCTATCCCTTCCTTTCCCGTTGTTCCCATCGGACGTACTGGTCTAAACAATACGTGAGGAGTAAAGACCCTGCGCGGGCTCTGGGAATCCGGGTCCCAGGCACAGGGCAGAACCTTGCTAGTTCTGTGGTCGTGAAGGCACTCTGCTTGCAAAATAAACGGGGG
This sequence comes from Calidris pygmaea, assembly GCA_003697955.1. NCBI lineage: Eukaryota > Metazoa > Chordata > Aves > Charadriiformes > Scolopacidae > Calidris > Calidris pygmaea. The sequence continues at coordinate 411,865 of QJSC01020716.1, read as the reverse complement.
GAGGAAAGGATTTTCCACTCAGTGCAAAGATCGGTGCCACATGGGAGAAGGGTACGGAAAAACAGGACATTTGCGAATGAATTTGGAGACTGCACGTCGACAGAGAAACTGCTGCAACAGCTCATACGTGTAGCTAATTTGGAAGAAATTCTAAATAAGTTATAAGGGCCCCAAAGACGACGAAGGGACAGGCTAAGAGTGAAGGGACTGTTTTGGCTGGAGAAGGCTCAGGGGGATCTGATCAATGTGTAAAACCACCAGATAGAAGGGGGCAAAGACGATGGAGCTGGACCTTCCTCAGTGTGGGCACAAACTGGAACACAAGAAATCCCATCTAAACATATTAAAGCCTTTTTTACAGGGAGGGCGGTCAAACACTGGAACAGGTTTCCCAGAGAAGTCAGGGAGGCTCCATCTCTGCGGATATTCAGAATATCTAAGCAACCTGCCTCCTTTGAGCGTGGGGTCGCCTCCAGAGGTCCCTTCCAACCTCAACTGCTCTGTGACAGTGTGATCTTTGTCAAGCAGAAATAGAAATGCAAACCAAATAATGGAAAAAAAGGAAAAAGAAAACGCACTCCAGAATTCAAAACCCTCTGATAAGAGTACTGAAAGAAATTTATGCTTTAGGTTTAATCCCGAGTAGTTTAAGGCAAGTTTCTTCTAGCTCAGTTAGATATCTCTCTCGCACAATTTGGAATCTAAGCATATTAGCAACAGAGATTGTTTTAAGATGTCCTATGTTTTCACATATCTCCTGTGAAAAACACCAGCATTTCAAAGTTCTGAACACTTCCAACATTTAGGGAGGAGAACCCAAACGCTATTTGTGTTTAATCTGTGCTCACTTCTACGGAGAATAGAGGCATTAACAAGAAACGGTTACAAACAGGGAAATTAACAAGTAAACCCAACCCTAAACCAAACAGACAAAATCCTCTAAGAACTCTATTGTTCCTGCAGTTGAATGACACTGAAAAGTGAGAACTACATTGAGATGTTACACAGAGATTAAAGGGTTGAAAAGATAATGTGTATCACAGTGCAATGAGCAATGAACCCCATGACTTGCCTTGGACCAAGGTGTTGATGATACCCATTTCTTTTCAAGGAAGACCAGATTAGAGCTACAAAGTCTTTTAAACATTTTTTCCCCCTCTTCTCTTTGGTATTCAGAAAGCAGTTTGCCTTCTGACACAAAACTTTAAGCCTTAAAAATCCAATATCCAGCGGTATCTATTCTGTATTTGCACATTCCCTCATGGATAAACTGTTTAGCAAAATCTCTAATGGGTGAAAACGATCAGATTCTAACAGAAGGTTATGTTCTGACCACCTTCGTTACACTTTTTACTCCATGAATCGCAAAGGATTCTCATACACCTGGAAAAATGAGTAACACTAACTACAAAAAAGAAAATAACATACTTGAGTTCAGTGTCACAGCCCTATAATTCAGGATAAAACTCAGCAAAAGGCATTGCCTTGTCTCACTGGCTTCTCGGTTCTAGAAACCAGAAGTGGAAGAGAATTGGTCTTTATATTCAGTCCACCAAGAGGCACTGGACTAATTCACAGTTCGGCAATGCCAAAACCAGAATTTCTCCTTCAAGCCCTTTTAAGAAGACTTACAAAGGTAGACGTACAAGACTGAATTGGAGCAGAGAACTTCTTTGCAGCATGTTTCTAAAACACCCTTTGGATCTGGTAGAGAAACTTCACTCCAGTAACTTGGAAGGGGCTAAAATACCAACTGGTTTCGCTCTATTTAACGAAAATGTGTGTTTTTTACCTAAAACACCACAGAGAAAAATTGTTAAAGTCACTGAAACTCTTAAAGCTCTTTCCAAAGGGCAATATTTTCTTTTTTCCTTACAAAAGTTGGCTATTAGTAGAAACAACTCAGACCTAGAGAGTATCAGAGCTGCTGACTGAATACAAATTGATCTTGCGATATAATACGACTTTTGTGTCTTCTGTTCCCTCAGCAGCAACTTTTCTCTATTGGTGTCATTTCCTCCTCATGTTTGCGTGAAACAAATCTGGGCAAAAATCAACAATTTGAAAAAAAAAAAGAACCAACCCAAGATTCAAAACTAAGGGAGTATATCATGCCTTTGGAATACTAAGATCAAGTAATACCTACTCGCTCAGCGTGTCGTCTGTAGGCGGGAGGTATTTGGCATCAAACACTGAGTTAACTTCAGAAGCAATAAGAAAAATCACAACCCTCCTAATGGATTTCCTAATTTAGGTTTCAAAGCAGTGCTATAGCCCAAAAAGCCTCGACAAAACAAGACTCGCCGCTCTGAAAACCCCACACCCGAAATTTGCAGCTTTTTTCTAAGTATGGAAAAATAAAATTGCAAATCTTTCAATTTATTGCTTACTTGAGCTGTGTACGTAGCTGGAGTAATGGCCTTTAATAAACCGAGTTGGCAGGGATTTAAAATGTTTTGAAACAGGAACAATTCATCATTGCTATATAGGTTTTTTGTAAACAACCCCCTGTTGGGTTAGAAAGTTGGCCTCTAAAGAGAATAAATTGCTTATTTTGTCCAAAACAGGCTAATAAAAATCTCAGAAACTATACATGCGTATGTATAAACAAAAAAAAAAAGTGCAATAATGCACAAAAGAGCTTATTTTTTCCCATCTGTAAACTCATTCTAGCTCGCTTTTGGAGATTAGCAAAAATACAGTCTATATGATCGGGGGAAGTGACCAGAGCTGCAGCCAATCTGGTCAGGATTTAAGAATTTCAGTTTGGGAAAAGCTTAATTTTCCTCCGTGGTTCCCCTTCTACAGAGAGATACAGTCATGAGATGTTTGTCAGGCTTGCACGGATATATACTTTTCTACCATCCCCAATTCATTATGCACCATTAGACTTTTCCTGACCGTAGCATTTCCACGCCTAACCTCAGATGGGCAAATCTGGACAGGTTATTTGATCGAGCAGTTTCTAAAAGGACTGGAGTATCAGAAGTAAGAATACCTGGCATGACATCACTTGGTTTGCCAAAAACTGATTCATCCGAGATGAAAAGGGACAATGTGTTTTTAAAAACTGTGTGACTGTTAGTTTCAAAAATGCTTACCATTTCCAAGAAAAGGGTTACAGTAAGCGCTTTGAAAAACAGCAGGCACAGAGATAGGAAGTCACATTTTTTTTTATGCAGAAGATTAAAGCATCCACTCAAACCCAGTCAAAACCGTTCAATAATGATTTCCAATGCATCCTTTTGTTTGTCATTTTAAAAAGGTTCCCTCTGATTTCTTTCCCTTAACCAGAGGGTCTGCAGAAGCAAGAGAAACTTAATGAGCTGCTCTAACTGTGGAAGAAGAAATAGCTAAAGTGATCGGAATCGGTTGTTCTTCTTTAGAAGTGTATCACAGCTTCCATGATGTTCTGACAAGATCTTTTTGTGCATTCAGTCTTAAATATTTTCACAGAAGTGATCATTCAGTCATGAAAAATAATGTAACATCTGTTGCAGTTTTCTGTTTAAAGCGTAGCTTACAAAGTAAAAAGGGAAAATCTCCCCACTTTTGTTTAAAAAAATTAAATTAAAATGTACAGGACCAAACACAGGCACTTTCCAAAGAACAAAAATGAAACCAAACCATGAATTATTCAATAGTAATAGATGACAGCTCTGGTTTCGGAGGGTCACCTGCGGCTGCCTCAGCAGTGGCATTAGTCTTTGGCTGCTCTGGCACATCTTCTTCCTTCTCTGCCAACCCACCCAGAGACCCCAAGGGGAAAGTGCTTTCACAATTCTGAGTTGACGACACCTGCGAAATGACAGGCATTTGGACAGAAGAGTTGCTTTCAAAGCCATGCTCCCCTAGCTCATACTGCCCGAGGGTCTCCTCTTGTTCCTGGTTTAAGTAGTCCGGTACTAGGAAGTCACTAGAAGAGGGGCAAAGGACAGAAGAGAAACGTCATTTCTCACCCAAACATTAGCGGTATCAGTTTCTTTGTCATCAGTTACAACACACAAGTGACATTCCGCGTGGCGCAGAGAACAAAGGCATTCATTTCACATTGCCCTAAGACCATCACAGCGACATACTCCACTGAGCGCTATAACCTGCTTCTCGTTTAAACACACAGAGAATTTATTCAAAAGCATCTATTTTGCATTGTTGTGCATCCATATTTCCTACATGGCAACTTCTTATTACTGAGACTGTATCACCTTGATGAGAAGGAAAGTTAATGTCTGGAACATCGTATGGCACTGAAAACCTCATTGGAAAAAGGGAGCACTCAACCTTTGAAAACAGAAAGAAAACCGAGTTCAGCGCTGGCAAAGATGTGGGCCTTTTCCACCCCTGAGGTAAGATCCACCCAAGAAACTCCTCGCAGAGCAGAGAGGCTGGAGACAGAAGCGGAAGGTGGGGAAGCGAGGGTTCTGTCAGGAGCATAAGGAAGCTGCCAGCCACAGCGGTGTTTGTGATGCCGACACTTATCCCACCGCTGTGAAACACATGGGATTGGGCTCCCTCCCCGTTTCAGTCCGTTCCGGAACTTGCTCGTACCAACGGATGGCTCAGTGTAACCCAAAAAAATCTACCAAACTCTCCAGTAGTGTTTTTTGAGCGTGAGCACATAATGAAAATAAAATTCCTTCGCAAATTTTCAGCACCAGACATGTACGTTTGCACTTGAGGCAAGTNATGGATGCTTACTATGCTTTGGTTCCTCCTTGTAATCATCCGTTTAAAAACAGCCATTTCCTTCAACGACAGCTCGTTCACTGCTTCAAATCCAAATTTGCCATCAACTATGCTAAAACCTAGTGTTTGTAAATTCAAACTAAAGGACGGCCTATAGACAATGAAAAATCCCATACTTGAATCTGACTTTAATTTGACGACAAGAATAAAGTGCTTACCACAATCGTGGCATCAGCCCTGAGAGTTTTTGCTCTAGTTTTGGCACAAGCGCTAAGAACAAGAACTGCGTAAACCCACAGATATGAAGCACTTGTACTTTTAAACAATATTCTGTTGGAAAAACAGCGCCTGGCTTTCCCGCTTTGTTTTGCAATTTTTTTCAGCCGACGTCACTTTTGAGGTAACCAAATAGAACAAAATGCTGAAATGTTTTGTAGGGGAAAAAGCATAACATCTAGAAGTGATGAGGGATGGTATTGTAGATGCCGTAACATTTACAATATATTTCTTTTCGTGTCTCTGAAGACAGATGACTTAAACGCACCAAGCTGCACCCTCGCTGGAGATTGAAGAACTGTGAGATTTATCTTCCTCCACTTTCCCGCATCCACTTCCATATTTTTCTACCTCAAATTCCAATGGATGCAACCTTTTGTTTCAATATGAGAACACAGCGCTGGTCTCACGCCTCAGAACCCTCTTAATAGTCTTTAGCAAAGCGCGTTTGTGAGCTGCCAGGTCTTTTGTGCCCTGATAAACAAGAAACGTCCAACTGGGCCCTTACTATTTTTGAACCCTGTTAGTCTGATCATTTAGTGATATGTTACCTAGAAAATGGCAAAAGAGAAGGCAGGGAGTCATGCAATCTTTCCACAACATCAAGCAAGTATTTAAACTGAACTCACACATCTGTTCCCTATGTAAGCGAACAGGCTACGGACGAGATTTTGAATAGCAAATCATTGACAGAACTCCACAGCTACTACAGTATAGCACCTTGTGGCTTAACACCAGTCACCTGTCCATAAATACTACTGTAAAGAGAAATTAAGTGGCCCAGAAGCAGCTTCTGCATATCCCTCGATTCTTCAGTGCCCTCCTATATAGCTTAGGTGCTGTAAGACAGATCAGATACAACAGATAGTGGCGCAAGAATGAATTTGACTGGAATTAGCTGGCAACCTGAGGAGAGGCACAGCAGGCTGCCCTGAAAGCAGGAAAAGATGATTTAGGAAAAATTAAAAAAAAAAAAGGAAAAATAATGAAAAAAAAATAAAATAAAAAAAAAGCAAGTTTCCCTGTTAGGTTTTTGCTGTGCACCTCACCTGCTCTGGAAGTAGTTTGCTAGCTCTGACGCTTCATGGTTCAAGCTCCTCAGGTGAACGATTAAATTTCCAGAGTTGGTGAACATGGCGCCACATGTTTTGCACTCATAAATCCGAGGCTTGCGGATAATGTGCCGGGAAACCCGCATGTGGTGTTTATATTCCCCGAAGGAAGTGAAAGTGGCACTACATATCTGGCACCGGAAACAGCGTTTACCTTCGTGCTTCAGGCGATGCATCTTTAGCGAGTAAGCTCGGGTGAACTTTTTCCCACAGCGGTCACACTGAAATGGTTTAATGCCTGCGGAAGAGAGAGCAAAAAAAAAACAAAAACACCCGTTCACCTTTTGTAATGAGGTCACTGGCAAAAGCCCTCCAGATTTCTAACAGCAAAAGGACGGCAGCTGTGGCCAGTCACAGCGAAGCGCTGTTTTAAGGAAGAAGAAATTCTCTGGTTAACTTTTAAAATGGCAGGAATAATTATCACGGATCTACACTTTCTCAGAACCAACTGCCAATAAACTTCATACCGACGTGACCTGTCCCTAACGCTTCCACGTCTTCGTCCCCGCAGTTTAAAACAAACATAAGCCTCCATGGATTATACTATGGCTCAAATCCTGAGCCACAGCCAAAAAGTATCCGATGCAGCAGTCATCTCAAACCCTCTTTGAACTCTTTTGATCTCAGGAGATTCTTGTGCCAGACTGGCTCCCAACAATGCAATTATCAGACTAGCCTTAATTGCAACGTCTTTTTCTGGCTGCCTTTGGCCTCCGAGCAGTGTTCTGGCAGGGGGACTGCGCGCACAAGGATGCCCCTGTAATGCAGCAGCAACGGTGATAAAAGGGGGAAGGAGCAGCCTTTATATTGCGTGGGAACCTTTCTAGACAAGAATCTTCAGCAACTTTGCATGACAGACAGCTCTCCAAGACAGTTTATGTTCATGCCTCTCATTTTTTTTCTCTCCTATTAATTTAGGAGTCCTGTTACTAGTTCATTTTTCATTACAGACACTAATAAAACCCTAAAACATACAAGCCCTGCAACATATTGCGGTGGCCGAGGGTACGTAATCACACCCAAACACAACTATTACAACATAAAAGACTGAATCACCAAAAAGCTAAGACTTAATAAAAAGTCCGAACTCCAGAAAGTGTGGAAAACCAAACGTGAGGCCAAGAACCCGGAATATGGAGCTCTATTCATAATAGGGCTGTCAAGGAATAAAAAAGGGTTTTTCAAAAGGCTGAATGTGCATCAGCCCGGGTTGTTAATTCCACCAGTCTTTCACTCTGCTTTCCTTACGTTCAAAGCGGGAGCTGAACTTTTAATTGGGGCTTTTATCCAGAGAAAGCTGTAGTTAAGGTTACACCGAAACTCCTTGTTAAGCATGTGAAAACAAGTTAATATACTAGAATATTGTCTCGTGGAGCTAAAACTTTTCATGCCTCCGTACTGTCCAAGGGCATCTATTTCCTCTGATAGTCAGACGAAAATCTCTTCAGCCATTTTGCTTATGTGAAAACACTTTCAACATTTACAGGTTTTGAGAGTTTCTTTTGCATGCTAATTCCTCTTAAAACAGCCATTCAAATCTCTCCCAGCTTTGCCCAGGGGTTGCCAGTTGACAGGTCGGCCAGAGAAGCTTTACTGAAGCCTGTCTGCTGTCAGTTAAGGCTTTAGCAAATGGCTTGGGATAATTTTGCATCTGATATGCCCATACAGTCTGCTTTTCTAAGTATAAAACATGTATTATTATTGCTGGCCTAAACATAGTCATTTTGCTTGAAGGGATTTGACAAATAATTGCTAACAAGGAAAAAATTACACCTTGACAATTGTGGTTGTTCTGCCCCAAAATGGTACAGCAAGTAAGAGTCAAGCTCAAATCAGAAGATGCCAAACCATGAGGCTTCGTGTTCAAGTGCAATAACCCTTCAATATTCCCTTCCTTCACGCACTGCCAGATAACGCTGACAAGTCATGAAAAACACCGATAGCAAAGACATTAGAAGTTCATACTCAGGTTAGAATTCCAAATGAATGGAACAATTTGGGGAACAAGACTCAGAGGAGGCGTTCACATAAACCTTCTGCTCCCTGTACTATCTGTATCTAAACTGATTATCAAACCAATTCAGTCGTCCTGCAATCCCTCCAAAAATCCTGAGATCCAAAGGCATACACCATTCCTCAGCACAAGGATTAAGATAGATAATATTTTCTTAGAGCTGCAAGTCTCCTCTAAAACACAGCAGACAATTACAACACCTAAGGGGAAGAATTTCAATCTACATCACTTCTTTAGTAGAATAAAAAAGCCAAGTGTACTTTATTTCATCTCAAATCTTTGTCATGAAAATGACTTATTCTGACGGGTTTCAGGCAATCAGATTTTTTGCAGTCCATACAAACGCTAATCATCCACGAGCAGAGCTCTCAGTCGGATCTGAAGTATCAAAACAAGCATCCAGTGAGACATACCTCTACCCAATCTTTCCGAAATCAGCTCTCAAGCACTTGGCAGGCCATTAAAAAAGAACTGCATTATTACATTTGCTGCTCTGTGAGTCTCTAAATCAGTAGCGTTTCTTACCTGAGTGGATGAGCATGTGTTGTTTTAAGTTCTGAATGCGAGTGAACCGGACCCCGCAGGTTGGACACTGAAAGGGTCTGTCGGGACCATTTGGGCTGGGTCTCTCTGTGCTGCTGGTAGAAGGAGCAATGTAGAGTTGGTAGGGATACTGAACGTTCTCCAAACTACAAAGAAAAAATTCACTCATTTACAAGCAAGCTAGAAGGAAAAAAAAAAAAAGAAGTCTGGCCCATGGAAAGCTGATCCTTGAACACGTTTGTATGAGAAGAAGAAAAAGACTGGCCTTTCGCATTTCTGTTTAGAATCATATTTACGCTGGCAATCGCTGCCTCTATAGCCATGTGTCTGACCTGCACCTGAAGTTTTTTGTTCACTGACGTTGAATTTCTCAGCAAAACCACAGAATAACCTCTAACTTCTGTTTCTTTGGGCAACAGGTCTGGGCAGCAGCTGCGAACTGAACTTTATTTTCCAGGCATGGGCATTTTCTCAAGGATATCGATGATTTACAATCGGCACACAGCCCCCAAGGAAGAATTAAAAGAACTGAGCAAACTGAAAAGCAAAGGAGTATTTTGCAGCTTCAGTAATATTTACAAGTGAAATTAGACTTTCAATCCAAGTTCAATGAACAAACATTAATATCTACAATTATATATTTCTAAGTTTAAAATATTAAGCTAATTAATCAATACTTGCTCCTTGTTTGATTCAATCAGCTCTAGGAGAACAGCTCAAGCGCTGTATTTAAAAAACAGCACACAGACCATAATAAGGGAACAATTTAACTTTCAAAGTAATTTATTTAAAACTGCCTAATTGCTCCTACATAGCCTCTAGCTGCAAACCATTTAAGGGAACTACGGTGTTACAATCCAAGTCCTCTGGCAAGGAACTTGCTTTGCTAAAGGGCAGAGTGAAATAAAACCAAATCTGCTGGTACAAACAAAACAACAACAGGAGTTTGTGCTTACCTGGGGTTTCCCTTTCCTGAGAATTAAGGCCTATATTTTTTGTTGAAATAGACATTTCAGCCTGCTCACAGCCTGACGGCAGATCAGATGTCACAGGCAGCAGGGAACTGCTCTGACCCGGAACATACCATGGCCAGAACAATGCAATTTTGGTTTTACTAAAGCGTAACGTCTGAAATGTAGTGAGAGAAAAGCACAGCGATGTCTCCTGTTGCACACACTCAGAAAGTCTCCCTCACTGAACAAATCCTTCTGCAGCTCTGCTCAGGCTGCTGGTTTCAAGGTCAGCCTGAATTTGTGGACTTCCCACGCTCAGGGAAATGACAAGTGCACTTTGCACAAATACATAGAAAAATCCACAGACCAGATCAGCACAGGAGGCCAAGAACTAGGATCACCTCTTTAAAATCGATACTTTAATGGTCTTTATCTACTCTGGAAATGGATGTCAATACAACTGTGAGAACTGGGTATCTGAATTCTGAGTACAGCGAGAGGTCTCAGTGGCCAAAGTTCCAGCTGTAAAGTTTATCTGGAGAGAGAGACAGAGAGCACCAGGAATCTCTTGATACACACAAGAGAAGAGAGTTTCCTGCAGGAGTTGAATATCCATCAGTCCGTAAAAGCAAGAAGGATTTCTGGTCTCACATGGAACTGGAATAATATTTGCTCTAAGGAAGGAACTTTATCGTCCTTTGCTTCTTTTGACACACAGTAGGGTCCTAGAGAGCTGTGGAAAAGACAGATGCTGCCTGACTTGTTGATCTTTGCTGAAGGGAATATTTGTAAGAGGGAAGTTACCACCTCATCTCCTGGACCTGGCAGAATGTAGCTCACTGCCACTCACGGGTCTAAAAAGCCACCTGATGGCTCCCCAAATGCGCTTCAAATAAATGAGGGTATTTTCAAACACAGGTTCTGATTTGTCTCACCACATCTGTGACACTCTCTGGCACTCCTGCTCCTTTGGGAGCCGATCACAAGAAAAAAGAACAGATTTCACTCTACTTAGATGTGGAAACAATAGTTTTGTCTCTGGAGTTGGCGTGACCGTACTCTTTCCACTTCGCCAATGAAAACTCCATCAACACACACTTACAGACAGGTCTATTATAAAAAAAATATATATAAATTTAAAAACAAAAGCCTAATAATCAAAGCCAGGCTGCATGACATCTGCCAATTACCAGGTGAGGGGCAAGTTGTCCATCCTGGGACTGAATCAGTTTCTTGCATCTTTCCTTCCTCATTTCTACATTAGGGGATTATGAGGAGGCAAAAATGCATCGTGCTCCCAGAGCTTTCTAGGGACACGCTCAAACTAGGGCAGAAATGAGGAGCCCCAGCTCCCTTTTTGCTTCCAGCCCTCTCAGACAAGTCCATCCCAACAGCCTGTACTGGTGCCAGCTTCCCTGCAATGGAAAGGAGAAGTGCTATGGGGAGAAAGCCTCTAGAAGAAATTAAAAATAAAGTTCGTGTTTTTCCTAGATAAAAGCCTCCTGATGAGAAAGGCTGGTTAAAGCGGATGAAAAGGGCATCAGGAGGCTCTCCAGCTCCCAGTGACTGGCACCTCCTTTCCCATCCGTAGCCTGCAAGCAAGGCTGAAATACCTGGTGGTGACACAACCGCGGACCTTAGCACGATGAAGAAATTACATGGGAAACACAATTCTGTTTTCTCTCCCCTGCTTTTTTTCCCCCGTATCTACTCAATTTGTCATTGTGATAAATGTGGCATTTAACAGTTGAGATTTGTCTAACATCTCAGAGTTTCTGTAACAGCTAGATAAAGAAATAGGTTTGAAATGTTTTCATGCTCAAGAACTCTACTTGTAATTTTTTCTTCTTTTCACCAAGAGATCATAAACATATTTAACTGTGTAGAACTAAACTCTGACAAACGCAAATGCCAGAATGCTCAGTGAGCCTAGAAATGTTCTCTATTTATAAATAATAATTATTTTAGAAAAGTGGAGGTTCTCATTATGTTGGATCAGAGAGATCTTTTGTAATTGAGCCTTTGCAACTCCTTTTGAAATGCAGCCATGAAGTGATACAGAGACTAAATGTTAAACCAGCCACAGCTGAATTAGGGATCTATGGAAGAAAAGCACATTGCAACCCAAATATGAAATATTAGAGAAAGAATATATCAGACCTCACTGTGAAACAGTAGTTTTAATACATAAGAGACTCCTGTGTGCCTATTAAACTGACAACAATTGCATGTGACCTGCTGTTTATGAAAGACTGATTATGGAGAAGGATCAATTAATTATGTTAATTATTTAACACAGAAACTCAAGAGATAAGATATCCTAAGTTTTGAAATATTTATGGTTCTTTCCAGTGATAAGGATGCCATATTGAAAGACCTTTAGATGGAACAGTCTTTTGCTCTGTTTTATGAGTAGAAATATAGTAAATACATACCCAAATACAAATTTTTCATAGAAATTTGCATTGTCCACCCACAACTGATTTTGACATTTTAAAAATCTCTACTAATAAAGCAATGTACAACTTGGACTTAGATGCATTAAAGAAAATACCAAACAAAAAGTGAGGGAAACTTTCTCCATCTGTATGACTTAAAAATCAAGTTTTCAGTTGACTCAGAGCTAAATGTTTGATTTTATTCAGAATTCTGCATTGTCTCATTTTATGCACCCAAAACCATATGCCCAAATTGCTGCACAGTGAATTTTTGTTTATTTGCTGATGTGCCCATTCTGTGCTTGAAACAGGAATTCAGAAGTCCAGTCAGGACTCAAAAGCATCTTTTTAGACATTTAACTGATTCACGGAGTAAGTACAGTCTTAGCGCTTTCACTTCCATTTATAAAATAAATCACTTGGTAGAAAATTTTATTTCTGGAGTCTAAAGTTTTCATAAATTCCCATAACTATTAGCTCCCTTATTGTTTATATAAACAATGTGGAAATTCTAGTTCATTTTGCTGATGCTTCTGTTACTCTGAGACTAATTACTTTCCAACTTGGGCATAAACTAAGGCAAATATTCTTTCCCTCTCTGCATGGGAGAGATCTTTTAGTGTGAATTTCCAGTGTGTTAAAAGGATTTTATCTATTTTGAATTTCCTATGCAGTTTGTGCTAAGCTAAGGCTCTGAAATTTTAAAGGAAATTTCTGAAATAATCCGCTGCAGAAAATAGGTATGCCACTTGACTTTAGAATTATAGCTTTAAAAACCTGGATTAGTTCTAATGCAGCATGTGCTCCTACTATCAATTCAAACTCCAAGTGTTGGGTATTATTTTTATACTGAAGTTTGTTAGCAGACAGATAAAATCTTCTATGTCATACAAAAAAGTCTCATCAAGGCAGTTATTTTCCCTTCAGATTTAATCCTACAGCGGGACAGGTTTTAGATTGAAATGGCAGGAAAGATTTTATGAGCTATGAAAATGCAGCTCTCGATAGTTATCTCTACAGGGAGTTTCACTTGACACAGTTTCTGGAACAACTCCCAAAGGTTCACGCTTCTTCCTCAGATCCACTTGTCTAACAAAAGACTTTGCAAAAGCCAGCTTGCCAATACTCTAAAAATTTGGCTTAGAAAGGGAGGATATACGCCGTACTTACACAAAAGCAAGGAAATAAAAGTCAAACCAGTTGTGTGCATCCTCGTGCCACTCGCAGGTACGGCATTTTCACTCTAACAGAACTATGACACATATATTCAACCAAACAGACACATTTTAGTTCTGCCTCCTCTGCCAGCCTTCCCTTATAAGCGATTCCCTTAATAAATCACTCACCCCAGCACAGCAAAAGGCTGCTAAATATTTACAGTAAGTGACACACAGCGTCTTGGTAAGAAGCTATAGGCAGAAAGTTTGGCAGGATTTAAGGCTGCCCTGCCTGCTCTGTGGTTTATGGCAATAGTGAGGTCTGGTGAAGCCAAGACTTGTTTTCCTTTTGTTGCTTTTGTGGCTTTACCTCAGCTTTAGCACAAACGCAGCTAACACACCTGTTTCACTTACTGTGATTGTTTTTTTTTATTATTTATTAACAAAGAGCAGTGATGAAGAAACAGCAAACACATGACTATCTTTCTTCACCAGTGCTGCCTGGAAATAAGACAGGAAACGACAAGCAACAAGTAAGCAAATTCTGATTTTCATCACCTACATTCTTCTACAGCATCTGATCCTTCAGGCACTGCTTGTACTTTGATCAACACACAGAATTAGATGTACCAGCAACTAAACATTGGGGGATTAAGGCTGGGTAGGTCAATCACAGCACAGCACTTGCCACAGAACAGTTTGACACTGCGTTGGTACATACCGATCATCGTCATCTGCGTGAGCGTTCGTGCCAGAGGTACTTTGGAGTGTGGGTAGCCCCTCCGTAACCCCCTCATCTATTGAGCCTATAGGCAAAGAAAAAAAGGGCAATTTAATGCAAGTAAGTGTTCAAAAAGGGTTGGGGGGGCAGGTAAATACACATAAAGCTTGCTTTCCCAATCTCTGACAGACACTGATTCCTGAACAATAAGATACTGAAATCGTTTTGGGAAAATCATTTAGAAAACCCAGAAGCAACGTGTTCCAAATCACCTTCTCCTCTGCACAGATTATGCAGTAAACGGACAACTCAATAATATTTGGCAGACCTACAAAATGGAAAGAATCTATATTAAATACTGCCAGAGTTTTCAAAACACATCCAGCGCATAAAACAGAAATGTTACCTTCACCTAGGGGGACTATTTCATCAATTTTCATGACTTCTTCAATCCTGCTACGCTACATTGCTTTTGTGTTCCAAACCTTCCACATATATATATATTCACTGATAATGCCTTTATATATTGATAAGATGCTGAGACAGGAAGGGCCCTCTGAGAAATCAGAAATGCAACCCAAAAGAGACCAACCATCTGTTTGTAAGACACAGATGTAAATGTAGACACAAACCCATTCCAGAGCTTTGTTCCAACAAAGCACCAACAGTCAAGCATATGGAGCTCGAGTGGGTTTTGGAAACAGAATCCAAGGTAAAGGCAGCACTAAAGCAAAACTACCACTTTAATCACACAGGATCACAGAATGATATGGGGTTGGAAGGGACCTCTGGAGATCATCCAGTCCAACCCCCTGCCAGAGCAGGGCCACCCAGAGCAGGTCCCACAGGAACGTGTCCAGGTGGGGTTTGAATGTCTCCAGAGAAGGAGACTCCACCACCTCCCTGGGCAGCCTCTGCCAGGGCTCTGCCACCTTCATAGCAAAGAAGTTCTTCCTCATGTTTAGGTGGAATTTTTTATGTTCAAGTTTGTGCCTGTTACCTCTTGTCCTCTCCCTGGGCACCACTGAAAAAAGACTGGCCCCATCCTCCTGACACCCACCCTTGAAGTATTTAGAGGCGTTGATCAAATCTCTCCTCAGTCTTCTCTTCTCCAGACTAAAAAGACCCAAGTCCCTCAGCCTTTCCTCGTAGGAGAGATGTTCTAGTCTCCTCATCATCTTCATATCCCTTTGCTCTCCCCTCTCCAGCAGTTCCCTGTCCTTCTGGAACTGGAGAGCCCAGAACTGGACACAATACTCCAAATGGGGCCTCGCCAGTGCAGTTGCTCAGATGGGCCTCCCTCATCACCACCTGGAGTTTGGTGTTCAGTCCTTGTTTAGGTGTATTAAGCGAGGTTATTGTGGCCTGATGTCACCATCACCGGAGGGAAGTTGGCAGTACAGTACTAAAACAATCCTAAGAACTACCACCTGACAGTTCCTGACGACCTCCTGACAACCTCCTGACAACCATACCCCTTGATAAAAAAATCCTCCAGTTTGGTAATGTGCTGCCATTTAGATAAATCACATTTTGTTCCCTCTTTAAGCTGAGAGCAGACTGGATCTCCTCACATTCCTCCTTTTCCTCTGATGGGGTCTGTGGGCACAACGGGAAATGATAAAAATGACTGACTAAACCTCCACCAAATTTCTAAAGGTCAGAATTGCTGTCGTTCCTCTCCAAACCAGGGGCTCCCAGATCACAACCTGTATATGATCAGTAGCATGAAAGTCACTTGGAAGTGGTAATTCCGTCTTCCCTCCTTTTCCCTCTCTTGACACTGAATATTATTAGGCACCACGTGAACTTTTCAGAACAGCCTTTGGATTCCACAACTGAATCCATGTGAGATGACAAGAGATGGGGGAAGGAGATTTCTCTCTCTACACCTACAGTCAGACAAAAAGGAAAATCAAACAGAAGGAACAAAGACATGGGAAGAGAAGTCGAAAATGTGCTGTTTTTGTCAGAAGGAGTGAGAGCACTGTCTCCAAAAAAGGCTGTCCCTATAAAGGACAGTGTGTTCTACAAAACCTTACTGAAGTGAAAGATTTCTGTCATAGCATGACCTCATGTTATGGGGCCAGTGATGGGAAGGAACTTGTATCTCTAGCAGTTCCAAAATAATACCAGTAGAATCAAAATTTATAATTTTGTTATGAGCCGACAAACTATGTTTGGAAAATTCAGCAACAATGCAATCTATAAAGTTACAAAACTTAACCCCATTTTGATTTATCCTTCTTTCTCATGAAATACTTAACTGAAAGTCCACTGAAAAATAAGCCCAATTTCTCTTAGGTTTAATTTTATGCCCTCACCTCTCAAATGGAAACAATGTTAATGAGTTATGAAAATATCTTCTCAGACATAGCTATTGTTGTAACCATAATGACTTATTTATCAAGGCCCTGCTTCACGTCTCCTGTATTATAAAGTGCTTCCAAATATAATAAATTGCAAATGAACAATTCTTGAAATTGCCCAAAGAGTGAGTAAGAGCTTTTTGCAGTATCAGGAAGAGAGGCAGGAATGCTTTCATAAACGCACTATAAAACACTGAGATAAATATATGCAATTATACAGGGAAAATACGTTCAGGGAGCAGAAAGCTGTACTTTAACATATCTTGCTGCCTCCATTTACTGTTCTTACATTACTGAGTAAGGAAATACATCTTTGGGAGGTAAAAAGTACTTTCTAGTTACAAAGCACACCGTATCATATATTAGGTAAATGTGAACTGTGCTAAAAAGCAAGAGCATTGTTTCTCTTTATAGCAAAATGTGAATAAAAACTACTCTGAGGATAGTTAACAATGTTACGCAAATGCCAGTAAACATTAATTCAAACATATTCAAAGACAAAGAACAGATTTGGACTTTGAAGACTTGGGCCTAGCACATTTTTCTTCTCTCTTTTTTTAAGGAAAAGCATGCTGCACTAACATCCTTAATAACAGACATGGAAGTTTAGAGATTATAACCACGAAAGCCTAAGATCCTCTGCCCCATGCTGTACAGTCAGGTACATGACCTCACTATTTTCTGGTATTTCTAACTCCAAGAGATGTCCTCTGAAAACCTCCATAAATCATATGCTACTCACCTGGAAATCTGGAGTTTATACTCAGTTTGTTCTTTTAAGTTGCCTGGGTATGGTATTTAGAGTTGGTAAAACTCCCTCCTTTCACTTGATATGCTATTTATACCTTTCCCTAATCAGTATTTAAACTTGTTCTGTTTTGTCTGTGATGGTATAATTATATTGATGAAATAATTGGCATCTCTTATCACATGGCCCTGGCAAGGCCCCTCCAAAGTTCCTACTGTAATGAGTTAAAAACTCAGTCAAACTAAACCTGTTCTTAAACAAGAACCACTTTTCCTGGAGACTACCCAGCAAAGAAATTGTTTTAGTTTTTAATCTATGCACTATTTTGGCAAACTACATTTAAAGATTTATATTTAAACTGATATTAAGTCTGCTTCTCAGAAAAGGTAAACAGCCTTGTCTCCAGTAAATAAAACATTTTCATTTGGAAAACCACTACAGATCTAAAGTATCAACACATGAGCTCTACAAACCAATGAACAAAACCAAGAACATAAAGTCTTGAAGGATGGATAAATGGAAAATATTTTCATTTCTTTTTAGTGAGTATTACCTGAAGAGTTTAACACCGCTGATTATACGTTGCAATGGTCAGACTGATCTAACACTCACTTTCTTAAGAGAAGGCACAGTGTTACGCTGACCAAACAAAACAAATAATGCAGGCTACTAGACTCCATTTATTTACTTTGTTGCCCTTTATTTATTTAATTAACTGACGCAGCCTTTCATGTATACATTATTTGAGCGAAGCAGACCTACTGCCTTTGCCATTCTTACGGTCTTCAAACAAAAGAGGCTTTATTAAAAATCTTCCAGTAAACAAACTCTACCAAGCGCAGGTCAAGCCACTTAACTGAAAGCAAAATAGCTGACTTAGACAAAAATTTGGTAATTAAACTAGAAATATTGCAAGCCCTCTCTCTTCTGGCGCACAAAAAGCCACTCGAAGCATTCTGTGCAAAGAGGAAAAAAAGGATTGCTACACTAACCTTTAAGTATTAGCTATTAATAAACAACAGCCTGCTAGAAGAACCCAAAACTGGCTTCGAATTGTCTTTCATGGAAAAAAGGTTTCTCTCAGCAATTGGCAGTATTTGAAGAAGCAACTTGAGAACCAAATCCCAGAGAAATGGAAAGATTCTCAATATTATGACTGTGTGGTTTTGCTTTCGTCTGGGGCAGGAAGATGACAGTGTTCCACCACTTATTTTGCAAATTTTCTTACAAAGGCTCTCTGTCATGATTATACAAGATTTTATGTCTGATGCAAAGAACCATTCTATGCCTTTGTGGCTGCAGCCACAAGTCTTTCAGATTTGGTGTTGCAGCTCAGTGGAGATCATGCCTTTTGACACCACTGAAAACAGAATTATTTTCCCCAGTCAAGCACCTAAAGATAAAAAGGGGTTATCAATCGCACTGAAAACAGAATTATTTTCCCCAGTCAAGCAACTAGAGGTAAAAAGAGGTTATCAATCGCCTCTGAATAAGCAAGTTTACCAACAGGCTTACCTTTCTTAGCTGCCTTCTGCAAAGTTATTTAAACAGCTCCAAGTCCTGTCCCCCCCATCAGGGTTTATTTCGCAGAATCATAGAATGGTTTGGGTTGGAAGCGACCTTAAATACTATCCAGTCCTACCCCCTGCCCTGGGCAGGGACACCTCCCACCACACCAGGTTGCTCCAAGCCCCCTCCAACCTGCCCTTGAACCCCTCCAGGGATGGGGCAGCCACAGCTTCTCGGGGCAACCTGGGCCAAGCTCTCACCACCCTCACACCAAACAAGTTCTTCCCCACAGCTCAGCTCCATCTCCCCTCTTTCAGTGTCAAACCCTTCCCCCTCCTCCTGTGGCTCCCCTCCCTCATCCAGAGTCCCTCCCCAGCTTTCCTGGAGCCCCTTGAGGGACTGGAAGGGGCTCTAAGGTCTCCCCAGAGCTTTCTCTTCTCCAGGCTGAACAACAGGCTGACAACAACCTCAAATGTTATACATAACATTTCATAAAACAGGAGGGGAAAAAAAAAAAAGCAGTTTCACAGAACTAAAGCACAAAAACACATGAAGCATATTTCCTCCAATAAAATCACAAGTGCACACATGCCAATCGGTACATAAATCTCACCCCAGAAGTGGTCATACCTATAGAGGAAGACTGTGGGCTGATCAGGAGATCTTCCTGTACTTGCTCGCTCCCTGGGACTGTCTGCTGATCGCTCAGAGAGCTCTGGGATGCGCTAACGGGCTGCGATACTTCCTCGTGAACCTCCTCGTCGCTTAGCCTTTCCACTTTGACGCGCACGTCTTCTTCGATCACAAGGGGAGAACTGGCTTTTGTGCTCTCACAAGTCACGTAATCCGCAATTCTTCTGTTGGACTCAGAGGGCCCAGGCATTTCCAAAGTCCTAGAGTTCTCCGCCTGCTTCGCCTTCTCAGACTGAAGTCTTCGATCAATTCCAAAAGGAAAAGTCCAGGGAAAAGCTAAGGACGAGTCCACGGGCTGATTCCTGGACTCCGGGTAAGAAGTTGAAGGGTTCAGCACTTGGGGGGAACTCGTTTGCGTGTTACACTTAAGAGGGCTCTCGGGAGACATAACGATGTAGCTTTTGCGCTTTCTTCGGGACTCTCGGCAAACAGGAATGGTTCTTTCCACCACACTGCACTCAGAGGACACTGGAGAAAGGCTGCCGTCTCGAGAAGTGAAATTGCAGTTTGCGCTGTTCTCCTGCCCTGCGTCCAGCACCTTCTCCTGCTGGCTGTTGGGCGTATTCCATAAAATGCTGGACTTCATGAATTCGGAGCACGTGCTGGCAACGCTGAACATCTGCATGTAGCTGGCCGCGGCCAACACATCAATAATGTTTTCTGTATTAATAGACAGTGTCGCCGTGTAAGCGTATTCCAGGAGAGGTATAAAACCCGTCACTGTCACGTGGTGAAGGTCTAACACGCTCTTGCTCTCGTCTTCTGCTTGGCCGACGAGTTTGGATCGGAAGAAGTCGCTGCAGGCTGCCAAAACCACCTTGTGCGCCCGGAAGATTTTGTCCTGGACGCGGATGGTGATGTCACAGAAGTGTCCGTCGTTGCGGAGCATGTTCAGCTTTCCCAGCATCTCCTGACTGTGAGCAGGGGAATTATGAGTGAAGGTTTTAACACCCATTTTTTCACCTTTCTGCTAGAGTTTTTTCCACATACGAGAGATCACAGGTATCCTAAAACAAAAGAGGAAAACCATCATTGTCATTGCTGGAAGCAAAAGTGAAGTGGCCTCATGATTATAAGACTCTGTATGAAGAAAATTCAGCCCAATCCTCTAGGGTCAGGTTTTTCTAGGATCCAGACTGCACAACAAACTCTACAGAAATGCAATTACCTACTTACAATTTTCAAAACCACAGCTGAAATTATTTGCAATCTATCACTAATATCATCTTCCGCATGTCTGCTACTGCCCACTCAAAACAAATTCCTAACACCATTTAGAGAAAAACAAATGTCTGTAATACTGAAAAGAAAGTGATTTTGAAACTATCATCCGTGCAACAAACCTATATTTTTATTTTCTGGGCTCAGGAAACTATTGCTCAGGGTTCTTAAACTTGACAGACTTTGTCAAATATTTCTTTTCAGTGGAAAAGACATTAGCTTGGGTTCACTTAAAAGTGTGCAGGAGCAAGCAAGTCTCCCACAGAAGGTATTTAATACCAGGAAAGCTTTGGAGAAACTACAGCACGAATTTTCAGACAGAGTTCAAGCTAGTAAACATAAAATAACAGTTGCCAATAGCTCTGCTTTCCCGCTGTAGTGCAGGTACTGATTGCCTAAAGCTGCTTTTAATAAATAGGTTTGGACTAGGATGAGAAGTTATTGAAAATTCCTTCAAAAACACGATGGATTATAAACCTCAAAGGAAAGTTTAGGTTTAAATCAAATACACACAAATTGATTTTTTTATATGTGATAAATAATACAAGGAAAGCAACTTCTTTGGAAAAATAGAAAACTGCCTTCTTGGGGACCAGATCTCTCCTACGTGTGGGAGGGAGCAAATACATGGGTTTTGTGGCAGGTCCTGAAGGAGCAGCAAGGACCCCATGCCCCACACTGTCTGCAAGTTTTAAGGCTGCAGCAGTACCTGAAAACTAAATGCCTCTGATTTGAGGGGGATGAAGCTGATCCTCGAATCACTCCCTAAAAAGAACCTGTGCCACATTAGATGAGGTGTGCCCAGCCATCCTCTGCCCCTGCAGTGGAACTCCTGCAGCCACCAAAGCAGAGCGGAGCGTCTCCGAACAAGGAAAAACAGTTCCTGGGTTTGCTCCAATTATTTCTGAATTATTTCACTGTCATGGAAACATAAGACACCATGTTTCACCTTCTTAAGTTAAGCCCCCCCCAAAGCTGCCATGAAAAGTCTTCTGTGTTCCCCATGACTCAGACAATCAACATGAAATAGAAATATCACCTCGGTAAAGCTGGTGGTTAAACATCAACAACATAATTGGATCTGATTATTTCCTGGAGTCAGCCAAGTTCTTCACATCATCCTTTTATTTTTCCTTACATGCACACAAAAAACATATCACGCTTGCAAATTGCCCGTGTGGAGCTCTGCAGATACAAAGAGCACGGCAAGTTTGGAACAACTTATCACAGATCTCACCAGCCTTAGCACACATTCCAATGGCAGCTGTCAGAGCCTACCTTGTTCTACAGACATTTACACTTGGCTGCTTCTCGTTCCTACGATTTCACTTTTGATACTGCAAACCCTTTCAGACAGAGGAAAAATATCTGAGAAAACAGATTAACGAAGACTTAATGTGTATAGAGTCTGAGTGAAACTATAAGGGCCATTTGGATTTAAACTGAATTTCACACTACTGCAGAGGAAGAAGTGAAGCACAAGCAAAACACTCCCTTCAGTGAAAGAAAACGTATCGATCTCAAGAGGCATCTGAAGATCCAGACTGTTTGTTCTCCAACATGAATCAAATGAAAAGCATATTTAATTGATCTCAGACCAAAACACTACAGTAAAATCTTGTAACAGCATATTCTAAAATGGCCTTGGGATACCCTTCCCTCTGAATTCCCAGTCACTGCAGCTATTCCTTGGCACATCAGAAGTCCAGAAGTACTTCTGTTCAGCAACTGCCTACAAAAAGAATAATACAATTTACAAGGACTATCAACAGTATACCTGGTAGTTAGAAATAGTACCAAGGCATAATCATAATCATGAAGGAAAATGTCAGCAAGGAATAGTCCTAATTCTTAAAAGCCCAGCAGACTAGCTCATTTTTTTCTCTGTTCATCTGCACGTGTAACGCTCATCTCTCCAGTCTCTAAATGGGAGAGCTCTATTCCACTCACCTCCTTCAGACCCTGCTCTGAACCATTCCTTGTCCTGCTTCCCCCTTCCCGCCCGCCTCTCCCCTCTTCTGGCTTCCTTTCCCCTTCTCCTTTCATCTTTTGCTTCCTCGACCTTGATCTGGTTACAGAATTCAAAATAAAATAGCGGAAGTGAGCTATGTGCAATAAATTGATTTAAATTTATTACAGGAGCAGCGTGCTTGCCATGAATGTGGGATATTGCTCCGTTAAGTCACTTCTGTAAAATCGCTTTCCCCCTCATTGCACTGACACCACCATTCAAACAAGTGGCTCCTACACAGCCTTCACTGTGGACAAAGAACATGTGCATATACACACTATTTTCAGAAAAATCAAAAGGGGTGGGCTGAGGAGCGGGAACAATATCAGCTCTTTACAGTTAATGAGGTAGCAAAAACGTCAAATATTTTTAGAAGGTAATTTAAACAATATGAAAATATTTTCCGCATGAAAAGATGAGCGCGACGAAAGCTCAGCCAAGTTATAAAACGGCTCAGTTCTCTTCGTTAATCTTTCAGTGGCAGAGGGCACTTTTATCGCTGCCCTAAGTCACAGTGACGGAAGAGAGTCACTGTCTTATTACCAATTATTAGACAGTCCACGTAGCAGTTGTTAGACCATAAGCTATGGGGTGCTACATTCAGGAGCAATTAAAGAACCATAAACTAGAAGTAAATAGATCCAGTAGCTTGGGAGTGTTTGGGCTGGGGAGATCAAGGTGCACGCATTAAGTGATAAGTGAGTTGGAGCTGGAAAAGTTGTTTTTCATCTTCAAGCCACGTACCATCAGCAATTCTCTAAGCAGGGACGTGGCTGGTATCAAAGAAATGGTGGCTTGTTCCTCCTCCAAGGAAGAGCACACGCTTACACCCAGGCCCACAATAAATGAGAGTATTTCAAAGTTCAAGAGAAACACAGTGAAATTTAAAGACACTTTCAAAAGTTTTAAAAATATTCTCAGTGGGACATTTCAGCCTGTGTTTAATGGGCTGTATTCAACTTTGCTGCAGACACTTACAGTTTGAGATAATGCTTTTTCCAGGGTGCATTCCTGCACTGGAAATGTGTGGGGATTCGCCACCGGAGTGCAGATCCTGGGACAAGGCAAGAATTCAGAAGCCAGCACTTCAGGACTTCCAGGACGAGGAGAATTTTCTCCACTATTAACCAAAAGCCGTCTGAAGGTAAGTGCTACCGTACCAAAGACTTTGTACAATTCATTTGAAAATTAGTTTGAGTTGTTTGAGTTTTTTTAATCCTACAACAAGTATTGTAGACCTGACCTTTAAGTAATTTAGCTCATTCTTACTGTTTCAAAGCTACAGAAAAACAAGTTTTAGCAACAGTTACCAATTCACATCCACTATTTTGGGACAATGATTAAACACATGTCAAGTTTCTGAGCTTAGAAACAGTAAAGGTGAAAGTGTACACTATGTTGTGTAAATGGAAAAGAAAATGTAACAAGATTGAAAAATGTTGCTTATGTGACCTGCCTACTTCTGTGTACCCAAAAATTTGCTTCTTATTCACGTCCTGCCTAACCTTATGGCTCAAATAATTGGTTTTGAAACACAGTACCTATAATAATCTTGGGATTTTTTTTTGGAAGAGTCAGTAAAGTAAACTCACAAAGCTCTTCACTTTCAGTTTCTCACTTAGCTACATCATTTTACAATAGAACTGAATAATTTTTAGCACCACAAAATTACCAGCCCACCTTCAACCTCTGTGTCCTGACTTGTGGCCACTTAAAATACATCCTGAAAACACAAACTTTTCTGAAAAGTTCTAAAACCAATAAACTTCAGATAAGTAAATGCCACATGGGCTTTAGTGCCCAGTAAAGCTTAGGGAATTCCCACCCCCCTGCTCACCAATCCCTTGGTTACACTCTTACAACTGGGAAGCCACAGTGTAAATCAAATCACTTGTTATCTTTTCTTGAAATTTTATTTTTAACCCAGATTACGTCTCAGGCACTGGTTACAGCAGTAGTGGCCCAGGCATAGAGAAATCTTCTGTGGGGATAAACCTGTGACCTGGAAAGTCCTCAAACAGCTCAACCAGGAATGATGTACAGCTACACCCTTAGCAGAAATATTAGTCTGATATCATAACTTTGACAACATGCCTCATCTCTAACTATTCCTTCAACAGATAATAGCTGGCTGCTCCAAGACAGAGAGGAAAAAACCACCACCTTATCTCTGTCAGCATCTCCCTGTGCTACATAGGTACCAGCACCCCTTGCTCCCTCCAACTGTCTACATTGGTTAGTATAATTAAGTTTTTAATTGAATTAGAACAACTGCTCTTAGCGTGTACTTAACTTCAAGTTTGCTATTTCTATTTCAGAATTGAAACACTTGTGTATCTAAACACGCATCTGTTTCCCCCAACACCAGCTGGCCTAATAAAAGGTACTGTCTCCCACTACAAATCTTGCTTTGCTTCACTCAACAAAACCGCTGGCTGGAGCTGCCAAACCCTTCCCCTTTCAAACCAATCAACACCAATCCCTAAACCTCATTTAAAACCCTATTTTAAGTCAGGTCAGACACCTAGTTTGAACTCAGCCCACCACTGCCAAGCCTGATGGTATTTATTGAAAAAAAAAAAAGAAAAAACAAGGGAAACACAAGGTTTCTGTGCTCAAAATTACGTCAACGTGCAGCATTCGCTTTGGTGTACTGGAATTTGTGGAATGCAAACCTGTAACCTTTAGCTGCAGTGGGTGACTGGACCAGGGAAATGAACCGTCCAGATAAGTATGCAGTGTCTCAGAACTCCAATTTCCTCTAGGACACCACACTTCCAAGCTGCAAAGTGCACAAAGGAGCTAGTGTTAAGTTAAATACTTCATAAACACCGCTGTGTTAAAACCTGAAATAGATGCTGAGGCGCAGCCTATAAACGGAGGCTGGGGTGATACCATACCCTGCCAACAACAGGGGAGCATTCAGTACTGGGGCTGACCTGGTCTTTGGTCCAGGAACCAGATTGTCATTCTCCAAACCACTCACGCTGAACTATCCTTTGACACTGAAATTGCTCCTATGTCCTTTTCCTCCCAGCTCCACAGAAGAGGACAATTTTCAGGCATTTTCTGTTTTAAGGAGTTGGGGGGGGGGGCCTTGCTCTTGAGCTGCATGTTGGACAGTCCTCGGGAAGACCTCTGTCTGCCCAGCAAAGAACCAGGGACGGCGAGATAAGGAACTGCAGAGAACTCCACTTGGGAGCTTTAAAGGTAGAGCAATTTCACACAGCAAGCCGAAGACTTGAAACGCTACAATCCATCTATTCATTGTTCGCAGTAATGTGCTCTTTCACAGTTCAAGGCGTAGAAAAGATTGTGTTGAGCTTTTCCTATGTACTCCGAAAGTGCTGCATTTGATAAGGCCATTTATTTTGTAAAAACTGGGGGTTTGGCACACCACTTCTGACAAGTTCACATGCCAGAGTTCCTGAGGCCATCGACTCCATCTACCATTAGTGTTGCTCCCAAGAAGCATCCGCTAGCTTCTCTGCACTCACACACAAGCCACGTTTACCACTTAATATTTCTTTTTTTCCCCAAGGATGCTACAGTGGCAAAGGGTTCACAAGCAGCCACCTCTTCCTCTGAAAAAATCCCAGCAAAGAGACTTCCCAAAAGAAGATCTTCCTAAATTTTAGGTACAGACCCCCAGACGTTGCTGCAGAAGGGTGGCGGGGAACATTTCAGCTAAGGTGAAGCATTTCAGTTAAACTTCATAGAGGCAGATAGAAACACTCAGGAAGCAGCAATGGTTTCCCATGTGTCAGTGCACACAAATAATTCCAACCCATCCAGGTCTGGGTAAAAGCCTGCACAATTTTCAGATGAAAGATGAACTCTATGTACCCAGGCCTCTCACTGTTTAACATTTGTGGTAACTATATGGTGGCAATAATCTCCCCCCACCATCCTAAATTAATTTGTAAGGATCTAGCTACGTTCCTTGCCAGCTGAGGCTTACAAAGCCAAAGGACCAAGGCTGCAAACTCTTCACAAATTCGTGTTGAAAAGGTTTGTATGCCCAGAAATCCTGAGCGGCATCAGGATCCACAATAACTTTACTTGCTTGGTACCAACCAAGGTAAAACTCTGCAGGACAGGAAAGAGAGGCAGGGGCAAAAGCACACATTATTCCTTTTTTCTAAGTTTTCTGACAGACCAGAAAGAGTGTTTATCTGCAAAGGATAAGGAGAAAAAGCATCTGACAGCTCCTCTTCCAAAATAATCACTCGGGAACAAGGAAGGCCCAGAGTGTCCATGCAATACCTGCTTCATTTTCCTAACGTGTCTCTCAAGCTTCCCCCAAATTAAACCCTGTAATAACAGAAAGCAACAGCTTTAACACACCGTGAGAAGAAAGATGTGTGAGGGCACGGCAAAGTCCTAGATCGCAGTTACAGCACTGACTCACATTAGCATTGCTATTGAAAACATTAATCTTTAATGTGGATAGGAAAAGAACGACTCAGATCTCAGATGATGGAAAAGTGGATTTGCGTGACGCAAGTCTGGTGGGTGCGTTTTAATTCTCAGAGGTGGCGAAAGCAATGAGACAGGTAGTGGGGTGCCAAAACCAGCAATTTATTCTACAAAATGGTTTTATTGTAAAATGAGATGGTAGGTCAGCTGCAACAAGAATACTTCTGAGAGGATAAAATTAGAAAACATTTACATATACATTTTAAGGGAAAGTTCAGGGTGTAATTTTTGCAGTGGCATCGGACTTCTTTGCCCTCACAGCAGAGCACAGACTAGCTTAGTCCGGTTTGCATGACCAGAGCTTCAGCTGACTGTTGAATTTAGGAGCTGATACCCCTCCTCTTCGAGATGCTGTGGCTCCCAGCCACTTATCACCCCTGCAATTTATCATTCAAAACCCAGATACTGTTTTTGGCAACTGTGCCTGTTTTTTTTAAGAAGTTAATCTAATTAACTTCTTGAGTTATATTCCCATAGAAGAGATAGTAAAAAATTCAGTGATTCTGACTTTCAGCAGTAATGTTATTAGCATCAAGGTGTAAGCTTTGGTCAGAAACTATTGCTGCTGCTGAATGCACCAAACTTGAGCTCTTCACACGCTGAAACACGTGGGTTACTCAGTGGGGAGGAAACCAATAGGCATCAGGTATGAAGCTAATGAAAGAGCTCCCATTTCCGTGCAAATTCTTAAAAATAGCTACAAAAATTCTCAGCTTTCTCCTCAGCTTTTGTCAGGATGAGCCCAGGCTTTGCTCACCAAAATCCTTTTCTCATCCTCATTCATCACCTGGAAGTTCAACACCTCCAAAGTTTGGACTGAGCAGAGCTTGTTTCTGGCCAGCACCCTTTCAAAACTCCAGTAGCCCGTCCCTCAACTCCCACTGTCCTCCTGGCACGCAGGGCGAGAGGCACGTCCACTTAGCGTGGCTGGCTTGACTCAGAGCTGAGCTGAACAGAACTGAAGGGGCCTGTGAGAGAAGCCAAATTGTTTCGTTAAGAGACCCTGGTAACAGCGTATGAACAAGTGTCCCCTGCGAGGAAGGATGGGGAAAAGCACTGTTCTTGCAATCCACTTCATAAAGCTCCAAGTAAAATGTGTGCAGCATCCAGAGTGAGACGACCAAAGTCTTCCTCATGCTACAAGACTGCCTCAGCATATAAAAGCAGGATGTTCGCTGGATACGTGAAAAAAGCAACATCTACCGCAATAAAAAAAAAGAGGAGAACGTGTCTCCTATTTTTATTTTAGAATATTAAATCCAATGGAAAACACAGCGCAGAGCTGTTGTTCTTGTACCACAAGGTCCATAAGCTGTAAACCATTAGTTAAGCCATCACTATTTTTCAGGAGTTGCCGTTTCCACACATAACACGAAGCGCAACGTGTCTTAGGGATTTTTGTTTTGTTTTCCTGATTAGTCATTTGCATGGACATGAAGAAGTCAGATGTGAAAATTCAGCAGTCATGTTCTGACAGCATGGCAGGAGAGATCAGATAAAGAGAGCCTGGGTGCAGATGGACAGAACGAAGTATCACAGCCCCCAGAGGAGCCTACATTAGAGCCCAGCACACAGCAGAGAGGATGGAAACGCATGCACCCAGCTGAAGCTGGATCTGTGCATAACAGTGTCTCCACAAGCCTTCCAAAACTTCCCAGTGATGGAACACAACAAGACCCAGAACTTACCAATGTGGGCCAACACATCCTCCAGCGTGTCCTTTGCAGACTGCATCTCTTTGAAAGCCCCAAGCGTGTCCTGGAACTCAGAAAGGAGCTCTTCCCACCCCTGCATCTGGCAGAATTAAGAAGGGATCTGCCTGACTATAATAGATCACAGATGCCAAGGCCACATTCATTAAGATTACCAGCAGCCACATACTTGCAGCAGACTCTCGTGCAGTTCTGCCTTGTCATTTCCTTGTGAAAGTGACACTTCTAGATTTATTCTTGTCCTTTATCATCCTGTATATATGGCCTACAGGAAGCAGCCTGCAAAGACTTTCTTCTAACCCATCTCAAATTGGCAAGACGATTTAATCCTACTGTAAACCTTTCTTTTTAATTTCTATTCCAGGAACTGCACGCCAGTTATGTCTCAGGCAAACGAGAGACAAATTAGAGTTTTGGTCTCCACCACTGACAAACTCACAGCTGTCATGAGGCAGCTCTGTAACAGATAACCAAAACACAAAATCAGGAAATTATTAACTGTGGAAATGTCACAGAGCTGGAATTCAAGTCATACATAGCGAAATTTAACCTGCTAAATGGTCCCACTGGCTTCTGGGCAACAAAAACCAACCTGCACAGCGTCATAAATGGCCACGGCCAACAGCAGACCCTTCTGACTGACGGGAGAAGCCGAGAGCTGACAACAGCTTGGGAACCACCGACAGACACGAGAGCTCTGTCTGTAGGCACCGAGTGCACTGGATTAATCCAGCAAGAAGATTAAAGCATAGCTACAACTCCTAGCCCAGATAAAACTTGAAGATTAAAGATCACGTTGTAGGTGTGTAGGACATGTTACCACTCCTTTCATTAGAAGTCAATCTAGAAATGTTTCCATTAGACACGGCTGTGATTACAAACACGCAAACCGGTATTTTAATTCTCAAGGAAAAGGTGCTGGTGTACCAGAAAGAGAGGCAGAACTGTTCAAAGATTGTCTCATTTTATGGTACACACCTGCCAGAAAGCTTGGCAAGATTAACACCGTGTTAATTTCCTCTCTCAAATATTTAGTGCGGAAGCGCTGATTATTTAAAAATATAGAGATGTTCTCATCTCTCAAAGATACATGATTGTATACAACTGCAGAAACCTGGCTAAATGAAAGCTACCTGAAGAAAATAAGAATGAAGAATAAGAAAACAAACAGAAAATGGGACACCATCTGTGTTTACTGAAGCTAAACTATGTCAAACTGGTGTCAAACTAACTTGATAATGTATTTTTCAGCAAAAAAAGGAAATGCCATGTATGATGTTTGAATAACCTGACATACAGTTATTAGGGAAAACAAGGAGATGAACAGACAAACTGCAGCTAAGAGACTGGCTGAAAAGAAGTAATTCATGTACTTGAAATAACAGGTTAAAGAATTTACCTGTGAAGTGCCTCAAGGACTCGTTTTAGCAATGATCTCTGAGTGTTTCTGTAGAGACACTGGTTCAAAAAAACTCTGATGAAAAGGTTAAGATGTATTGCCAGCACAATGCAGAAAAACAAACGACTGAGAACTGGAGTCCTAAAACAGATTTAAATTCATGGAAAATCCAACAGTATGAAATTAAAACCTCGACATTATATAAAAGGGAGCTAGTAATGGACTGGAGCCATAATCTGGAAGTTAATTAGTTAAAGTTGACCTTGGAGAAAGCTCTCCATACTATTAGAATAAATCGAACAGCTAACTGTAAGGCCTACAGAACAACCAGACTATTTTAATACCTGATTTTTTGTCAGATGTTTGTCAATATCTATTTTAACCTCCTGAAAGGTTCTCAAGAGGAGGGTTTTTTTTTGGTGTGTTTTTCTTCTTGGTGCGGCTTCCCCTTAACACGTCTCTTAAGTAAACTATGCTTAGATGTTTTCAGAGCATCTGACTTATCCAGACGGCGTTTCAGCTAAAAACATGTACGAGCTGGAACTGATAGGGCATACAGTAAGTGCACCCATCAGCAAGACAGCTCTTAATCTCAGGATCTAATTAAAAGAAGAGATTACAATAATCAGGGCAGTACAGTACTGCGTGCCGTATGTAAACTGTTGATCTGACGCCACTGAGTGCTTTTACGCAACAGCTAGAAGACAAGATGTTTCTTCAAACCATTTACAGATACAGAAAGCAGATAGAAGTCATTTTCTTAAAAGACTCTGTACCTTTCTACATAACTGGGGTTTGCTGGCTCCAACAAATTCCACGTTTCATAAAACATCTCTTAAATAGGATGTATCTGGGGAGAATTTAAAACAGTAACTTTGCACCATTTGGGTGCAGAACGGGGAAAGAGCTTCAGGAATGCAACCAGGTACAATATTCCAGCTACTCTCTATTCCTAGCGCCATGCAAGAAACTCCACACATTTTCACAGCCCGTATTTTTTGTGTCCCCCCCAAGTCTTGTTTTCCCTAGCCATGACAGTTTTTCAAGTTTTGGTGCGACCATTTGAAGTCAGCTCTTTCAGAGAACAGAATGTTACCATTCACTACTTCAAAGGACCCCGATTTAACTTGTTGCCTTTTTGAAGCTGCAGCGCAAAGGATAAACTTTATGTGCCTAATATAGCTTTCACATGCTTGAATAAGCAAACTAGATAAATGCCACTTTCCCCAGCCTCCAGCACTTTGAACTTCTCATTGTAGGAATCTCACATTAGTGCTTCATATAACACATAAAAGCAAATTTTCAGATAGTACTTAAAACTGAGGTTCATTTAACAATACGAGCAGTAACTGCTAAAAGGCCCTGTTATATATATATATTCTGAATTACGTTTATTCTCATAATAAAAATCAATGTGCAAACTTTGCTGGAGAGAACGTATTGAGATATTTCACAAGAGATTCACTGCCCTGCAATTTCTGGTTTTCACCAG
Organism: Calidris pygmaea; assembly: GCA_003697955.1. Taxonomy (NCBI): domain Eukaryota; kingdom Metazoa; phylum Chordata; class Aves; order Charadriiformes; family Scolopacidae; genus Calidris; species Calidris pygmaea. The sequence goes on along the minus strand of QJSC01020716.1, from coordinate 380,332 downwards.
TGCTGTGAAAAAGCACACGGCCAAACTATTAGATCGCTAATTTAACAGTGGTGTGCTCCGAAAGCACATGCTAGAGATGCTTGTGCCATTAATATATGGGCAGATCTCTGTTTGGGTTGGTTTTACTAGAATAAAAGCAACAAGTGAATTCATAGTCCTCTTCATATCCTCATGTAGGCAAGCCTCACAGAACATAATCAGATTATACCGAACAGACAGATGCGTACATCCCTGAGGCACACATTCAAATTTAACCACTCTTTCCATGACAGTGTTCATGCATAATTTTTATGTGATCTTAATACCTTCTTTACATTTTTGCTCTGTGCAAATTCAGGTTAAATTTTTCCCAAATTTCTCAGCGTAGACAAGCCATTACATGTCTGATTCCCACTCTGCATAATAAAATGCAAGGCTTGGGTTTTATAGCCTTTGGTCTCTAACAGCAGTACAAACGAACGACACAAAAACAAAACAAAAAAAAAAAAAAAGAAGTTGAACATCAAATTCTTCTAAGTACTTCAAATTGCCAAAAAAATATCCATAAAGTACTTTTATTTGTCACATGGCAGCAACCTTTTAGTTTAAACTAATTCCAGAAAGTTGGTGTTTTTTTTGTTTTACCATGGCTACCCACAGTATTTCAGTCTTCACTTTCAGAAGCTCAGCAAGTATATCAACACAAACTTATGAAAAACATACATCAAAAAGACTACTCAAGCCAAATCTCCCAAATTAGTAACAAAAACAATACTCTCCAAGCCCTTTTTGGTGGCACCACGTGAAAGAAATATCAAGAAAAACAGCATACCAAAATATCATAGTAGGGTTCAAGATTTTCTTGGTAGCACTACTGCATTAAACCCTTAAAGAGTCAAAATGAAAAAAAAAAAAAAAGAAACAAAAAACCTACCTGTGCTTCCTCACACACGTGTACACCTATTTACAGGACACTGCCACGTCCTACTACGTGTCTTTGAAGAGAGAAAAGGGCACATGCCATGTTTTCAGAGAGAAAAAGGTGCATTTCAGAGATCATTTTAACCGATGGCACAGTAAAAAACGCGCTTGGAAAAGAAATTCTTTCCTCATTTCCTCCAAGACAAAACCAGGGCCTAACCAGGTGTGTTATGCCCCAAGAGCCACCAACAGCCACCAGACTTCTGAAGCTGAAGGATCCCTCCCCTATCACCCCCAAGCTGTGCCTCCCACCTTATTGTGCACGAGCCTTTAATTTTTGTCACTTCAGAAATGACAAACCTGTCTCCTCATTTTACAGAAACAAGTGACTGTAACTGCATATCACAATCATTAGCTTTCATGACAGCCAAATTTGGCTAAGTGCTAGTTTTAACTAGTTCGGCACAAAGCTTACCTGTCAACCCATTTGTTGTTTGAAGAATTCGGGTTTATTACAATACAGTGACAGCTTTCCTTCTCTCCCTTTTATTCCAGATTAGCAAGGAAGCGTTACACCTTAATGAAATCCGCCTTACCTACACCAAATGGATTTTTCTGCAGCCCAGTGCAAATCTTAAATCTCCCTGAAGCACGCTAGCCCCATTAACGCCCCAAGTACTGGAAGCCTGCGCTGACAAGCAACACCACGGGGAAAAAAACAACAAAACAAAACCTGCATAAAGAGCAAAGGGGAGAGATCAAGGCAAAGTCACACACGGTGTACAATCTGAAGAGGCGAAAAGGCATCGCTAATCCAGACGGCGTGGACCGGGGCCAGCTAGTCAAGGTGTCACAGACACATAAACAAGCAGCCACCTTTCGAACGGAAGGGGCTATAAAGAATTCTGAACAAGTTTAAGCGAAGCAGGAATGTGGTTGTGTCATCACCCTTTTAGCACTATGTGTACCCTTTATTTTCCTAATGACTCATTTATGCAGATAAACTTAAATGCCTAAAAGGAGTTCTTCCTGGCCCCAAAAACTAGAAATCCTTGTATTTATCCACAAATCACGTTCTCAGGTGAGCAGCAGCTATACAGGCCGTCCAACTTTCTTTCCTTGTACGGCCAAACCTGGATGGCAGAGCCATATCCATGGTTCAGGCTGGGGACAAGGAGAGTTCTGTGGGTTCGTTTTTTTTTTTTTAAAACCTCTAGCATCTTTCCAAACATTTCACAGAAATTTCTCAGAGTAGGACTTTCTTAACAGGACATTTATACATTTCACAAAACCCCAAGATGCTGAAAGAAAACGGCAGAAACTGTCAGACCTGCAGAGCTCCAACTCCATGTAAATATCTGTCTCTAAGATGGGACCAACTTCCCCCTTAACTCACCAGTTATTCCCAAACCCACTACTGATTTCTAGGACCTTGGGTCTCCATGGGACATGACATCTTCATGCTTCCAAAAGACTTAACTCTGGCAGGTACCCACCCTAATTGCAGTTTTTCCATAAAGCACTCTTGGTAATATCTAAACACAAAATGCCACATCAGCTACCATCTGTAGCTAGATCTTCAATATCTGTATTCCCACTAAAATAGCTCTCACTACAATTACTATGTTCAGTTGTACTTTTGAATATAGAACATTACACACCACAAATGTTTATAATGTTATCACAGATGAGCTACAAAGCATCCCTTTATTAGAAAGCACCTCTTAATGCTCCGAGAAAACTGCCTTTATTCAGTCTTCTTGAGTAAAGCAAGCAAACAAGTGTTGTGGTCAAATCACCTCAAAACAATATAGCAGAGCTCAAAGGCAAAAAAGAACGCCAAAATAAGTGATGTAGAACAGCCTCCACAGACAGATGTACCAAATAGACTGGGACAATACAGCTTGGAAAAGAAACTCAAAGAGAGAAAACTGGGAACACAGAGATCTATAAAATTGCAAATGAGGTGGTGACTGGAAAAAGATTCTTTATTCTCTCTCATACTACAAAAACCAGGAGGCACTCAATGAGATTACCATTCACCGGGCTTAAAACAAAACAAAAAAAAACCAAACCAAACCCAACCCCCAGGAATTATTTTTGCACAAGTTGTGGGATGCCTTGCATGGTAAAAAATCTACAGGTATAAGCTGTCCAAAAGGCTGAGCTGAATCCATAGACGACAAGTCCAACAGGGCCTATAAAGCATGATTTTCAGCACATCCCCTCGAGCTGGGGCCACCTCTAAACCCTTCCCTGCAGACAGATGCTCTGAGGAATGATTCCTGCGCTGCCTATTGATGCTCTTCCACTTCCCCCCTAACAATTTACTTCTGGCCACTGTCACAGACCACGCGCTGAGCTCAATGCACTTTTTGCAGGCCTTATTATCCCATCGTTCACATCCTCTGATAAACATGTTCACGTCAAATAATTATTTCCCCAGCTGTAAATTGGAATACATTAAGACCACACTATCTACAAATAACGCACAGTTTAAGTCACTTCCTTAACTTGATTAAAGGACTTAAATGAAATGCCGAGCGTTTACAATTCCTCTCTTCCCATCCGTACGCGCGAATGCCATTTTAATCGGGTTTGCAGTTTGTTTCCTACCACCACCATTTCATTTAGGCACCTTTTACAAAACAGCACTAGCCATTTGTTTTCAGCCAGTGAAACCATTAGAAGAATCAATTTGATCTCCAAGGCAAGTTAAGAGTAATGGACTCCTATGTTTACTTAGCAATAAGTACACAACGATTTAATTAGATCTATATGCTGTAAACTGCATCTTTCGAGGCAGCGGCAGCAATCACAAAGGGAGCCAGGCGTTTCAATTTCTTACGTAAATCAATGTTTTCAGTACTTTTTTTTCTGCTTATAACTGCTGAAACACTAACCACCAACTTCCACATCGAAACATCACTGCAGGTAGAGGCGCATCTCCCGCTCAGTTTTGTTCCCGCAAACCCACACACCACTTTTTCCAAGCAGCAAGCAATTTAAGTTGCTGCCCCTTCTCAGGCACAGGCGGTTCCACGACTGATGTCATATTTCAAGCGACAGACTGCGAACGCGCCCTGCAACCGTAGCATTTCATTTAGAAGTCAGCACTTGACACGTTGAAGTATTTGGAATTCCTGAAGTCTGGCTGTCTGCACGGTTGCATAATTTGAGCAGGGATAACCTACTTAGAACCGGGCGAGATAGAAGAATGTCAACAGACGATCCCCTCTACGTCAAGGGACATCTCCTTCCTCGTCACGTGCCAGCGAGAGCATCACTGCTCGGTCGCAGTGTGACTTTCTTCTTGTTTAAGCTAGTGGATTACAACGCCTAAAAGGAGGGAAGTTACATGGATCGCCAGATCCTCTCGCAGAAATACACTCCAAACGCTCTCAAAGCCCGTGGAAAAAGAAGTTTACCAGATGTAACAGCCAACGCCAGCGAAATGAAGCAACTAATGCAAGCGCCAAGTATCCAAGAGCTTCTCCTTGTCAGTGACAAGCCACACGAACACCGGTCACCTCATAGCACAGGCAACACACTCCCATTCACAAGAAGGACATAAAAAACACGAGCCTCCTTCCAGCAAGTCATGGGATACAACCAAAAATAACGCTGGGAGCTCACTCAGCTTCACACAGGGGGGAAGCTGTATTTGCTTTTGATCCTCTTCGCAAACAGCTGACCAGACCCTCTGAACAGCACACATTTGCTACAGACACCACAGAACGAAACCACCCCTTTCAGAAGTTGCCAGAGTTTATGATTAACCTCCTGTTGCAACAAACATGGCAAGGATTCAGTTTCACTTGCTGACTACTTCTCTTACGTATTACAGAAGAAATACATAAGGACACTCCCCCCCCCTCTCCAAACCTCAGGGTCACAGGAGGAGGAATTCTCTCAGCCTGTAAACAAAACCAGGGCGAAACCTTCTGTGTGGGAAAGCCAAGAGCGATCCTCCCTCCTGACAAGTCAGCGTCCGTGCAACATCCACCTGGGGAGACCAAAGTAGGGCTGGAAATTCCCTTCCCCTGGAAAGGGACTGCTCGGAGTGTTCGCACCAATTAAAGTTTCGGATTAAAACCAGCTGTTTAAATAGAAGTAGTCCCTAGGGAGAGACACTTACAGCATTGTAACTGGTGTCTGGTATAAACAGTTTTACATCAATGGAGGCATTTATACTGGTAGAGCTGCATCTAAGCTAGCAGGTTAACACTTGTCCAGCTCTGTCTCCTTAAATAGACGCACTTAAACCCAGGCAAGGTCTCCTCCAGGTGCATCACACCTTGGATCTGCGTTGCACAAAGACGTCAAGCATCAGTAAGAGGCCTTGACAGCGGAGGAAAATCACATCAACTCAGGAGGAAAACCGGGTGACCCCCACCTAAGTAAAAGCTAAGCATACTAGGCACCCCGAGGATAAATATTTTTTTTTTTAAAAAAGGGAAAAGGAAAAGCCTCGTGTCGGGCAGAAGCACAGAGAGAAAACAGGGACAAATGTGTAAGCGGGAAACCTGAGAAACTCCCCACGTGGGTTTGGCAAACCAAGGACCTCACGTGAGGAAAATTATGAGAGCAGGAGACTTCTAGAAACTTCAGAACAGATCCTAGGCTGGACAATTTACATCTATGACCAGAAAAGAGAACCTGAATGTATTTTAGACCTGTGGTTTCCAACCTGGGACCCGCAGATACCTAAGAAGTACGCAGACTACTTCTTTTTACTCTGTCAGGTTGCTCAGCAAAGAAAAAAACAAAAGTCAAAGCAAAAAGAAAAGGCAGGCTTAACCTGGCCGTATGGTGCTGCAGTATCAGCAGGGCACATGAAGAAAGAGGGTTGAAAGTCTCAGTCATGAAAGATGTAACAGGCAGCTATGAAGCGCAGCCAAGAAGAGATAAGAAACGGGTAAGAACGGGTGACCTCTCTGGCACGTGTAGCAAGGAAGTACTACGGTCTGGGGGCAGGCACCGAAACAGCTGCCGCTGGGTGTCTGCGCGAACACGTAAGACATGAAAGGACAAACAGTGGAAACCTTCTCCCCTGGAAGCCCAGAGGAGAAACGCCTGCCCGCTTGCCCAAGGCTAGCGGTGAAATGCTGCCTGCGCCTTTCCCGAGGTGTGCAAACACACGCAGCGCGGGATGCACCCACTGGCTTTTGGTAGGCGCTCGGTGGGATAACCCCTGGTGTGTCTACATACATATCTCTCTATATATATGTATAGTTTGAGACAGACCCTCTCTCATCAGCGGGCAGAACACGCTCCGCAGCACAAACAGGAGATGGGCTGGAGCCATCGGCCCTTAGGCTCTGGTGGAAAATAACTGCGTGCCTATTTGGGTGGAAAAAAAAAAAAAAAACCCAACAAAAAAACACAACTCAGCAGCTTTTGGTAGGTAGGAAGAAGCCTCCCGGGGTGTATGTATCTAACAGGCTGCGGTGGTCAAGCATGGAGGCATTCCCCAGCACACCTGTGTGTGGAAAGAAGTACAGCAGATTTTGGAAGGCCGTGGTACCCTCGCCCTGTGTGTACCAAAGGAGGCAATAGGCTTTTGGCAAGCAAGAAACAGACTATACCCCCCCCC